>JAIUJO010000015.1:2143889-2743889 GCA_023846275.1 Vanilla planifolia | reverse complement strand
TCAAATTAGTATTTGATTTTTAATGGCCATGATTTTTGTTTTATTTATTTCTTAGTTAGTTTTGATTAGATTTTTTATGTATTTCTCTTAATTCTTGTTATTAAGAGCTTTTAGACTATAAAAATGATTTGTGGAGGAGTTATTGGTATTGGTGCAATTGGCTTGGCACTTTAGAGTGTCATGTGATTTCATGATTGAGGGTATCGTGAATAATTACTCTAGGTGAGAGGTGTTTTCTTTGAACTTGTTGCCAAGTTTTTGGGAATTTACTTCATAAGTAGACTAGTTTAGGTTTTCTTTAATTGAAAAGTTGGAGTTTCTCTATGTAACTAATTGCTATTGCATTTTATTTCTTTCTATATGTTTTTTTGTGTCAATATAATCATTCTGTCTGTAAGATGGGTCATATTTTTCCATTAGAGTATTAGATCTTACCTAGTGTACATCTTGGTAAATGGGTGGTCTACTTGAGATGTGCAAATATTGTTGAGGATAAAGGCAACATGAGAAGAGAAATGACTCAGCAAGATAAATATTTACATCGTTATAAGAGCATGTGGTTTTTCTAACTCAACAAGTACAACTTTTGATGGAGATGATGAGACATGAGGTGATGAAACGTAATTTTGAGGATCATTGATAGTTGGAGATGAGTCCAATACAAGAAGAAACATAGATGATGATAAGTGGTGAAGAAGAAAGAACTTTAGGTGATGGTTAAGATAAGTGACAATGATTTCTTGAAATCTTTCAAAGTGGTGGCTAAGATAAGCATCCTATCTTGTAGTGATTTATGTAAGGAAGTAGAATGCATGGCTAGATAGTTGGAAATGTATTTTTGCATCTTTGAGTGTACAAGTTTCAACAAGGTATCCTTTCAAAAACTAATTTATTATTCATTAGCATGATGAAACAATCTTTTGTATTCTAGAGTTGTAAGGATTTGTAGTTGGAGTCAATTCAAGTAGTTTCTATGGAAGTCTTAACCCAATTATGAGGAAGCTAGATAGAGGAAGTAGCATAGCTTGATAGCCATGAAGGTAGTTGATGCAAGATTGTAACTCATAATTTTGGAGATGAGTGGTCTCTTGTGTTGAATCTTGGAAGAAGAGCTTCTTGATGAAACATTTGATAGGTTTACTTAGATTGTCATGGTTATGATTCTATCTCTTCAACAATAATTGGCAATCATTTAGGTTTATAATTGCTATTGAGAAGAATTATGGTTGAGTTTGGATGCCAAAGGATGATGGCTTGAAGAGCAAAAACAAAAAGGAATCCTTAGATTAAGGCATTTCCATTTTTTCTAAAGTCCTTTAATTTTGTCTTTCTTGGAGACTTAGTTATATCAAGAGATATTGTTGGGAATTATGTTCTAAATTGAGGAGATTGAGGGGCAAGGATGATGATCAGAAAGGGAAAATTGGATTGGTGTTGTTATTAAGAATAATGTGATTTTTGTTAGGTTGAAGGAACTTGACTGCAGTCTATCATTAATGATAAGAAGGTTATAAAGACAACAATGTTGTAGAGGAGCGGACTACCCTTGAGTTGTTTCTATTCAAATCAAAGTCAAGAAGATATTGGTGAAAATTAAGTCTAATGATGGATGCTAATGCAATCAATCCTAGTCACTACGCTTGATTTGGAGACGATGTTGAATTCGCATCCATGTATGATAATTGGATTCATTGTCTTGCAAAGGTCAAGTCGAAGTAACTTTAGTTGACACGGTGGTCTCTAATGTGTGCCTCTTCAAGCTTGTGAAATGATTTAATAATGGGTATATGTGGTACCATCATGCAATTTACTTTTAATGACAACAAAGCATGATGCTTCACAAAGAAGATAAGATTTACTCATTTGACGAGGATTGAGACGTGTTGTCTACAAGACATTTGTAAACAATTGTGTCAAGCATGCTAGGTCGTATTGTAGATTGAAGGAAATATTTAATTTGACATTGAGAAGGGCATTGGAGCATGAACAACAATGGCAAGCGGAAGGAGATTGTGCAACACTTTGGACGACAATGGATACCATAGAAGGCAACAAATGTATTGTGAGAACTTAGTATTGCTTAGCACTAAACATAATATTGGAGTGAATCCCTCCTTCAAAAGCATATCTTCTAAGAGAATCTTAAAGTTATCTTGAAAAGGGTCTTAAAAGGAAGAAATCATGAAAGGATGTTGTAGGCCTAGTGAAGGCTCAAGGATCATAAAAAGAACATCAAGAGGTTATGTTGTAGGCCTACTGAAGGCTCCAGGATTAAAAAAAGAACCTTAAGAGGTTATTCTCGAGAGATATTTGAGATTCAAGATGAATGAAAATTTCAAGAGGAACCTTGAAGAAGATGTTTGTGGTTGTGAGAGGGTATACTTGAGGTGGTTTTGACACTCAATGCTTAAAGTTAATTATCATCTTGAGGGTATGTTTGTGTTTTTAACTAAAGTTGTTAAGGCTTAGTTTTGAAGGAGATGGAATGCCATGCAAGACATTGCTACAAAGGATGGTTTTCTAGGTGACTAAGACAAAGCTTAAGGAGTGTCCTTAAGAGTAGTCAAGGCAAGGCTTTCTGGACACATTATAGTTGAATTTTGGTTGAGTTATGATCAAGAAAATTTTAGAGAATTTTTCTTCCTCCCCATTGCTTTTTGGATTATCAAATTTCAATATTTGTAGAGGTTATGCTCCATTTACTATAACTGTGCAATAGTTTTGTAGATAAGCATGAATTTGAAAGTTGACAGCATCAAACAAAGGTTTGGTTGATTTTTGTTTTTAAAATGTTTGTATTTAAACATATTTAGTTCCTAATATTTAAGATTGGAATTATAATGTCCATCTCTTATTTCCTAATGTTCTAAGGACTCGGTTAATAAAATGGGAACATTAGGTAAAGTTTTAGTATTGATATTAGTTGCTCGATACATGAACATGCGACGAGGACAATCATTCCAGCTTACAATTCTGTGGCAAATGTTTCAATCTAAGGATCTCATTGAGAAAGGGCTATCCACTTTCAATTAGATCCTGGATAATAGATTATATATGATGCCATCAACACCTCAAGTTTGTCATTAATCAATATCTTTTTATGTTAATTTTATTTTAATGTTAATCATTTATCTACTATAAGTGGCCAAAATATTTTCATGCTCATCAAGGTAAATAGTAAAGTCATTCTATTTTGTTCTTAGAAGATACATCCCAATAGATCATTATAATTTTTTATTTATTCACCTTTTTAATTATCATCGAGGCCATGCGATACTTGTATTCATGTCATTTGGTAAAATGGGTTTTCTATTAAATAATTTTTATAATTTTTTTAATTAATTCTTGTTCCTATTGCTTCTTGGGTGCTTGCTTTGTGAACAGGCTCTTCTTGAGTCTATGGGCTCTACTGTAGCTACTGGTCCTGAAGCGCACGTAGCTGCTGAAAAAAGTGCTTTTTTAATTACAGCAAGAGCTGGAGCTGGAGCTGGAGCTAGAGATTCATCAGCAATACCTTCTATATGCAGTATCTCTTCATCTCTTCAATATCATTCTGGGACCTTCTGAATGTTCTTATTTAGGTAATAATTTTTTTTGCTAGATGTGTTCCTAACTTTTCTCCCTATGTTTAATTTCTTCTTTATCTTTTAAAATTTTAATTTTCATATCCATTATTCAAAAGAAAAAGGGAGGCCTCTGCTTATAATCTTAAGCACAAACTAACTAATGATATTAACTAGCGTTTAATATTTTGAAGGATTGGAAGAAATAGATGATCCCTTGACATCTGTTTTGGGGGTAATGGACTTCTGCGTAAAACCTCCATGTTCAATAAAGTATATGAAAGGTATAATTTTTTCTTTGATTTAGTGTTAGGTTTTATTTTTAAAAAATATTAAGATTGAAAGTATACATACTTGCCAAAAATTCTCTAGGAACATTGCATGCTTTTTAACTTTTTGAGCTAAGAAACCCAATCAGGGATTGGGGATGGATATAGTCTAAGATTTAGGCTCAACTACCTAAAAGTTTTTCATGCATTTTTTTTTATTATTCAATAATCTTTTTTTGTTGATAATATTTATAAAATAAAATTTTATTTTAAAGCTAACAGTTTATTCTTCTAATTTTTTGAATAAAAAAAAACGTTAAACGCATAATTTACCTCTCCCTTATTGTTTGTTTTACTTCATATTTTATAACAATGATCACTTATTTCTCTATGGTTTGAATACCCATTTCATTGGATTATGGTTTGGAAGTGAGGTTATGACCTTTAGATTAACAATTTTTAAATTTGAATTAAATAATAATCTCTTTAGTGGATCAACTAGAAACAAAACATATAAATGATCAAGAAATCGTTACAAGTTAGAAGAGATTTTAAGCTACAAAACATTTTTCAAATTGCAATTAATCTATGAATGAATCAAATCTTCCCTCTACTATCAAGTGTGTGATATGATTAGTTGGGGAAATCCTATGAATATCATTCCAAAAATACTTCTTTGAAGAAACATTGCATGGCTTCTTGTCAACTAAACCTCTCCATGGTTATATAAGCATATCTCGTTCAAGAGGTATCACACAAAAGACATAGGAACTCTAATATTATAGTTAACCATAAATTTAATATATCAAAATAAATTATAAAATATAAAAAATTAATTCAATGATTAAAGAAATTTTATGGGTTAATGGTATATTTTTTAGCCTCTTGCTGCAATAGTCGGTCCTCGCATGGCCGGGGGTGCATATTCTTCTCCCTGCCCAGAGTCTAGCTCCTACTGCATTCCCTTCAACCGCTGTTTGGGTACCAGATAGCTGCTCAAGATCTGATGCTGAGGGAGTCTATTCTACCTTGATCCTCCATGCCATAATGGCTAGAGGCAAAGGAAACCCCCCGTAGTTCATATTTCACGTCAAAGAAGCCTTCCCTTTGAAGTGGAAATGGTCTTGGTGACACTCGGCATAGCTGGAGGAAGGTGTCAGTCATCAACATCGTGATCCTAATCGTCCTCGTGGTGGTTTACCCCTTTGCGTGCCACTTTAGGAACAGCAAGTGGATGGACAATGGTGAAGCCTATGGGCAGGCCAAGATGACTAAGAGCAGGCCAAGCAGGTTCCAGTTTTAAGTCAAGCGTGAAGAATCCTTTATGTTTGCATATGTGATATGTTGATGTTTTCGATGGTTTCTTGTTATTTTTGACATATTTTCAGGAATTTTTGTGAGAATTATTTGAAATTGAAACAAGGACATCAACTTGTGTTCCATTGGTCAGCTGACAAATATTTAAATTTCTTATTTATATATTTGAAGTTAAATTTTATATTACTATTATTGAAATTTAAATTAAATAATAAAACATATTATTTTAAAAAGATATTAAATAATACTATTTCAAAAGAATAATAATTATTATAAAATTCTTTACATTTTTTAATTCTTTTAAAATAAATTAAATTTTCATGTTATATGTAAAATTTAATAAATTTATATTTTTAAAAAGTAATTTTTTAAACATGAATGACAGGCACGTTCAAGTTTTTAATATGGATAATTAAAAAATTTGAGAAGCCATTTTGACACAAATTTTAAAATAAAATGAAAATTAATTTAAAAGATGCTTTAAAATTCTTCCATAACAAGCATTTTTCACACCAAATTGTCGTGATGTTGTGTACCAACCAAAAAAATTTGTCATTTTTTGGTAATTAATTGGATTTTTGGAGATTTTTTAAAATTTTTTTAAGTATTATCTTATAGTTTTTCAAATAACCATATTTCATAAAAATGAGGTATGACATCTCAAAATGGAGATGTGAAGTGAAAAATAAAATGTATGAGTTATTTGGAATCTAATGAAAAAAAATATTAAAATTTAAATATTTTTGAAGTATTAAAAAATGGATTTTGGATTAATAAGGAAATATTTATATGTTTAGAAAAATGCCAAAAATTCAAAAAATACTAAATGAACTAAAAAGATTATTAAATTTTGCTAAACACCACAAATTAAAAGAACAAGATTAATAAAATTAACACAAAAAAGAAGTTCGACGATCGTTCAATTAAAAGTATAAAATAAATTGTGAAAAATAATACAATAAGTTTATTGAGGATTTTTAGTTTAAAAAATTATTAAAAATATTAAATGCCAACAAAAAGGAAGAAATTTGGTTAACAAGTAGAGCTCACTAATATGAATCACACAAAATTAATTAGTTAACTTTTGGAGACTTAATTGATTGTAAAGTATATGGAATTTATAAATTTTTTAATTTTGATTTAAATAAGAATTTTATTAGCTCCAAAACTCCTAAAAATTCTTAATTAACCTAAAACCTAATCCAAGAACCATATAACAAACCCAATTGTTAATGACTCGAATCAATGACTAACTTTCAAATTCTAAGTAAAAGAGTGGCATGGTGTTCTTTGGAGAGACATGACTACTTAGAGGGAATTGGAGAGTTGATAAGTGATAGGGATAGAAATTGCTTTGTCCTAGAGTTATAGAAAGGAGGGTAAGAGTAGGTGCTATCGAAGCATTTGGGATAGCCAAATAATGGAATCACAAGAGAGATCTAAAATTTAGGAGAAATATTATAACAACTACTATAACTTGGAAAGTAGAAGATTGATATAAATTTTAAGATCAAATCTTTGGTGTGACCACTACCCATAGAAAAAGATGTAAGCAATATTGTGTATTATAAGTGCATTTGTATGATGTATTGGTGGTCCACATTAGCATTACCAACTTGACAAATCATTGTTTTTTAAATCCAATCATATGAGTTTGGTTTGAATTCTAATTAAAACCAAATAAAAGTTATATGCTTTTTTTAAATTTTTGTTCGTACAACAACTTCTGCAATATAAATAAAATATAAGCCCTAAAATATGACTCATATCCTTGTTTTCATAATAGTATGTACATTAATAAAACTTTCTTAATACAAGAATTAGAAGGCAAATTAAATGCAAAAAAATCCTTGAGCTCTTACTTATCCCCTAAAGTCTCATGACGTGCTTAAGATTTTACCTAAAATTATTAACTTCGAAGAAAATTAAGCACATGACATTAGCTTAATAAAAAAAAACTATATAGCATACATCTTTAGCTTATGCCAAATGTTAGGTCAAGTAAAATATTATAGTATTCACAAAATATTAAAATTAATAAAATAAACAAACATAATAAAGAAATGCTCTCATTATATGTAATGAAATGCTATCCCTTTGTTAATTTTAATATTTAAAAGGATCAATTTATCTTTTTTCTTAATCATCAATGATCTCTTGACCTTAAGTTTAAAATTCCATGGAGCCTTAGCAACACCTTATGATGAAACAGCAAACTAAAAGTGCACTCTAGTGAGCCTTATGCTATTATAGTAGCACTCATTAAACAATTTCTCATGAAAATTTACATTTCTATTTTAAGGAATCTCATATTAAATTTAGGATACACACTTGGGAGGCCCCATTTGACCTAAGTAACACCCTTTAGTCATTTTCATATAAGATTTGTTTTCTTTGTTAGGAATCTAATAATAATTCTTTTATAATTTCATAGTTATTTTAATGATGTTGACTCAATTTTTTATAAATATAACTCACATAATACCAAAACATATGAAACATCCCATAATAGTTTTAAGCATGTCAATGCGAACATGTGAAATAAAACATGATAATCTCAATTATGACTAACAAACATGGTTTACATCCAAGCAAATAGTCACCCATGAAACAATTTGCTTAAACATGAATATATTTTACGAACATGTCACTAATAGTAAAATATCATACATGTAATGCATGTGCAACTATGTGAACCAATAATCTTTTTCTTTTTTAAATCCAAACAAAAAGTAATATAACAACATCCACCAATACATCATAATAATGCACCTATGATACGCAACATTGGTGACTAAGTTTCTGATGTAATAGTTACACCAAAAAATATGATTTGTATTCATGAAGCCTTCACTAACTTAATTCATTATCTTCCTTGATTGACTAGTTGCTATTGGATTTTTTTTTAAAATCCTCCCCTTTATCCAAGTAATTGATTTATCTCTCTTTCTTCCTTTCTCTCTCTTGTATGATAACATCACAAATATTTATTTTTTGCTTTTACTTTGCTTTTGGCTTGACTCCTCAATTTTTTTCTCAAACATTTTCAAAAAATTCCTTTTTTGTCCACTCTCCAACAAAATTTCTCACAAGTCTCTCTTTTTACCCAAAACTTCGATATAATACTTCACTCTCTTCTCTCTCTCTCCTTCTCCTCTATTTTTTCCTTTTCCATTTTTTTCCTTTTGGTCAACACTCTTCCTTGCTCCCATATGCTCCAAATGCATACATGTTATTATGTTTCCTTTTCTCTCTCTTATTCTATTTGCTTTAATGTCTATCTTTTTTGTTTTCACTTGATGCTTCCCCCTTTCTCTCTCATAGTCTCTTCTCTTCCAATGGAGACCCTCCTAATAGTTCTCTTCACTTTACTCCTCTTTCCCAATTGATGGTCTTTCTCTTCCTTCTTGGCTTCTCCACAAGTAGCAGGGCCTTCCTTTCTATAATAAGCTTCATTATAATTTCTAAGATATTGTTTATGATAGATTTATAATATTTGAAATTTTGCGTTTGATTAAAATACATTTGTAGAGAGTAGAATCATAAATAATAAAAAGTAAATTATGTAGAGCTAGATTTATAATTTTAAGAATTTTAGCATAATTATAATTAGCTTGATAGAAGATAAAATTATAGATATTAAAATATTGGAATGATAAAATATTATTTTCTATGGTTATTGTTTTCTACTAGCTTCTTATGACATTTGGCATAGTGGTAGAAGTGAATTTCAATGATAATTATTTGGGTGAAATAGATGTGACATAATTAATTAAATAAAAGAATTAGTTTTTTATTTTAGATGCACTTAATCAAATCACCTACATGTTTTTCCTTAATCAAATCAATTATGAAGTCAATAATGATGGCCTTTAGCACACTAATAAAATTTAATGGAAGATAATTTTTGTTTGAGTCTGTATGAGTGAAGGTGACTGAGAACTTGAGTGTGTGAAGGTTATCAAAAAGTTGAGTAGCATCATCAAGAACCATTAGGAGGAGGTGACCAATAGAGTTTAAAAATTCGAGAAGGGCATCGTTACTGTGCTGCAACTTTCATTTAGCAAAGGAGAAAGAGTGAAAAAGACACTTGGGTATAGAGAGAAAATTATAAGAAAGAAGGAGAAGTGAAACTTTTGAAAAAGCATTGTTTTAGGTCGAGGAAGAGATAGAAAATAAGTGGAGAAAAAGAAAGATTACAAAAAGAAAATAACAAAGGAAAATAAGTAACTAAGAAGAGTTTAAGTATTTAAATTGATTATTTATTATATTTTTTTTTATTTATGCAAATAAAAATAATAATATTGTTTGTGTAAGAACTGGGTTTAGATTGATTATGATGTAGTATGAAATAAATTGATGGTGATTTGAAGTGAACTCAAGAGATAAAGAATAAGAGGTATTGGTTATTAATGTGTATTGTATGTGTATGTTGATCTACATTATATGATATGATTAGTTGTAAACCAAAAATAATAAGTGATCAAAATTCTATAATGAAAGATGGCATGAGACAATCATATTTAACAAAATTTGGGGTTGTACTAGTATGAGAAGAATCTAAGTTATAGGTTGGGATATTGAGTTCGTCACATAAGGACGATACGAGTGTTGTACTTGTGCAATGTGTTGAGTTGTCAGGTTCACTATACGAAGGCAATATGGGTATTAACTTTGTATGACGTAATTAAGGTGAACTAGATAACTGTATTGATATAATTATAATGATTGTATTAGATGATCCTCTAGGTTAAAGGTCACGTAGTGAGAATCATATAAGTATGATGCTTGGAATCATATTGGATGAAAGAAATAGTGATTTAATTGAAGCATGAGCCAAGTTTGTTAGAAGGACCGTGTAAATAATTTTACGTGAAATCTCATAAAATATGACTGAGTGGATCATACTGGATGATTAATCAAAGCTATTGGCAAAATAGTTAATTCCTGAGAGAGAAAAGACTATAGTCAAACTTGTATGTTGTGTATCATTATAAGTTATGATGTATTAGGGTGGATTAAGAGTAGAAATGTATGATATACTCAAGGGATCATATTGTCTGAAAAGATGAACAAAGAGTTGTTCATACTTTACAATGGGAGCACCATAGTAATATGAATGATTAACAAGCTAGTAGGACAAACAGAGAGAGAGAGAGAGACAGAGTAAAAATCATATAGTACAATGTTATGGGAAGTATTGTGTGTTTAATGGGAAATATGAATTATGTTCAAATAGGGTATCATTGTATAATATGATCCCAGTGATCAAAGTGCATGTTCAATAATGACATGAATAATAGAGTGCTAATTTTGGGAATTAGATGATACAATTGAGAGATTATAAACGTTAAATATAATTCAAAATGCTTATTTTTTATAGATTTTATGATATAATAAAGAAACCATATAAGTACATTCCAAAACAACAACTTTAGTGTTTATAAGAAATTAATATGATTTTAGTTGTTTGCTAAACATACTACATATATCATATATGTTAACCAATACATATACATGACATTATAGAAAATCAAGAAAAGAATAAGATTAGAAAAGGAAATCAACTCATCGATTTAAGTAGTTAAACTTGATAACTATGATACAAATACACTCGTAAATTAATTTATAATTTATCTATAAAATGATATAATTTTTTATATCTTTTAATAGGGATTATAAGTACTGAAATTTTTTTATATCATTTTTTATACATTATTTATGACAGGTAAATCTAAATACACTAGTAAACCATTTTTATGTTATTTAAAAAATGACATTTTTTCATGTTATCCTTTTGAAAAGCATCTATGATGTAGGAGCATCTAATATTAGCTCACAAACATACATCCATTAGCATCACACCAGTTTCATAAGTTTATCGGTGTAAAATTTTGTTGAAATTTTCTTAAAAGTACTTAGAATTAAATTTTTTTTTGACTTTGTCGCCTTTTGCGATCTGCCACCATCACCTCCACTATTGCTACATGAGCCAACCTGACACCCATGTCACCCAAATTTACTCAAGAACACTAGTTGATCTGGTTGACTTGCGTCAAGCTACACCAACCGAGCAGTCCTTGCCAACTAGTTTAGTTCTTCGTGATCTTCGCCTACCCAAAAATTAGACTAGCAGCTTTGTCTGTGCTTCTTGCCCCATCATTTTGTTGCTCATCGTTATTGTCTCCCAAAATGCATGGATAATTAGAAAACTATTAAATTTATTTAAATTTGTAGTTTTTTAATCTTTTATTTTTTATTTTTTAAAAAATTATTGATGAACCATTGAGATCCTTATAAATTGAGATATTCACTATGTTGAAGAGAAAAATGATGAAATTAAATTTCTTTTATTTGTATACTTTAATATTTGTGAGCAAAGTATGTGCATCTAATTCTAGTCGGAGAGATTCCAACTTCCCTTGTGAGAGACAAGGATTAAATGTACAAGAAATTTCATCAGGAGAGCCGACAAAAAAAACCTTATAAGAGACTATGATCGAGTATAAGAGAACTTCCATCAAAATAGTTGATAACCTAACAAATTCTTATTTCCATCAATAACCACATCATGATAAAAAAAAGGTACATTCTTTTAGTCACTTTTATTTTCTAGATTGTAATTTAAAGTTTAATTTATCATTTTTTATTAAAATATTTCATGTAGAGTTTATCTTAAATTCTCTAATTTATATGTGAGAAATTTAATGTAATAAAAATCATCTTATAATATTTTATGCTTAACACTTAAAATATTACCACTTACTCAACTTAATAATCAACGTTACAACTTTGAAATATTAATCTTAAAACAGTTTTAAAATATCGTATTCATCATCTAATCCTTATCATTTATAGTATTTTTTCATATTTCTTAATAATTTATTAAGCATCTCCAATATTATAGACTCCAAATTAATCCATGATAAAAATCTAAGTCTATTACACATCATCAAACATATTATAATATGTTTTATACAAATCTAGTAATTATGTAATTTTTTTCTTAAGTTATCATATTTTTGTAATATGTTGCTATATGACATATTATTCATATGTTATTCTTTTATAACATTATATAACAAGGACATTGGCATGTAATATAATAAAAAAAATTCTATAAATTAATGGATAAAAAATTATTTAGAAGTAAATATTTGACATGCTTTATTATCAAATAAGAAAATGAAGTAGAATGAGTGAAATACCTCATAAATATATTATCCTCAAATATTCATGTACTATATTATGACCTCACATGTATTAAATAAACATGATATAAGATAATGATAATTCATTTATATCTATACAAATTCTACTTCACATGGTAATAAATAAGAACAACCTGTGGTGAGGATAACTTATCTATATCTATAAAATTATATTGTACATAATATAGGGCAAGAATAGCCCATTTAAATCTACATGAGTCTATTATACATGACATAATGTGAGTTTAGTCCATTTATGGCTACATAATTTTATTTTATATGATATGAAGTCATGATATCATATCTATATCAATATGATTCTACTATAAATGATATGGGAGGGCGAAAGCTTATTAAGGTAAAGATATTCTATTATGACATCTATATTATTGGCATTGATTTTATAGAATAACAATCTAAACTGAGTGGAATTTGGGATATGTCTAAATATATTAGAAATAAAAGGAATGAAGAAACAATTAACATACTTTTAGTGTTACAAAATGTAACAAATAAGAAATATGAAAATAAAAAAATATACATATACATGTTCATATTCTTTTGTTAAATTTATTACCTTTTCTATATAATAACATTTTATTATGTGTATAATTTTTAATTATTATGAGAACATTATATCTTTTTATTATATCATTATTTTTATATATTATTATTTTATTTGTTCACTTATTAAACTCTTTAAAGTCATACTAGTATTTATATCGTAAGTAATGTATCAATTATATTATGAGATGTAAATTTTGATGTTATAAATAAGAATTTTACTTATTAGCTAGTACAATGATTCTCTTAAGCATTTTTATATAAAATTAGTATTGTATTCATTTTGGATTGCATGGTTATATATATTTTTGTAATAGATCACTTATTTATATTGATATTTATTTAGTCCATCTAGTTAAAGGATTAGTGTTTTAGGAATTTAATATATATATATATATATATATATATATATATATATATATATATATATATATATATATATATATATATATATATATATATTAAGAGCATTTTCTTGTATTATCCTTCTCACTTAGTGCGATGAATGATATAAAGGATTAAGGAATTTTCAAGAAGCTCATTGGGGAACAAAGAAGAATGTGCAACTAATATTTTGGAAAGGAAAGTTGGGAAGTAGCTTTAGGAGTTAAATAGTTGTCATTCTAGTTTAACTAGAGAGGAATTTCAACTCGATTGGCAAATTAGAGTTCTACTATTATTTCTCACTTGAGATTTAGTTTTCTTCACAATTTTTATATTAAAATTCTTATTTAATAATTACTCAAAATGATACTTAATACAATAATATAGGTGGGATTTGATAGTGTTAAGGGTTGGATGCTAATCACAAAGTTGTAGACATCATCAACAATAAGGTAAGATCCTTCAATAATAATGATGTTGACATTTAGGCATCTATTCTAATTAGAAAGATTTTCAGATATTAGAATTGATATTATTTAATTTTTACATTACGTATAGTATATACTACTCATCAAGCAAGCTTTATGCCAATATCGTATGGAAGAAGGAAGTAGGAAATGCCGAATGAAACGGAACAGTGCGAAATCAGCGTGGAGGGAAAGCTGAATGGAACGGAACAGTACAAAATCAAGCCGTAGGGAAAACTAAACAGAAACAAAGTGATCAAATCTTGGTCGAGGAAGGGGAAGAAAGCTCTAGACGGCTCGAGAGTCATACGAACCGAAAAGCTTATAGAGAGCAATGGCAACGTAATTTGGGCGATATGGGACTAAAATCTCATCCAATTGTCAAAGAAAGCGGAAGGGCAGGCACGATTGGGCAGCTGAGGTTAATGAAAGTAGAACGGTAGGCACAATCCGACGGCTTATGTTAATCAAGGTAAAATGCTACAAGTAAACACAATAAAATGCCAAACAAGAGGTTCGAGCTCGACCCATATATGCGAGACGATGCATAACCATCGCAGTAAGTTTCTAATTCAAGTTGTTTTTCGACACACTAATTTAATATAGGTAGGAAAACCTTCAAGGCCACCTCGAGCCAACGCCAGGATCAAACTCGAATGGTAAAATCGGTATTCAATCAGAAACATCCATTTCATGATCCAAATCAAACGGTGAATGCTATGTGTCCGTTACCTGTGTATATTTTTGACATAAAATTATTTTTAGATATTTTCTCAAACTTTTTAAAAAAACGAGAACTTTATTCTTAATAATTTATTTTCCTCTTACTGAACCACATCTCATATACACTAAAAACAATATGTAATAATACCATAATAAACTTTGATAAAATAAAGTGAATCTTGTTGAATACCTTTCAAAAAAAATTTAAATGAATATTGTTCTTCTTATCAACTCAATCAGTTAATTAAAACTTTTATAAAAAGTAAACATATACAGAAAAGAACTACATATTATTGTAGTGAATATCAATTCTTCATGAATAAATTTCTAAAAAAATTGTTTCCTTAACATAGCTTATATTGAACCCTTATTTTCAAGTTTGAACCATTTACTATAGACTCATTATGTCTTTTATTCAAATGTTGCTAATCTTTAGCGTGAACATTTTCATGCTTCCTTTTTTGTTTATATAAAGTTTTTAAATCTTTATAATATTTTAAAAAAATTTCAACTGTCTTTGTGTGTGTATGTGTCATATATATATATATATATCTCTATGTGTGTGTGTGTGTGTTTATAGTTAGAAATGTAAAATCTTATTGATGTAAATATTAAAATTGAACGATAATCATTATCGAAATTCAAAGAATAATAAAATAATCTTAAACGAGACATAAGTAAATAAATTTATAAAATTTATGATGGAAATCTTTTAGAAAGCAAAAACGTATGCTTAAGATAGGTCAAAGAAAAACTTCTACTACAACATTGCTTTACAACATCTATGTAATGTATCCAAAACGAAAATCCTTTTTTTGTATGCTTATTTTTGTATTCTTATATCTTTCGCAAAAATAAATTCGCTAATGTTTTAGTAATAAATAATCTAACCTTCCTTTGAATGTACACATGTTGCTAATATTTATTGTTCACATCCACATCCTTCCATTTATGTCAATATATGGCTTTTAAATCTTAATAATATTTTAAAAAAATTTCAACTCTTCTTTTGTGTGTTTGTGTGTGTGTGTGTGTGTGTATATATATACAATATTATGATGTGCATGAGTATATATGTACACACACATATTTGTTTATAATTAAATGTGTAAAATCTTATTGATATGAAAAATAAAATTAAGAGGTGATCATTATCAAAATGCAACAAATAATAAGATAATATTAAACAAGACATAAGTAAATAAAATTATAAAATTTATGAGGAAAATCTTTTAGAATGTGAAAACTAATGCTTAAGATAGATCAAAGAAAAACTTCCACTACAACATAATTTTATAACATGTATTAAATGTGTGAAATACAAAAAAGTCTTTTTTATGTTTCTTTTTGTATTCTTATATCTTTCACCAATATCTATATCATTTCATTAAATTTGTATCATTTATGTAGCAAAGAAATTTCTTTTAGAGGTTGTTATATCTCAAAAAGCGTGCCCATCCACTCTCCTCTCCACTTTTTCAAATTCCTTCCCAGAATGCTCAATTTGCACTTCCATGCAAACCCTAAAAACGAGCCCTATTAAAATATGAATGAACCATGTTGCAAATCCCAACAGTTCGTTATTCAATTTATTAAATATTCTCTGATTTACAGTTTGTTTATTTAAACTTAAAAAAAGAAAGAAAAGATGTGGCCGTACGAAAAGAAAAACCAAAGGCTATTTTTGCGGGAGCCATAACCTTTGTATTTTCCATATGGCAGTAACACCATTTGGCCTTTCTCCACTTGGGAAGCCACGCTCAAATACACGTGTCAAATTCTTAATACTACTCGATTGGCGTTCTACAAAATTCTCACGTTTAGTCTTTTTGCCGGACGAGCGGATGCTAACTATTGAAACAAAATTAGTTAAACATAAATAATTATTAGAATAAAACTTTTCATTTAATTAGGTGTAAATTGCTAATTATGAGATGATTTGGTGACATGCTGACGTTGCTTTGATATGGGGACCATTTGATGTGACATTTCGAGGCCGATTCAGTATTTTTTGACGTGTAGTGGTTGTTCACACAATAAGCACAACTTTTGCCCCTGCTTTTTATTTCACAAAAAGACCACGTGTCCTGAAATGAATGCACATCTATGGAGCCTTTTAGAGAAAAATATATATTTTTTTCAATTATTGCTTTTAAAAATGGCTTTTTATAGTTTATTTTGAAAACTAAAGTAAAAAGTTGTACCCGAACGATAAACAGAGGAAAAATATTATTATAATATGAGATTTTGAAACGCTTTATAAGAAAATGAAATTAGCCAACAAAAAAACTCATGAGATGAGCATTATTTTGTTAGAGTTGGGAAACTTTATTTTGGTCTGATATGTGTTCTTTCTTTGATTGGTCAAAATCACTCAAATATTATTATGAAAATAAAAAATTATATTTTAATTTATCATATGATGTTTTATTATTTGGATGTCTATGATGAATAATGAAGGATTATATGACTAGCTTATCATATGACATGTCAAAAAATATGCATATTCACTTATATATAATGGTGTTGATGGGTTGATGATTCATCTTGCTCTTTTTCTATGTGTAATCCTCAAATGAGAGCTATTCAAATTTGACATTACCATTGTCTTGTATACTCAAAATCATCAAGTTCTCTTCTAGGGCCTTGGACAAGATACTTGAAAGTGAAAAATACTGAACTTGGTTTTCTCTTAAACCATTCATAATGATCACACCATTAACCTTCCTTTAAAGGATGACCTTGATAGTTATTAAGAGTCATCATAGCCCATAATGTTCTTTAGCTGATGACTCCTCCAAAATTTGATGCATAACAAGTTGTAGTTGAATGCACATCTCAAGTGGTTCGAATGAAAAGTTGGCTACTGCTCCAATGGCCATATTTGTATTTGTTGAAGATCAACTAAGTTGGTAGCAAAACAAAAATCATGGCACTGTATCACGATGGGCTTATGAAGAGAGACGCTTGTTGATATTCCTATTAGAGTTGACCACGACATGATGAACAAACATGAGGCCTTCTTTTCTCAAAGCCAATACAATGAGAAAACATGTCTCAAAAAAAGTTAGAGTGCTACTATGACTGAAGAGGAACAGTATCCAAAGAAGCCAAATGTACTTATTTTGGAAGCAATTGTGCTAACTAAATGGGATACAAATGAAAATAGTGTTATTATGGTCTACATTGCAAGTTACCAATTATTTAGGTAATTTTTTTTTATCAAAGAGTATTATTAATCATTTGGAGCAAAAGCATAAAGAAAATTATCCATTTGTTAAATCTATTGCTTAGAAGAAGAGAATTAAGTCATTGGGTTCCACTCTTGAGAAATGGAAAGAACTTGGACTAAGTCAAAGACTAATGTCAAAAGCAAAAATGTCAAACTCTTTACTCGTTGTAAGTGGTTGAGTAATGTCACCTCTCATTTTATTTTATTGAAGTATCAACCCATATTTTCAATTTATGATAGTTAAAATAAGTTTTGTTCTCAAAAAAATTTATATTTTAAAATAATAGCCTTGTATACATAACCAGAATCATTCTCATTACTGTTATTGTAAGACTATTCATATATATGCCACTTTACCTTGATGCTTGCCAGAGGATGTTTCTTGTTCAATGATTTTAACCTTAAGATATTGCCTCATGATCACTACCTACTTTCTTTAGTCTTGGGTATTATCAGGAAACAATTTTTTACTTTGTTTATCTTAAAACTACGTTGCATCATGGTCATAACCTGAATTTATTATGTTAATGGATTAATCATCTTTGGTCATCACTCATAAATCAAAGTAGATTATTTTCTAAAATTCATTTTGACAACTTAAAATTATTATTTTACATATATAAAACAAATATTTTTCTCCTTTTTCTTATGTGATTATTGATCCTTACAGTCCTCGATTTTCAAGTATAACAATACACTACTTGTGTCATGCACTACTCGATTTAATATTAATTAAAGTTATTAATATACTCCAAAATACCAAATTATAGAGTAAATAAATAAATTAAGAAACAAAAACCTTGAGGACACCATGTAAAATAGAGATGATGAAAAACACTACAAATTAAATTATTAAATTCAATTAAATAATCATATAAATAATTATGCTCATTTCTTAAAGCTATTATTCAAAAATAAAAGTTGAAATAGCTTTTTTATACAATATCTATCATACATATGAAACACCTCATAGAGTTCTCAAAAGAAAGCATCTCCTCACGTAAGGGATCTGATGTTATAACTTCTAGGAATTCTAAACTCTATAAATATCTCATTCTTAATCTATAATATAAGTATGTATAAGTATAATATATATAAAAAATAAACTATTAGATTTAAGTAATGAAGTTGTGTGAAATCGTGATATATAGCATATAAATAAATATGAAGCAATAAACAAGAATGTATGATAAAAAATATTAAATATGTTGAATATTTGCATGAGCTTGCATGTTCTATAATCAAGTATATACATAATTATCATATAATACTAATATTATATAGTAGTAATATTATCTATTTCTTTTCTTATTTTTAATTTTTTTTCATATTTTTATTTTATTCTTTTCTTTCTTTGTTAAGGCATTTTTTATATGACTACTATCCTTACTTCATAAGATTCTATATTAAGTTATATCTATGTGGTATCAATCATATCACATGACCTCTCTTGATAATTGGTGAAGCCATCAAAGTGTATCTCCTACCACCACTGGCCTTTACTAAAATACTAATAGAAATAGGTCTTTACTCTTTGTTACCTAGTATTGAAGTGCTCACAACAACAAAAATGAGGTCAAATATCAATTCTAACATGGAATCGTCCTTTAACATTGTTATGTATAAAGTACTAATGATAGTGAGGTCTCTGTCCATTATGCCCCTCATTTAAGTACCAATAATAACAAGAGATAAAGTCATAGATAAAGTCATATTGATCAATTATGACATAAAGTCATAGATAAAATTTTATCTTCTAATTTTCACATTTCAATTATGCCCCTCATTTTAAGTACCAATAATAACAAGAGATAAAGTCATAGATAAAGTCATATTGATCAATTATGATATAAAGTCATAGATAAAATTTTATCTTCTAATTTTTACATTTCTCATGATGATATATATCATTAAGCTTATCCAATCAATCATTATCTTTCATTTTTTTATTCTATATCTTTCTTTTTTTGTGTTCTAAAACTCATAACACATATATAGAATTGTAAATAATAAAATGTAGGTGGGGTAGAATATTAATTTTTATGATTATGATTTTTGTTGGCTTCTTATGACCATTTTGTGTGGTGCTAGAAGTGTATTTCAATGATAATTATTTTTTCATAATAAATATGGTACAAATAATTGAATAGAAGAATTGTTTTTTAATACACATGCATTTCATATGATTGCACATCCATTGCTCCCTAATCTTATCAATTATAAATTAATAATGATTTTTTTAATACACTTATAAAATTTGATGAGAGTGAATTAAGGTTTGAGTCTATAAAAGAAAAGATGTTTGAAAGATCAATATGTGAAGTTTGTTACAAAGTTGAGTAGTGTTGTTAAGAACCACCAAGAAGGAGTGAGTCAAGGAGGTTGTCGAGTAAGGCATCATTACTATGCTATGATTTTTGCAAGCAAAGAAGAGAGAGTGAAGGTGAAGCTCTATTATAGAGAGAAAACTATAAGAATGAAGAACCATTGGGAAAACTTTGTTGTAGCTTGAGGAGAAGATCAAAAGCAAGAAGATGAGAAGAAGAGAGACTATCACAAGCAAATAGCAAAGGAAAATGAGTAGTAGTTATCAAAGCAAAGATAGACTTTTAAATTGATTCTTTTTTTAAATTTAATTTAGTTTTACATAAATAAAAAATATCATTTTGTTATAAGTTAAGTAAGAACTAGATTGAAAGTAATTTAGATGTGGTATGGAGTGAATCGATGCTAATTTGAATTGAACCCAAGACATATAGAATGAGAGTTGTTAGCTATTATTAATATGTATCATTCAAATAATTTGGTCTGCATCATATGGTACGATCAATTTAATCTTGTAAGGAAAGTTGTGATGAAACATGGTATAAGATAATCACATTAGAAAACTTTTGAGGTTATAATAGTCAGAGAAGAATTTAAGTTATTGGTTGAGGTGTCGAGTTCATCGCATTAGAACAATATATGTGTCATATTTGTGTAATGTGCTGAGTTGTGAGGTTCATCATATGAAGGCAGTTATAAATACCAACATAAATCACATAATGTCTTATGGGATCAATAATATTATTAATCAAAGCTACATTTTTTAAAAAACAAAATTTATTAATTATAAGAAACTAGATTGTAAAAGAATATTGTAGAAAGTCTTCGATGAAATTTTATATAGTGTGACTAAGTTGTTCGTGCTGAACAGTTAGTTAAAGCTACGGATAAATGATTAAGTCTTGAGAGAGAAGAGACTTCATTAGAGTTGTACATCATGTGTCAGTATAAGGTATGATATTTTTGTGGTGGATTAACAATGGAAACGTATGATTTGATTAAGAAGATTGTATTATGTAAAGTGAGAAATAGTGAATTGATCATACTTTATGATGGGAGTATCATAAAAGTATGAATGATTGACAAGGTAACAAAATTAAGAGAGAATAAAAATCATACAGTACAATATTAGGGATCATACTATATGTTTATAAATGATATAAATAACAAAAAACTGGTTTTGGAAATTATACAGTCTGATATAATTCAAAATGCTTATTTTTGATATAAAATATGGTACAATGAGAGAATTACATAAGTACGATCTAAGGCAATAACTTAATGGCTTATAAGAAATTAATATGATTTAAATTCCTAAATAAACATGCCACATATAGCACATATGTTGAGCATTAAATATACATGATAATGTAAAAAATCAAGAAAAGATTTAGATTAAAAAAAGAAGTTAACTTTTATATTTAGATAAATAAATTTGATAATTATGATATAAATATATTAATAAATTGATTTATAATTTTTTTATAAAGTGATAAATTTTTTGATGTTATTATCTTTTAATAAACTTTATAAGCTTTAGAATATTTTTTATTTTGTTTTTTATGCAATATGGATAATAGATAAACTTAGTAATTATGATGTAAATATGCTGATAAATTATTTTTATATTATTTATAAAATCACGTTCTTTTTATGTTATCTTTTTATAAAATTCGTAGATATTGGAAACTTTTTATACAAATGTAATAATTATGAAATTATTTTCTTGTATTATCATTATTTATCTAGTATTTCATTCACTTGTTATTAATTTATGGTATTATATAATAAGGATATTGACATGCAATATAATATAAACTTTATAAGTTAATAAATAAAAAATAATTTGTAATATAGATTTTTGGTATGCTTGATTATCAATTGAGAAAATAAAATTATTGATATACCTCTAAATATATTATCCTCAAATAATCTTTTACAATATTATAACCTCACACACCACAAATATATATGATTCAAGATGAGAATAGCTCATCTATATTAATATAGATTCTATTAGACATGATATAAAATGAAAACAACCCAAGGAAAGAATATCACTTTCCATATTTATAGTGTTCTACAATATATTATATAGAGCAAGAATTACTTATATACTTCTACATAGTTTATTATACCTAAATAAGGTGAGAAAAGCCTAAGATAAGCATAGCTTATTTATGTTTACACATTTTAATATATATAATATATAAAAAGGATAACTCATCTATACCTATATAGATCTACTATAATGATAAAAGGTGAGTATAACCCATCAGGGTGAGAATACTTTATTGTAAGAGATGAGTAATGAATGGCAAAATTACAAAATGTCATAAAATAAGATGAGTATAATCATATAAGTATGATCAAGTTAACAGTAAAGTTGTATGTGAATGTCATTGTTTATGACATAAACAAATGTACATTAAAAAGGTAGCATATAAGCATGATTATGAAATTGTATAACATTAATTAGTAGAATTAATAATAAACAAAGTTGAATATCATAATTTGTATGATACGAAATGAAAGGATTGTACAGTATGACACCGCATAACTGAAAGCTTATTAATTCTAAAATAGCAAATGACTAAATAAATCATCATGGAGAGAGGATAATTGATGAGAAACCATTAGAGTTATGAAGGCATGGATGTGAGAATACACTTAAATGAAAGAACATAGCTATTGGAGAAGTGGAACTAATGAGAATGTAAAGGAACTTTGGCTATGTATAATAAAATGTGAGGTCAAGCTTGGACAAAAATTTCTAAGAAAAATCAAAGAGATTAGCTCAACCAAGTGCATTAGACTGAAGAAAAAAGTGAAAAAAAGCACTACCAAGAACCATAGGATCTAGTCACAGGTATTGTAGCACCTAAGAGATGAAAGTGAACTTGTGCTAAATTTTGATTCTTGGCGATACTATTACATAGAAATTAAGAGGTAAAAAATCTCACACTATGCGTATATATTTTGATGTAATGTTTATTATAGACTATAGGGTTTATTCATTTGAGAAATAACTTGTTGATGATGCTTGTATAAATAACTTGCATATAAGTGAATATGTTTGATGTATGTTAGAAGACAAGAGTTGCCTTAAATGATGATATGAAATGGTAAATTGAGATTGTTGTGTAGATAAGATTATTGGTTGCATTGTTGATCAAAAGTAATAGCTTCATAATGAAAAAAGAATTTAATCATTCTACTTGAGTTTGACATTTTGTTCATTTAATTGTGATGTTGTTAATGTGCTTATGGATTCCTTATTATTTAAACTGAAATGAAATTGATACCTTAATTGAATAAAAAGAAAAATTGAGAAATAGAATGAACAATCTTAAAATTATGTTGATGCTTGTTACAAGTGTAAAACCCTTAAGGGATGGTTTAAAAGAAAATTATCGTGGATGATTGATTCTTTATAAAAAGCAATTTTTTTCACGACATGTTTAATTTCATATATTACTTGAGTATGAAATATTGTATTGCCTTATTTATTTACATATTATGTGAAAAGTTTTACAAAAAGGAAAATGGTAAGAAAAATATTATTGTGATAATGTTCACAAAATAAGAAAAAAAAGAAATAAAATATTACTTGTGATAATAGACAAAATGAAAAATAAAAAATAAATTTGAAAAAGATAAAATAAAGAATTTCTGTAAAGAAGGGATAGTGTTAAAAAAATGAAAAAGCTAATTGTTATCCAAACTGCTGACAACTACTTTAGAATGATAGTTCTACAAATGAGCCAAATGAGCCTTCATTTGATTTAATTACATTTTGAATGATGTGTTTCAAAATATGTCTAATTTGTTTATAAATTGGCCTATTTTTAAGCCAAACCTTAAATGGATGTAAAAGATGGCAACAATTAAAAGTAACAAGCTAATGCATAAAGATAACAAAAGATAAAAATGCTAAAGGTGCTAAAAGTTTTTGTTTCGTAATTGATTTTATTTTTGTAGCTCATACATGTGCTCACATACTCTTTTAATATATTATATTGTTTACATTTGACCTTGCAATTTGCTACCCAAATAATACATTTTTTACGTATATGTACATATATATGCACTAAGCGAGTGACAGTTGGCTCAATCTATTTTTGCCCGAACACCTTTAGATCAAAATGTGAAACACCAGGGAATATCGACAAAAAGTGAGATCTAGAATGTAATGATTTGAAAGATATTACATTGTCATAGAAGTGTTGTTATGGGTTTATTAGGATTATTTGATCAAAATGACATGCATTATAATCTCCTTAAGTAGTGATGGATGAAATTTGTTATTTTAAAAGAAAGTGTGAAAACTTTTAATTTCTAGAATTGCATGGATTGTTGGTCTTATTCACTTTTACAATTCAATTAAAATGATTCCTTTAAATTGTTTGAATTTTTTTTGTTACTTGATTTTTAAAGATTTAAAAAGAGTGAAAATCTTTTATGGTTTCAAAATTAGTGAAAGAAATAAAGAAATTGAATACTACTCAAATATGAAAAAGGTTGAGTGAAAGAAAAAGTGTTATCACAATGAGTCCTATTTTTGTACTTCTTATTTTATTTATACTCCACTTATTATTGTATGAACTTGAATATTAACAAAGAATAAAGTTTTCTATTTATTTTTAATTAGAATTTGAAACTAAGTCATGTAATTGGATTTAAGACAAAAAATAGTTTGAACATATTACTGACACTAAAGTAGGCATCTCAACTTTGGGAAGGACATGGATCATATTTTTGTTTGAATGATGAAAGTGGCATAGAACAAATAAAAAAGTGGTAAAACCTATTTTATTATAAGAAACACATGGATCAAAGTATTTGATGCATCTTGGGATAACAAAAATGTATCATGAGACAACATTGTTTGGAATAAATATTAGGTTTGTTGCTGAAATTTGTATCGCAAGGTCTCCTGATCATTCTTCCTTCAAGATTTCGAATTTTAGTCCGATGTAATGAACAACATTACAAGACTTATACATAAACTCTATATGTAATGAGGCTTAGGTTCTTATGTTTAGCCAATTTTAAATAATATAATGAGTTTTAGAATTAGTCATTTGATACAAATCTATTAATGAGTTAAATTCAACTTGGTGAACTTTGAATTAGCTCTTGAGAGGGTGAAAATTATGACACAAATGGAGAGTTTTTGTTATTTTCAAATTTCATTGTAGTTCATCCTTTGATAATCTTTTTTTCTATTTTTTCAACTTTTCTCCAATCTATTAATCCTCATGATTTTTGTTCAATAATTTCCAATTTAAATTTGGCCACCCCTCACTTCTAAACCCTAAATTGCCAACTCTTAATCCAATTTCTCACTTCTACCAACTACCTTGTTGGCTAACTTTCTCACATACCCTACCACCTTACTACCCTCAGCTCACTTGGTGACATCGACAACCTTTCCCAAAGTTGTCCAAATCAACTAAAAACTGCATCCTACTTTCTAATTGCCTAACCCACTATGGGCCCTCATCGATTTTGTCGCTCTAATACTAATGCCTTTGGTCTTCACTTATTCTACCTTCACCCACACTATTCATCCTGACAACTACAAACATCACTTACCACTTCTTTGTTTTGCAACTCTTGATGCTAGCAACCTCTTTGTGTCGTCACAGACTTCCGACCATTAGATCTTCCCATGAATTGCCTTATTTCAGATCTTCAACACAAAGTTTAAGGGATTGACCCTATATAAGTTTGAATGCTTGATAATTACTGAACTTTATGAAGCTTTATGTGATGTTAAACTCACTTAACCACTCATGTTAAGTCAGAAGTTTGCTGTGGTATGATACTTTTCTGTGAGAGCACTTGTGTTTATCCCCATGTTCACTAACGTATGATCCTTTTCATTATTTTCATTCTATACATCTTATATTATTTTTAACAGTTCAATATTTTTTCATATACATAAGTTGTGTGAAATCAAATTCTCTAATTTGTGTGAATGAATGTATGCATTGAAAAGGTTTTTAAATTAGTGGTAGCCCTATTCTTTGATTTCCTTTGAATCAACTAACTGTACTTTCACTAATGATGTTCTCTTTAATTATTAGTGTGTTGTTTAATGTGAGTTTAGGCTTAATTGAATCTTTATATTCTATGGTATTTAAAAAACTCATATTAGCAATCCACTAGGCAATAGCAACTTGCACCAACATGCTTGCCCAATCCTAAGCAAAATGTAGTCTTGCAAGCTTGGCATCATACTCTACTTAGCCAAAAATGCAGTGCAAGAGAATGGATATATGGCCAAAGGGTATGCTTACATGAACCTTCAATAAGAGAATTCCTAAGAAACTTACTTAGAGAAATTATCTACAACAAGTTTCCTCTAATCTGATGGAGAAAAAACTTCTTTGTTAGGGCAAGGATCTAATAGGCTTCAATAGTTTCCTCATAGCTAGATCAAGCTTATTAATTGATCTAACTCTATGGTAGGTGCCTTGGACAAAACTCTAGCACAAGGATCTTGCTGAGCTTCCAAAAGATTTGACAAGCTACGAAGAATGGCCAAGGTTGATTCATTGGTTAAAGCTGGTAAAGTCAAGCAAACTTATCTAAACATGAAGCCTAGTTAGAATGAGCTTTACATTTTCATTTTTTGTGTCTGAAGGGATGGGGAAGGGTAGAGGTGAAGGGAGTGCATTACTCGTTTTGCATGGTTGTCCATTTGGGGCAGAAGGGAATAGGACATTGTAGTGGCGTCCACATAATCAAGGGACTTTGGGTAGACTAGATTGAATTTACATTGTTATTTTTTTAATAAAAGTTAGGTTGTCTATTATATCAATAAACAATATTTCTTAAAATCATACTTTTTTATCAATAGTTAAGAGTGCACAAAATGAACATTTTTACTAATTTGGACTATTACTTTTCCCTTTTTGCACTCAATGGATCATCCATATAAAGTGTAACCACCAAAGTGTATCCTTTGGCAATAGCCACCTAATGCATTGCTCTATGTCAAATTGTTTTGGGCCATCACGAGGAGCAGGCAGATCTCCTATTCAATCTCTTCATAAGGAAGCCCTTATTCGACCTGAGGTTTGACTGAAAGCTCATGGGATGCACTACAATAATGTGTACTTTACATAGACGCCTTCTTGTCCCAATAACTTAAAAAATGTGGGTTGACATTGCCAAACCCAAGTGTAAAATGAGCTGGATGGACAGTGATTAAGAATCTATAATCTATTGAGCTTGGTGCATTGTAGCAATTTGATATCAAAAATTTAGAAGGCAAATGCAAAGACAAGTCGAAGACATTAAACTCCAATGATAGGATTCAACAATTAGATCAACAGAAGGGCAACCCTTTGGATTAAGAAGCCATCTGAGCAAGTTAAGGAGGCCTCTAAGTCACTTCCTCTCATTGGCACCCAACTACTAATGATATAAAGCCTATCGAAGGGCGATGGCTCCTTCTGAATAGAAGTGGAGCACAAGAAAGTGTTTATTTAAAAGCATTTACATTTTAAAATAATTTAATTATTCGATTTCAATATTATTTAAAAGCATTTAAATATTATTCAAATTAATATTTGTATTCTTATTGATATTGGTCAAGTGTCATAGATGTATTTAAAAAATGACAATGCAACCTCTTCATTACAAATCTCAAAAAACATTCTAAATAAATATTCTGATATTTCTCAAAACTTTATTAGTAATGACTGAATAATTCAATTTAAACTAGAATAAATGTGTCACAAAAAGAAGAATAAATAAACTTTCAGATTAAAAATATATCTAATGAATAATATAAAGTGAGATTCCTATCATTAAAAAGAGCTCAAGAGTAATGCAAATTTAATATAAGTTTTCAAACTAAAGTTTAATTCAAAAAATCACTATGCATAGATAACAATGTTTACATTAACTATGTGAATAACTTTGACCCCACAAACTAAAAACAAGAAAAGTAAAATTTTATTTAAAAAAATACTATTATTTTCCACAAAAATTCAGTTATCATTATATAATTTAATCATAAAAGATATTTCTTAAGTACTTGTCTATTTACAATAGATTATCATCAATCTCAATTTGACTTAATTCTAATCTAAGGTCAACATAAAAATGTTCAATTCAGACTTTGAACTTAGCTTGAGCAGTAAATGTGTTTTTGAAATTCTTTATGCTTAAAGTAAACCCACAAGAAAGGGGTGAATTGTGGTAAATAAAATTTTGAGATTTTCTTTCAATTTTAAGTGAAAATTAAAACTTAAATCTTTTAAGTAAGAAAAAGAAAGAGTAGTAAAACAATACACAAAAGATTTTTGAGATGGTTCGACTCAAAATCGAGCCAACATCCACCAATCGGTGTTAGGAAAAAGCTACTAAAATCACCAAATTACAACCGAGGTTTTTCTTATGGTTCACCTCAAACCTACTCGGGATTTTTACCTACGGGTAATCCCAAACTTACTTGAGTTTTTTGGTCTCAACTCAACCTCGGGCTTTTGCATAATTGCCGCAATGCCCTTACCCGAAGGAAACAAACAGAAAAATTGGCAACAAAGTATAAACTTAAGACAATTTAAAAGAAGTATGAGGCACACTCAATACAATAAAAATTCCAAGGAAAAACTAAAAAGTGGGAGAAATAGAAATTGAAAATAGTTGAAGCAAAACCTCTAATTTCTGGTTTCTTCTTATAACTTTCACTTTCTGAGTTTATAAGCACCGTACACACTTGAAATAGCTCAAAATTATGATTTGAAAGCTTTGAGAACTTAGCAATGGTAACATCTTCGAGTTCTTCATCCTTTTCTATTTATAGAGCTTAAATTTTAGCTCTAAATCAACTCCCAATGACTCTAAATTGAACTAAATGTTTGGGTAATTGACACATAGTAGTAACCGTTAGATTTGAATCTTGAAATGGCTGTTTTTGATTGAATCCAGATTTTATCGTCCGAGTTCAAATCTGGACGTTGGATCTAGGTGGCCTTGATCTAGGCCATTGGATCAGGCATAGGTTGTCCTGTATGTATTAGAATAATGTATGCATAACTTACTTGAACTAGAAACTTACTGCAGTAGTTCTGTATTCCGCATCGTCCCACAAATCTATTCGAAGCTCTTGCTGGTCATTTTACTTTTTACTTGTAGTATTTTACCTGGCTTAACCTAAGCAATCGGATCACACCTGCCCTTCTGTCTTCTTTGGCAATCAAATGGGAATTTAATCCCATATTGCCCAAATTATGTTGTTATATCTCTCTATAAGGACTCTGATTTGCATGTCTCTCGAGCCGCTTAGGGTTGGCTCCCCTTCCTCAACAAAGATTTGATCACTTGGTCCTGGTTGACTTGATTTCGTACTATTCTGTTCAACTTTCCCTTCAGGCTGGTTTTGCGCTATTTCGTTCAGCTTTCCCTGCAACCTTCTTCCTTCCCCTTGGGGAACCGCTTGCCCCTTCCGGTCTATCGAGTTATTTTTATTTTATTTTTTAAAATCCCTAAAGTCTTGACGGACCAGCGGTCGAGTCGGGTCGACCTGCCAAAATGCTAAAGAGAAAAATACCTATACTAAAGTGATTTTATACTGTGTTGTGAGAATTTTTGTGCCAAAATTTTGAACATAAGTATAGAAAAATAATTTTATATTATGATAGTGTTACAAGTGCCCTAAGTGAATATGACAAGAAATTCATGAAAATAAATTTTTAAATAATTTTTTAAAATCAAATACCAATGTCTATACTTTTCATCAATAATGCTTAGCCCAAAAATCAAAATTCAACAATTATTAAACTTATAACATTTTCAAATATTAATACTATGTGTGTCACATCATCTCAAAATTTGGACATATCAAATTCAAGAAAAATAAAGAGAAATTCAAGTATAAAAAATTTTAGTGCGTGTCTTTAATTTTCTTGAAACTTGCCATGACTCCAAGAGCCTTGAAGATCATTATTTTAGACATTTAAAGTTCATGGCTTGACTTAATTGAATATTAACACACTTAAAGTAAGCCCATATGAGATATTTATAAACATTTATGCTTGACTCATCCAACACAAGAGTGTAATAGAGGATAAGTTTAAGATGACAATTGGTTTAGATGGTTTAGAAAGTTCATTGTAATCACATAATATTTCAATAGAAAGTCGCCAATTATAGAAACTTTATATTTTGATAGAGGAGAAGAGAAAACCAAAAAAATAAGGTATTGAAAAGGACTTAAGGTGCTACAATCTTAATGAAGATGTGTTATGTACATAGAGTGCAATAGTATCAAAAAGTTTTATATAGTAGACATCATTTGGTGGGGTTACTGATTATTCCTAGTATTAAAGCTGATTAATTATTAGTTTTTATATGATAAGGTAGTTTATTATTGAGGTTGTACAAGTGTATGCATGATTGTATTTTAAATGGTTATTTGATATATTTTATTTATGAAGAATATGAACATGAATGAAAGTTCCTTTTACTTATCTTTCATGCTAGTGAATGCATATACTGGATACAGAAAATGTTCACAAACACTAGGACTTAGCTACGTTTTAGGGGTTGCATTCCATTGTAGGTAATGCCCCTGCACATCTTAAAAAATTATAAAATTTTCCTTTGTTTCCTTCACTTTATAATTATTATGCTCATTTTTTAATTGTCCTTTTAAAATTAAATGATAATTTTATTTTCGTATAAGGTTGTTTCTTTCTAAGAATGCTTTATCCGTATTGTTTATCAAATGTTATCACATTATAACAACATATTTTGACAACACTTTTCAACAATGCACTTCTAGTGTAATAGATAAACTTAGTAGATGATTTAAATGAGTTTGGCATAAACTATGTATTTTTTTTACGATAATAGTTATTAGATTTTTGTTATTATAAATAGATGCCGAAAATAGTGTGATCGTACTGAACTAGTGATCTTCATAGATTGGATTAACATTTATTCTATATGATTACCTCGTTTGGTGCTTCTCTAGGCTTCGTGAAGGAAAGTTAAAATTGAATTAATGTTATGTACTTAATCTAAGAGCCGTTTGGTACCTATTTTGAAAGTTGAGATTATTTTTTCTCTTCCTCTTGTGGGTTAATCAATACACTTGACTTATGCAAACGCAACACCAATCAAATAGTATTATCTGTACGTGCAATTCATCGTTTGCCTTCCTTTATGCAGTGGGTTACGTTGTCATCACAATGCCTAATGGAATACTGGACCACGAGGAACCTATGAGGCAAAATGTTGGTGGTCAAGTTCTTGGCTTTTTCCACAAAGAGTTGGTTTTTCTTGTGTGTGTTAATGGCCATCAGGAAGGTAAAATCAAGTAATGATGTCATGCTTCATTCAGGTCATTGTGTTCTTCTTATAAATGAAATGCATGAACTAATTCTTGATTTATCCATCAAAATTGTGTAACACTAAAATGTTGCATCTTATGTGGTTATTATCATTGGTGTGAGATAAATTATTATGTATATTCAGTATAAGAAAGGTAATGTATTTTAATAAAAGTTTTACCTACGAATATTTTGAATAGAAGTGGAGTGCAAGAAAGTGCTAATTTAAAAGCATTTACATTTTAAAATAATTTAATTATTCAATTTGAATACTATTTAAAAACATTTAAAAATTATTCAAATTAGGATTTGTATTCTTCTTGACACTAATCAGGTGCCATAGATGTATTTAATAAATGACAATGTAACATCTTGATTACATTTCCAAAAAAACATTCTAAATAAATATTATGATATTTTTTGAAAATTTATCAAGTGATGACTAAATAATTTAATTTAAACTAAAATAAATGTGTCATAGAATCAAGAATAAATGGTCTTTTAGATTAAAAATATATCTAATGAACAATATAAAATGAGATTATCATCATTAAAAAGAATTAAAGAGTAATTTTAACCCCACACTAAAATAAATATATCTAGTGAACAACAACTGTGCAGAATAATTTTAACCTCACACTTTGAAAACAACAAAATAAAATTATCATTTAAAAAAATACTATTACTTTTCACAAAAATTCAATTATCATTATATAATTTAATGATAAAAGATATTCCATAAGTACTTGTTTGTCTACTATCGATATTGTGTGGATTTAGTAAATCTAGAAAATAGAAACTAAAATAAGTTAAATCAATCATCAAATATTTTATTAGTAAAACTTAATAATAAAAGCTAAAAGAGATATTAATAGTCTTAAAAGATAAAAATAGAAAATATCGATATCATGTAAAAACAATAACTAATAATCGATATCATATCATTTAATATAAAACTAAAAAAAATTCATTAGATTTAAATGGGTTTTTTCAAAAATGTTTGTATCATAGTATCTAATATATATATATATATATATATATATATATATATATATATATATATATATATATATATATACATATATATATATAATATATATATATTAAGATCTTTTTTTAATGATTAATATGGCACAATTCACTTCTAAATTCTTAGAGACTTTTTAACAAAAATAATAATATTGCTTTTTCAATTAACTCATCTCCCTCATCAAGTGATATTTTATATTGGAGGCTTTAGTGCTCTTTCATTTCTCATGGAATCTCTTCTTCAAAAGATGATCCATTGTTATAAACGCTAATGAAATTTAATGATTCATAATATAAATTTTTTGTAATGAAACCTAACAATTTCTTTCAGATCAAGTGATTAGGAGCTTTACAATCTAGCACAAGAACCAACATTCATTCTTCTCCGTAGCACAAGAAATTATTGGACAACACTCTTAAGTAACATGGCTTTTATTTTATATTTTGTAATTAGTAGGATTGATAAAATATAATTAAATATTTGCATAAAATAGTTATTCACCTTCCTTTTAATATGAGGCACAACAACAAAAGTTTCTCATTATTTGAGTGGTAGTAGTTATTTAAAATAATTGATTTTATAAATTACACATTTTATGACAACCTAAGTCTTATATTTATTTCTTTGACCTATCATATCTTTTAGAGGCACAATCTTAATAAAAACATATTAATTATTATAGTGTTATTACAGTATGCATTGATGAATAATCTTTATCATTCATCATGACAATAATTTTATAAGTTTTCTCACATTAATTCTTGCAAATAATATTGATTTTAAATTTTGTAATAACACGATATTCACATTCTTAGAATTTATTGGAGATTCGTGAAGAAACATATAACTATCATATGAACTCTAATCTTTATAGTTAAAGATAAATTTAATATATCAAAATAAACTATAAAATATAAAAAAATGAATTCAATGATTCAAGAAATTTTATGAGTAAAAGATATATTTTCTTAGAAAATTTTTGGTTATCCTACAATCTATATTTTATTCTTAAAATTTTTCAACACCATTTATGAGTTACTAAGGAAGATATTCTATTTTTTATTTTTTTTTATTTTGAATCAACAAAAATGCCTTTTTTATGCAAATAAAATATGTCTATCCCACAAACGACAATACGATTTTGGATTCAAATTTTGCGCGAGGCTTTAGACGGCTGAACAATTTGGAAATCAGAAACCCTAACATGTGCCACTCCGCCTTTATTTCTCCTACAACAATCACTAACCCTCCTCTCTCTCCACTGCTTGGAATGAAAGGCTTCTATTTCCCTGCGATTATCCCTCCAGCGAGTTCTGACTGTCAACAGCTGTAAGGCATGGAATCCGGTTGGTGAACAGGGAAACTCGCGAGGTCTAAGCTCACGTCACGGACGGCAGTCCAGGTTGTCGCCAACATCACATCCTTCACTGAATCCGAGAGAAGTTCTCCATGGATTCTTCTCAGATTTCTTTGTCAACATCCAACGATGATCATGCTTTGATTATTTTACATGACCTAGTAAACGGGTAAATCTCCCCCAAAACTATGTTTCTAATCCTTTTCATCATTGAAGCCTTCCCTTGTTGTTTGGCTTCATCCCAAATTAGTGTATGTTTCTATCGAGCGATACGGTTTCTCGATTTAGGTTTAGGGGGTGTGATTGCATATAATCTTTCCCTTTGCTGGTTAGTCATTTTTCTTTAGGGATAATTTTGTTTGAATCGACTTGAAGAAGTTGTTGAATAATTCCTACATAGTATTTGAGAGAGATAGGTTTTAAGTATGCATTGGTCTCGGGCAATTTTTTTAAGCATTTCATTGATTTTTTTGCTGCATATATTGATGCAAGGAATCACTGGAAGATATTTTTCAGAGGATTAAACAGCGGCATAGTAGGGATCAGAATGGCAAAACTTGTTATAAAGATGATGTTTTCGATGGCAGATAGCTAATCAAAAGAAAGATGTGCTGGTGCACGATGCCTAATTAGTTTAATCTTTGTGTAGAATTGTTGTTAAAAAGGATATAATTTTTTTGTTTATCCCCCTTTACCATGGTTCTCCAGGGGAGGAGGGCACCTTGATCTACGTAGTAAGCTGCTATGTAGCTGTGAGAAGATCTTGAAAGGTGTTTAAGGGTTTGAAATTGTAGGGAAAGAAATATTGGAGATGTATTTAATATGGATTTGGTAGAGTAGTTGTTCTTAAAAGCATCTACAAGGTGGGCAAGAGATCGTAGAGCTAGATCTGATGGATTCTTGACAAGAGCAATAGTAGTTAATAATCTAAAAGCCAGCAGCAGTCCATTGATTCTATGTTTTATGTATAATGTAATACTAATTCTAAATATGTTTTGTAATTTTATAAAACATTTTTTTGTATTATGAGTATTATTTTAAAATATAGATATTTCATGCGGTTTGATCTTAAAAAAAATGAAACTTCGTAAGAAGGGTGATGAAAATTTTACATAAATAACTAGAAAGTAGGAACACAGCTAATATTTATTTTGACGATTTATGGAACATAGATCTAAAATGGTTGTTTGTTAGTCTCATTTAGTTTGGATTATCTATGATGAGATTAACTTCACAAAAATATCTTATCAATAGAATCATTGAATTCATTTGATGTTTTCTACTAAAGTCATATATAAAATATATAATAATCAAAGTTTTGTCACCACATAAGTTTTCATCGTGCTTCTTTGATCCATTGGCTTTTTGCATGAGAACAGTTCGTTAAAGTGTGTGGGTAAAGACTCAAGAAGAGAGAACCAACCAAATTGTTATTGCATGTGCTAAAAGAATATGACTGCAAGGAAGATGTACTTGGTTAACTTCGATAGAAAAATATGATTGTTGAATTTAAAGATTTCAATTCAATTCCTAAGATCATCAAAAATTATGGAGCATTGTTCGCAATACCAACTACACTACACATGATTAAATTATTGTTAAGAATAAAATACTATACTTTAATAAAAAAATTTAGACTAAGTTAAATCACAAATTAAATTAATATTTTTTAATTTTAATATAAACTATATTCTTTGAGGTCATCTAGTTCAAGGAGATTAAATATAAATATAAATATCATAATAAAAAAAAATTCGTATCCTCCAATGGCTTCATGATAGTCTTTTTTTTCTTAATTATTTTGTAAAATTAGGATTTGAACTAAATTTAACTTGAATTTTCGAAACCAACATCAAATCAAAATATTTGATAGTTAGGTTATATCAATGACTATTATATGTAAAGTTAACAACATTAAATCAACTAAATATTTGTCTTGAAGTTGACCAACATTCACCCACCGAGTAAACTTGAGATCATATAAAAAGGAAAAAGAAATAAAAATAATTGGCAAAGAAGAGAACTCACTCGTAGACAGCTTATCGAAGAAGACATCTTGGCTTAAGGACAAAACTTTACTAACTTAAGTGGTTTGAATTGTGAAAGAGATGGTTTAAAGGGGTTATAGAAAATAAGAAAGATAAGTGAATGGATCAAGTTAATACTCAACAATCTTATTCAAACAATTTCTATAAAATAACTATACTTAGAGATAGTCATCTGTATGATTCGCATCTTCCTCCTACAAAATATGTCTTCAATTTGCATATCCTTTCCCTAATACATAATTTGGGTTTCTTGTTTTTCTTTTCATGAACAATGATGCAATTATATTATTGCTCTACGGTTATAAAAATCTAAGCACTTTATTATATTATATGATAACATTTAATTTTCAATCATTTCTTAGCAAAATATTATCAAACAAGTCCCCATTACTACTTTATTGAAATGAAAACTCTTAAAAGATTAGTTTTGTGATTGACAATTATTTATTGAAGTTACTTTATCCTTTTTAGCCTCAAAATATCAAAAATTTACGAAATAAATTTGTATGATTCATTTTTATTATCACATAAAATGCATTTAAAAAAAACCTTTTTAAAAAAATATTTTCAAAAGCTCGTCTTTATTTGTAAAAATCATTATCAAATAAAAACTATTTGAAGAATTCATTATCAAGATTGCTCAAACCTTAATGCAATTTTAAACTAATCTTCTGACATTAACCGACTAAACCCCCCTTTAATCCCCAACACCATATGCGTTTATGTTATGGGTTGCATCTTGCTCATGCCATTTTCCTCACTCTCTCTTTCACTGTGCATTGTCTCCTTACAATAATGGGGATGTAAAACCATGCAACAATCCTTCTCTTAGACTTTCACAAAGTGAGAGCAATCATGATGGATAAGAACATGATTGACCATGAGGGAAGAATGCTATAAACCATTTTCACAATAGATTTATATCATAGATTTGCTTGCTTTGCATTTTACAAATTACAATCAATGTTGACTATCATGCTTTTTTGTCCACTACATTTTGTTACTTGTTTGCCTTTGTTCTTACATTGTATCAAATGGAGATTGCTATTGTTGTTGTAGGAATGCTATAATACTAATTTGAGAGTGTTTTTGAAAGAGTTTGGAGGACATTTTACTTGTTGAATTGAAGGGTTGATTATCGGGGTTTAATGATCTTAATCTACATACATCTATTACAGAGATTTAGAACTTTTTGGAGTACACATACATTAATATTTTTTGCCTTCTATAGCATAACCATTATATGTTCAAAAGTTTAGAGACATTCCTTCGTGCAATATTGTATATGAAACTTTTGTTAACATTATATTAATTTGAATTGTAGTATTTTGATTGTTCATATACTACGTGCTTATTTTGTATCTATTGCCTAATACTTATATAACCCTAGCAATAATGATTCCATGAGGTTTTAATTTACCTTTGAGTACTTTTTTTCTTAAATACTAATTAAGATAAAGAAATGAAGCTTTATGAGACATAAAAATTGTATGAGCTTAGCTACTTATACATCATTATCCATACATTGCATTAACGTGTTTGTGATATAAACTATTTAAAATCATAGTTTTGCATATGATGGTTTATTATTAGTGATATAAAATGATTAACATGATTTTCTAACAAATTGTGTGTGTCTATTATCTAACTTTCCAACAATACATTCGTGTATATTATATTCATTGATGTTTAATATGACTTTCTTAAGATCATTATTTTTATCTTCTAAGCTCATCCAAAAACTTCTATAGCTATTATATATTCTCATATTACGTACACTTATTGATCAAATGCCAGACAATGAACGTTATTTTGAGCCTTATCTTTCACCTTCTTATATGCACAAAGATGTTTTTGAAGATGTTCTTTCTTTTTTTTTCTAATGATATATTAAAACTTATAAGCTATCTATCCTTAAAAAGAGATATATTCTTTTGCTTATCTTTAGCTTACACATGTTATCCTTGTAGATGAGATCATAATTATATTTTATTGAACCAATGTCTCGTTCATTTTATAAATGTATCTATATTATTAATATGTTTGACAACCATTTGTTTCAATTTAAGTCATATAAATGAGGAATTTTTTGTAATACAACAAGAAATTGATATAATCAAAATTTAGTTAGAGTAAATAAAATTGTATAAGAATCCCATTTTATTATAATTTTGGATCAAAATTGGGCTAATATACTACATTAATTTATAAGTTTAGTTATGGGTTAGGATGAGCCTGATTTTAATTCTTCATAATTTATGTTATTAAAAAAAGAATACCACTGTAAAAAAATAAAATATTTTTTCCTACAATCTTCTTCAACAATAATTTTTTTGGCTCAACTGAAAGCATAAAAAAGTAACATGTAACTTGTGGGTTATACTCCCCATTTATGTTTATAATTCAATACCTTTCTATTTAAACAATATCAATAAGCAAAACTTAAAAAGTGTACTAAATATTTTATGTAAAATTATCAAAAAATCCTTATTCAAAATAAATATTTTATATATAAGTAAAATTAGATAAAGCAAATGATGATCGAAGATTGTTTTCAAGCATATAACAAATTTAAATATCAGAAAAAAAAAGTCGTTGGTTGACTAGGACCATGCATGGGGAAAGGCCAAAGTTGGCATCATAACATGGCTTCTTCTTATTTTCCAAAGAAAAAGTTTAATAGCAGAGTTGGCTATGAAGTTTATTTTTGGGATTAGTTTAACATTTCATTATTTTTTTGTTAATTTGTTCAATTTCTTTAATCGAACGATGGTGACAAAATCTTCTTTTTCGTTTTACACATCGTTGAACGGCAACACTATCTAACGATCCGTTAAACGGTCGTCTTTTTTTATTTTTTTCTTTTATCTGATTTTATCAAGATAAAAAACAAAGCACTATATAATTCTAGCAGAAAAAAAGAAAATTTTAACAAATATTCAACATAGTCGTATAGTTAAAAAATAAGTTATTTATATTTTTTTGAACATAAAGTCATCCAATTACGTTTTGTTATCCCTTTTGACTTCTTTATATTTGACGCCTATATAAATTCAAATTTATGTAACATCTACTCTTTTTTACATGTGAGTTTATAATTTCTAGTAAATTGAAAAAAAAATTTATATTATTAAATAATATTACATGATATTGTAAGATAATAGTTTTAAACCCACCGATATTCAATCCCAACTCAATTTTAAGTTTGTTTGGATCAAGGGTTAATTGTCAAAGTTTTACATAGTCACATAAAACTAAATTTAAAGATTTTTTATGATAAAATACAATTGTTAGACATAAAGACTAACAATTATATATATGATAATTTTTTTAAAGACTAATTAAATTAAATCTCATGTGACACAAATTATGCAAACAATAGTCCAATTTTAGATACTGAAGAAATTATAGTAACACCATAAAGTTTATTTAAAATTTACATGATTTGCATAATTATATTTCCATAATCAAATAAAAAACTCATCATTTTCTGTAAGGCTTAACTAAATATCCCTCTAACAAAAGACACCTCCTTTTCCACCCTCCTCAGTTACCCTAAAGCTTCAGCATCCATCACTTCAACAACTCTTCTTCTTCCATATATGCAGTAGTCTTTATCCTGTCCAGCACTTCAGCAACTCTTCTTCTTCCATATATGTAGTAGTCTTTATCCTGTCCATCACTATTCTTCCCTCTTGTCTTTTCCTCTACCATTTCTCTAGAGAGCCTGCACACAATGGAGAAGCGCTACCTCTGGGCTCATCTATGACAGGGGAAGTCCCCACGACGGAAGGAGAAGAGAGCACATCTCCATCTGTATGGAAAGTAATGTCTGTTGTATCTCCGATCCAACTACAATGGGAGTTAGTTGTGACTACACATCTTCCATCATTTTATGCACCGAGGATAATAGTAGCATCAATCGGAAAGCTCAATGGAGTGGGCTTGGAAAAATATGCGAGCAAAATACTTCTTTTTTCCAGGATTCCTTCTTTCTTTCCTCATCGCATCCGAAGAATGCCTGTTTGCATTGCTAAAGAAAGAATCTGAGTATACTCCAACAAAGGAATATGCCCAGTGGTTGATGAGAGGGTCTTGGACATATCTGTAAGAAAGAATGCCATCGATTGGATTATGAAGGCCGATTCATCTTTTCGTTATCCCCCTTTTTCGATTATTTTTGTCTTCTTTGACGGTTACAGTTCCTCTATGTTAGTATTTGTTAGCATATTCTGCACACGATTTACCTTTCAATTCGCATCAATCTGCTCCTTGTAAAAGATGTAACTACATTTCTCTTTATCTGATTTCTTTTACCCTTCTCAACACTTTCTTTTGGCTCCTTTATGGTGATTGAATGGATTTGGGATGCACATTTGTAGGTTCATGCCTATTATAGCTTTGAGCCTCTGAGTGCCTGCTTATCTATAAATTATCTGGATCGCTTCCTCTCTACATATGAGCTCTTAGTAAGAACCATGCCATATGAGTTTGTTGGGATATATATATCGAATACTTGCACAAATGTCTCAATGCAATTGGTATTTATCTTCTTTCAATTGTTAATAATAAAGCGATTTCAATTGTTTGTGTAGAACGGGAACGCTTGGATGACCCAATTGCTTGCCATTACTGGCCTATCTTTTGCTGTCAAGATGGAGGAAACTGAAGTCCCCTTATGTCTTGATCTATAGGCAAACCTTCTTCTTGAATGCTATTTTTTCTCCTAATTGCTACCTTTGACTCGATGCATTATATAGATTGGCAATGCCAAGTATGTATTTCAGGCAAAGACTATTCAAAGGACGGAGCTTTTGGTGCTGAGCACACTTGAATGGAGAATGCATTCTGTGACACCTTTCTCCTTTATGGACTACTTTGTCCATAAGTTTAGTAATGGTAGTCCCCCAAAATAATCTGAAATCAACCATTGCATTGAGCTCATTTTAATTACATGTAGAGGTTGGTTTGGTTTATTCAGTTGTTATGGAATCATTTGGAAATGAAAAGAGAGCTCTTGTAATTCTTTTATGTAAACATCAATGCAGAAAATTGTCTTATAGAATTCAAGCCTTTGGAGGTGGCTGCTGCTGTTGCACTTGTTGTCTTGGATAATGCTAATAAACTGTTAATAGACAACATCTTGGACCATTGTGCCAACATGGTGAAGGTAAGCTACTGCATTTTGTGTATTTCAAATGATATATTCTTTGGAATTCTGAATCCTTGGTTCAATGCAGTACAAAGTAATGAAATTCTACGAAGTAATACAAGACATGCGGCAAGTAGAGACGAGGAGTTCTTTGGTTTCCAAGGCACCACAAACTGCTGTAGGTGTTCTAGATGTCACATGCCTAAGCTACACTAGTGCTGAAACCACGGCTTGTTCAGGGTCAAATTCTCAGTGTTGTGCAGCAGTAAAGAGGAAAAGGCTGAATAATCCTTCAGTATGAGCGCATAAGCGATGTGTGGTCTGTCGTTTTGAAGTTATCCTAGTGCTTTAGAGCTCTTTTTAGTTTTGTTGTAGAAGAGTCTTTTGTATGCAGGGATATTCTTAAATAAAACCATGGATGAAGCTCTGCAAAGAAGAAGATCATTTAACTATAGTAAGAGCATCAAATATTGAGCAACTTGGTTAGTAGTGACCATGAAAATGAAGCGGTGAAAAGTGGCAGTCATGAAAACAGTAAGAGTCGAAGTGATACCGAGTTTCCAGACACAGATATACTGACAACGCTTTCTCCTTGTTTACATCTTATTGCACCGCTGGCACTTCCACCATGGGTTTTGTTTGCACGATCATACATAATATAGAAATCGTACTCGGAAAGGACAACTGCAAGAGCGGTCACAATCTTTTTCCTTTTTCCATAAACAAGTCAAAGAAATGGGTTTCCACATAAAAAAACCAGTTCTTCATCTTTTTTGTTTGAAGAAACTTCGGAGAAGGCCCCGAAAACAAAAGAAAAGCAAGGCGAATAAGGATTCTCGGACCAAATCAAAGCTCAAATTAAAATTGACACAAAAGAAAACAATTTTATAAAAATAGAAAGTGGAACAAGAAACTCGTGATGAAGTTTTCCTTCTCACGAAAGGAAAGAAAGATGATTGATTTGATTGAAGCAGACACAGAACCAGAAAACTCTAGCTGGTCAGCCATAGTGCTCACGCATGATGGCTTGGCTGTCGACTCACATCCTCCATGCTCGATGGAGCTGAGCTGGGTTCCATTTGGAAATGCATAGGAAGTCCACGCAGCAAAATCAGGCCCCCTGCACCCGCCGTACTGCCGAATAAGAATAAGTATCCCCACCCACCCCAGGTAGAGTTTTGGAGTCGTGTAATAGGCTACTTCTCCTTAGTATCTTTATACATTATCACATGGGTGGTTCTTCTTGAATAAATATCAAAATCTTCTTTTTCTTCCTTTTTTCTTATATTTCTTTTTGAGAATTTTATCTATTCCAAAGCATATGAATACTCAATATATTAGTAGAAATGACATTCGAGCATCTTCTTTTGGAATGTTCGTGGATGGCATGACAACACCAAGATCTAGGAGTGCGAAGGAGATGGGATGCATTACATAACCCCATAAGGCAGACTTTTCATAGATGTTTTCCCCTTGATGGCGAAGAAGTATTGTTCCTATTTTGGTTTGACAAAGACATTCCCATACCCATGGGAAGAATGGAACATCTCCTGACGAGGAAGGAGCAAGAGAGAACTAATTACCTGGCTGACTTGCTAGCCTGTATTCAGAATTGAATCCTTCTGCAACTTCTTTTGTCAAGAGAACTTATGACTGAGACCTCTCTCATAATCCCTTATTATACTCGAAGAAATCCTTGCTCCGACCCTCACCATCTCGGAATCTATTGATTCTCTCCCAATTGGTTGGATCATCGACAATATGATTTACTTAACGAGCGAAGTCTATGGTTCATGTCTAGGATGGTGTAAGAAAGAGTAGGCGCACAAAGCAGTTAGGGGCGGGGAGGGGCATCTCTTCCAATCATGCCTGCCGACTGGTAAGGAGAAGTTATGCTCAAACTGTTGATCTTGAAAGTTTCTCTCTCCATAATATCTTTTTTCATTGAATTTCACTTTCAAAGTCAAAGGGCACACATAAAGATAGCTCAATTTATGGAATCCCCCAACAAAATTTAATTTTCACTCAAATATAGTGATACTTTGATTCTTCGTTGCCGTGCAACCTACAATCCAAACTGAGGATGGGTCTTAGATTCTAACTACTTATATATTTCCAATTGATGAGCTCCCATATAAGTATGTGCTGAGCCATCGTTAATCCCCTTACGTAAAATATGATAGGCTGAACAGAGGAACTACCTAGCTTGGCAGTACTTGAACAACACTTGGTGGATGAGAGCGGAGGCATCTTTCGTGTAGCCAACTATCTGTTTGAAGCAGACAATTACTTTTCACTTCCAACTCAGATACTTTAGGTCCAAAATCAAGGTGAAAGAAAAGCCCGAAGAGGCCAAAAATTGTTGGCAAAAAAGAAAAAGTGAAGAAAGAAAAAGAATATTCTGCATAAGGGAGAGGTTTTTCTGCCTCTGAATCCCCAAAAGAAGGCCATATTCTCGAATATATCAAATCAAATGGTATCTGATTGCCAAACGCAAAAGAAAATTTATTTTTATTAATACTTTTCGTTTTTCCCAATAGGTAGAAATATGTCGATTGTTTCTTTATTGCCAAAAAGGAAAAAAAATTCTGAGAGATTTTCACGTATCATTTTCATAGGATAGAACCTTAACTACTTCCACTTCTCCCAAGGGCCTTTGGGGGAACTTCTCAAAGATAAAAAGGGTGATTTCTTTCATTGATGTTGCTATATCTAGGTCAGTAGCACGAGCAGCAGCCATAAGTGGCTTAAAGTGATCAAGGAGCGCAACCATCTATTGTGTTTTTTTTTGTTTTGACTGACTACGAATCATCTTTCACTTCAAGACTCTAGCTTGATCAAGTCATGCTGGAATGATCCCATTCCAATAATGGTGAAACACATTCACAAAAAAGTGCTAGAACGGGAGGAAGAATGCATGCTAAAATTGTATGCCTGACGAGTTGTCCTCTGGTCCGCATTGGATATTGGATGGAGTGATCCCTTTTGGGAACTTTTGAAGCCTATGTTGAGCAATCATCTTCAGGACCTTTTTCCTTCGATTGAGCCTCCTATAGACCACTTATTTTGCTCAATGTGCTATTTGAGAGAATTAGTTTTGTTGCGTTATCTCATCAGCTTCTAATGAAGTACCCTTTCCTTATACTAACTACCTTGACGTGTGAATCACTTCGATAGTTATTCCCCCTTCACAGAATCCAGTTTTGGACTTTGATCATGCAATGGTTTTGAAGGTCATTCATTAAGAAAAGATGAATGCATATCCCATTTTTGCACTACAGAAAAAACATAAATAGATTTCTTTGAAGTAACGAGACTATTCGAACTCTAATATTTGTGAAAAAAACAATCACAATAAATGCAAAGAAAGAACATCTTTGCCCAAAAGAAAATGGATTGCAATGGAAAGTAATGGCATAGCAATCCTTAGCACTGAGCAAGGAAGCAGAAACCTCTCGATAAAGAGGATACCTGAACACTGTCATCAAGTGAGACTTGTAATTAGCTTATGGAATGTCTTTGACCATCTCTTTCGTGAGGGACGAAGAAGGGGTATTGAGAAGTTCATATTGGTCCGACTAATAATTCACTTTTGACCCCGTGTTCGAATCAAAGCATGGGCATCTGCAACTCAGAGGTGCGGAAAGTGCAATCCTTTTAGAAGAAGAATCCAAACGAGCGGCCCTCAGGCTGAGCTATCAAATGCACCCAAGCCCTTATTGTTCAAAAAGAGCTGGTCTAAGAAATGCTTCATTGGAAGAAACAGATCAGGAACTGAGACAGAGAAGAAAAGGAGGCTCTTGCCCTTCTCGAGATGAATGAATTTTTTTACCATAAAAAAAATAAAATTAAAAAAATTCGATCGTTATTGCTTTTTTTATTTGACCTTTCTCAAATAGGACAGTTTAGTCTCTTTCTTTCTTCTAGGTGGCCGTGGTGGAGATGATGGGGTAAGTCCATGAATTTTCCTTTCTTTTCCCACATTTCAACAAAGCCCAGCTATATTCTTGACACCCAACAACCAAGGAAATCAAATGTTTTTCCCTTAACAAGAGTCAACTCAAGCAAGCATCATGATAATTGACTCTGAGATTGAATATCTCCTTGAGGCTATCGAGGACCAATGAACGGAGAGTGGACTCCCCATTTGCTAACATCAAAGCCTCAATTACTTGATGAAGAAATTGTTTAAATTCTTCAAAGAGAAGAGAATAATGTGGTAGATTCTCAATGTTAGAAGATCAGGAATTAAGAAAAGGGGTTGAGAGGTGACTGTCAACTTTTACCCTCTTGGTTGTAGTTTTAGCTTTTATCAGTTTATTGCTTTCACAAGATAAGAAGGGGCCCTCATAGGGGAACTTTTTCTGAGCGCTCAGAGCTTCTCGTTAGTTTGGATCAAAAGTCTTTAGGATCAAACCCGAAGTGTCATGCATCAAGCTCAAGGAGCGTCTTGTTACTCCGGTCGAGCAATTCTTTTTGTCGTGTATCCTCGATTGATGCAAGAAGTTCTGTCTACTTTCTTGCAACTAGAAGAGGTGCTAATGATCTTCATGGTATCTTAGCTTTTGAGTTACTGACTTCTACTATGTTTTATTTCAAGAAAAAAGCCCTAGATTCCTCCAATGTTTGTTTTTTCCAGGCCACATTCTTTGTCTCTATTGACACCTCTCTTTCATTTTAGAATAGAAGAGTAACATAAAATGAAAGTTTTAGAACACACCAACTGGGTCGAGGATGACACACCTTGTGACCCATAGAAAATTCTATCAAGAAAAACTTACAAAAAAAAGTCTAGAATTGGACTGACTGGTACCGTTGGCCTCAGAGGCTTCACTATAAAGGATATGGCCAGCAAAGGAGCTTGAGTATGTTAGAGTTTGATTCAAAACTGTCAAACCATTGAAAATAGATCGTTAGCTTTTTTAGTTGGGTTAGTGGGTTAGTAGGTTGGCGTATTTAGTGCTGTTTGTTAGGCATTTGTTAAGCGAGCATTAACTATTTAAGTGTGAAATTTGCTTGTGATTAATTAATGAAATTTGCAATTTATTTTTTATTTTTCCTGGTAAAGCAACCAGGCTTTTCGTAGTCTTCCACCTTATGGTTTTGCTTCCAAACACTAACAATTGGTATAAGACCGAGGCCACGGTAGAAGGAAGAAGCAGATGAGCCAGGCCACGGCAGAAGGAAGAAATAGAGGAGCCTGTTAAGGTATCGGTTCCAAACCCTAAGGTGGAAGACGATGGGAAGTGGGAATAATAAAATAAACTTCTTAAATTTTCATTGATTAACCAAGGACTAATTACATGCTTTTAATAGTGCTAAATCGATTAGCAAACTTCATTAAGGCGCCATTAATCACGCCAACTGACTAACCCACTAATGCAGTTGGAAAAACGTAAAACCGTTTGACACGGTTGACTGAGACGTTTGACTGTTTTACACGTTCGACTGACATGTTTGAATCAGTTTCTAACACTCCCTCTTGATTCAAACTTTACTACACCCAACTTGTCTCAAAAGTATTCGGATTTGCTTCTTGGTAAAGCTTTAGTCAGAACATCTACCGTGTGATCTTCAGTCCAAATATATTGTAGTTTAATTTCACCTTTCTCAATGAGCTCTCTGGTAAAGTGCATTTGAATGTCGATATGCTTGGTTCTGTTTTGATGTATAGGATTTTTGGCAATTGCAATGGTTAACTTGTTATCACAATAAACAATAGTTGCTTGATTCTGCTCTTGATTTATTTCGGCTAGTAAAGGCCTTAACCAGACTCCCTGATATGCTGCTGTGCATACTTCATTATGTTCTGCTTCTGATGTTGATAATGCAACAGTGGTCTATTTCCATGAACTCCGACTGATTGCATTGTTGCCAAAGATAAATGTAAGCCCAGTGTTTTTCTTCAATCTTCAACACACCCAGGCCAATCACTATCAATGTATCCTACCAAAGATGATGAATCTGATGTTGTAAACAAAAGTCCATGGGTATAAGTACTTCCAATGTATCGAAGGAATCTCTTTGCTACACCAAATTGTTGTTTTTGTTAGATTTTGCATGAACTTTGAAACTACTCCAACTAGATATGCAATGTTAGGTCTAGTGTGAGTTAGATACATCAAACCTCCAATTAGGCTTCTAAACTGAGTAGGATCTGCTGCTTTAGTCCATCGTTTGCCATCAATTTTTCATTTGGGTTCATTGGTGTTGGAACAGAATTACAACCGTCTCACCCAAATTTCTTCAGGAGATCTCTTGCATACTTTCTTTGTGAAATGAATATGGTCCCTCTCTTTTGTTCTACCTCGAGCCCAAGAAAGTAATGCATCTTGCCAAGATCGATCATTTCAAACTATTGTAACAAGCACTATCTGAACTATAGAATCAGCTCCTGACTAGTCCACATGTATATCATACATCCACATAAAAGCACACCACTAGTAGTCATTCAAATACCTTTCTTTTCACATGCAAGTTCGGCTCATTTTTGCTTGTTTCAAATTAAGATTTCAGAAAATGAGCATCAATTTTCCTATACAAAGGACTTGGAGCCTGTTTTACGCCATACAGGGCTTTACTCAATTTGTATACCCAATCTTCTTTTCCTTCAACCTTGAAGCCTTTAGGTTGTTTAGCATACACTTCCTCCATTAAATCACCATTAAGGAATATGGATTTGACATCGAATTGGTATACTTGTTTCTTTAATTGACATGCTAAAGCTAACAGTAGTCGGATGGTCTCAAACTTTGCAACGGGTGAAAATGTTTCTTCATAATCAACTCCATAATTTTGAGAATGACCCTTTGCAACTAACCTAGCTTTATGTTTTTGAACACTCCCATCAGCTCCAAACTGTCTTATACACCCATTTTACTCCAATTATGTTTCGCCCTTGACCAGGTTCAACTAACTACCATGTTTTATTCTGCTCTATTGCCAATAGCTCATTCTTCATCGTTTCCTGTCATTCTTTCTTCTCTACAGCCTCTTCAAATGTTGTTGGATCTACAACATACAACACTTGAGTTGTTTCATATAATTCTTGTATTATTCTTACCTTCCTTGTAGGATAATTAGGAGATCGAATTCTGGGTGTTGATTCTAAGCTGTAGTTGGAGCCTAAAGTTTGTTGTTCATCTTCATCAGTTTCAAACTCATTCTGAATTGAAACTTCTGCTGTTGCAGCTTGTGTTTTCTCCTACCAAATCCAGCTTGCATTCTCATCAAACAGTACATTTCTACTTACCAAAAACATTCCATTTGTTGGGTTATACAACCTATAACCTTTCAATTGTATATAATATCCAATAAATATTCACTTTTCTGATTTTGATCCAGTTTACTTCAGTTGTGGGAACTGAGCAAGGTGTATGCAATGCAGCCAAAGACTTTAAGATGTCCAACACTTGATCTCCTCTTAAACCATGCTTTAAAAGGGGTTTGATTTAGTACTGTTTTTGTTGGTGATAGATTCAAAATGTGTACTATCGTTGCAACAACTTCAGCCCAAAATTGATTTGGTAGCCCCTTTGATTTGAGCATGCTTCTAGCCAATTCCACCACTGTTCTATTCTTCTTTTCAGCGACACCATTCTGCTCTGGATTATATGGTGTAGTTACTTGCTGATGAATGCCTTCCTTCTCATAATATTGCTTGAACACTTTTGATTGGTACTCTCCCCCTCAATCTAACCTAAGCACCTTCAATTTCTTACCAGTTTGTTTTTCAGTCATGACTTTAAACTTTTTGAATAGTTCAAAAGTCTCACTTTTTTTTTCCAAAAGGAACACCCATGACATTCGACTGAAATCATCAATAAACAAATGGAAATACTTGCTACCTCCAAGGGACTCAGTCTCCATTGGACCACATAAATTTGTGTGAACTAATTCAAGCACTTGGGTTGCTCTCATTGCATGATGTTTGGGAAACGACAATTTGGTTTTTTTGCCATAAATAGAACATTCACAAAGCCCAATTTCCTTAATTTTTTTTAAACCAAATATCATTTGCTTTTGACTAAGCAACTCGAGTCCATTAACATTCAGATGCCCATACCTGAGATGCAAAATCTCACTTAGGTTTTACAATTTAGCAGCCATCACCTTCTCCTCTACACTTGAAATCTCCAAAGGAAATAGTTTGTTTATTACCATCTCTGCAACAACCATGATCTATCGTGTGTCCTTGTCAGTAATTGTACACTTCTTCTCTTCAAAAATGACAGAATAACCACTACCAATCAACTTTCCAATACTTAATAAATTCTTTGTTTATTGGGGAACGAAATAAATATCATGCAAGAACCTTGTATTGTGCTGACTGGTGTGAACTGCTATTGTTCCTTTACCTTAAACTTGGATTGCTTTATCATCTCCCAACTTAACCTTCAATTTGTGTGTCTCATCTAGTTGTTTGAATAGGTGCTTGAAGCCTATCATGTGATTAGAAAAGCCACTGTCCAAAAAAAAAATTTTGCTGATGTCAATTTTTTTCGGTTCTAGCCATGAACACTTTTTGCTAAACATTATTTTCTTCTACAAAACTGGCCTGCTCTTCATCTCTTTGCCACTTGTAACAATCGGCTTGCACGTGCTCGTACTTGTGACAATAGTGACATTCGACATTTTTCTTGGATTCATCTCTCTGCTTTTTATAACATTCGACCTGCCTGTGACCAAATCGGTGACAATAAAAACACTCGACATTTTTTCCAATTGTCCATCACACTATTTTTTATTTTCAGCAAATCCCAGTTTATTTCTGGCTGAACCAGGTTTAATTCCGTTCCAACCGAAATACCTTTTATTTTCTGTTGACTGACCCCTTCCGCATTGACTCATACTTCTCCCTCTTGCACGCGCACTACTGCATGCCCGGCCACCCAAAAACTCCCCTCACGTGTAGAAAGCTTTCGAGTCTTCCTTCCCTTCGGTTCTGTTGAGCCGAGACTCGTGCATCTGCAACGATCCCATGAGGTCATCGAATTTGTACGTGGCAATGTCCTTCGACTCCTCAATTGCAGCCACCACGTGATAAAATTTTAGCGTTAAGCTTCGCAGAATTTTCGCCACCATGGTTTGCTCTATAAGCTTCTCTCCATATGCCTGAATTTGATTCACGATACCTGACGTTCGTGATAAGAAATCTTAGATTGTTTCACTCTGCCTCATTAAGAGAGTTTCGAGGTCTCTGCGCAATCCTTGTAGTTTGATTGCAATCACCCGTTAACTCCCTTGAAATGCCATTTTCAGTGTGGTCCAAGCTTCATTCGCCGAATTTGCTGTTGTTATTTTAGAAAAAATCATTTCATGCACTGCTTGCTGGATGATATACAGTGCTTTAGCATCCTTTTTCTTAACGTCTTGTAGGTTATATCTAAATCAGAGATACAATTTTCTACCAAATCCCATAGACCTTGTGATTTAAACAAGGTTTTCATTTTGATGCTCCAAAGCTCATAATTTTCACCTTTGAAGACTGGAATTGATGGTGAAGACAAACTGCTTGTCGCTGCATCAGCCATTGCTTCCATGTACAGTCAAACTTCTTCGTTGGAAACTCACTGTCAATTTTCTTCTCCCTTCTTTAGAGTCATTGCCTCTGCTTCACTCGAAATTGCCTTGATAGAATTGCTATTCGCACTGCCCGCCTTCGTGTCATCGAAAACTCTCCCCTCTTGCAAAATTTTTTTTCTCCTGCGGCGATCATTCTCCCCGTGCCTCGAAGAGTCCTTCACTCGTTGCCGTTAGCTCTCGGTTTCTTTCCCACCGGCTCTTTCTCTGTAGGATTCGACGCCCTCTTGCTCTTGGACCTCGTCGTTCTCCTCATGTTTCCCCTCACGACCTTCTCGAATTGAGTTGTCTTCCTTGGCTTTTACGTCCCAGCTGACACTACTGTGGCCGAAGTTGACGCAGGTTCCCTTACAAGTGTTGACAGTAACTTCTCCCTCTCCCACGTTTACGTTTACGTAGTTGCAGACGCTGCCATTGAATGTCTCTTTTTGCATGAGAGACTTGAAGATACAGTTCGTTTCTTTGCTTTTTCCTTCTGCCGTGGCCTGGCTCCTCTACTTCTTCCTTCTAGTGCAAATGTCGAAACATCAATAAAAAAATGAAACCACGCTCTGATACCAATTGTTAGGGTTAGGAAGCAAAACCCTAAGGTGGAAGACGACGAAAAACCTGGTTGCTTTACAAGGAAAAATAAAAAAATAAACTACAAATTTTATTTTCATTAATTAACCAAGGGCTTATTACATGCTTTAAATAGTGCTAAATATGATTAACAAACTTCATTAATGCGCCACTAATCACGCCAACTCACTAACCCCTAACGTAGCTAGAAAAACACAAAATTGTTTAACACACTTGACTGACACGTTTGAACCAATTTCTAACAGAGCCAGGTGATGACAGAAGGAAGAAGCAGAGAAACGAAGTGGATCTTCAAGTCTCTCGTGCAAAGAGAGACAGGCTATGGCAGCATCTATGTAAACGTAAACATGGGCAAGGAGGAGTTACAATCAACACCGGTAAGGGAACCAGTGTCAACGTTAGCCACGGTAGTGTTAGCGTGACTGTAAAACCCAAGGAAGATGAAGTAGTTTGAGAAGGCTGTGAGGAGAAATTTTAGGAGAACAACAAAGTCCAAGAGCAAGAGGGCTTCGAATCTTGTAGAGAAAGCACCAGCGGGAAAGAAATCTGGAACAAATGACGAGTGAAGGAGTTTTCAAAGACAAGAAGGTGAACAGTGCAAACTGCAATTCTGGCAAGGCAATTTCGAGTGAAGCAGAGGCAATGACTCTAAGAAAGGAGAAGAAAATGGACAGCAAGGTTCCGACAAAGAAGTTTGACTGTACAAGGAAGCAATGGCAGATGCAGCAACAAGCAGCTTGTTTTCACCGTTAATTCCAATTTTCAAAGGTGAAAATTATGAGTTGTGAAGCACAAAAATGAAAAGCTTATTTAAATCACAATGTCGGTGGGATTTGGTAGAAAATATCCTTGATTCAGATATCAACCTGCAAGATATTCAGAAAAGGATGCAAAGGCACTGTATATCATTTAGCAAGTAGTGCATGAATCGATTTTTTCTAAAATAGCAGCAGCAAATTCGGTGAATGAAGCTTGGATCACACTGAAAATAGCATTTCAAGGGAGTTCATTAGTGATTGCAAGCAAACTGCAAGGATTCCACAAAGATTTTGAAACTCTCTTCATTAAGCACGGTGAAACAATCTAAGATTTTCTATCATGAACGTCAAGTATCGTGAATCAAATTCGCTCATATGGAGAGAAGATTACAGAGTAAACCGTGGTGGCAAAAATTCTATGAAGCTTTACAACGAAGTTTGATCACATGGTGGCTAAAATTGAGGAGTCGAAGGACCTTGCAACGTAGACATTCGATGAGCTCATGGGATCATTGTAGCTGAATGAGTATTGGCTCAACAGAATCGAAGAGAAGGAAGACTCGATAGCATTCTACACTTGAAGAGAGTTATTGGGTAGCCGAGCATGCAGCAGCACACGTGGAAGAGGGAGAAGTATGAGTCAATGCGGATTAGGTACGTCAATATAAAATAAAAGGTATTTCGATTCCACCAAAATTAAACCTTGTTCAGCCAGAAATAAACTGAGACTTGTTGAAAACAAAAAGTAGTTTGATGGACAATCGAAAAAAAAATGTCGAGTGTTTTTACTATCACAGATTTGGTCACATGTAGGCCCAATGTTATAAAAAACAGAGAGATGAATCAAAGAAAAATGCCAAATTCCACTATTGTCACAACTACAGGCACGTGCAAGCCGATTGTTACAAGAAGCAAAGAGATGAAGAACAAGCCACTTTTGTAGAAGAAAAGAATGATCATCAGAAAGTGTTCATGGCTTGAATAGGAAAAAATTTTGATGTTAGCAAAATTTTGTTTTTGGATAATGGTTGTTCTAATCAAATGACAGGCTTCAACCTGTTCAGTCAACTAGGTGAGACACACAAATTGAAGGTTATGTTGGGAGATGATAAATTAATTCAAGTTCAAAGTAAAGGAACAATTGCAGTTCAAACGAGTCAGCACAATACAAGGTTCTTGCATGATGTTTATTTCATTCCCCAACTAACACAGAATTTATTGAGTATCGAACAGTTGATTAGAAGTGGTTGTTCTGTCATTTTTGAAGAGAAGAAGTGCACAATTACTAACAAGGCTACACAACAAATAATGGCTACAGTAGAGATGGCAACAAGCAAACTATTTCCATTGGAGATTTCAGGTGCAAAGGAGAAGGTGATGGCTGTCAAATTGCCAAACTCGAATGAGATTTGGCATCTCAGGTATGGGCATTTTAATATTAAAGGACTTAAATTACTTAGTCAAAAGCATATGGTATTTGGTTTGCCAAACACTGTGTGAAGGATGTATTTATGGCAAGCAAACCAAACTGTCATTTCCCAAACATCATGCAATTAAAAGCAACTCAAGTGCTTGAATTAGTTCACACAGATTTATGTAGACCAATGGAGACTATGTCTCTAAGAGGTAGCAAGTATTTTCTATTGTTTATTGATCATTTTAGCCAAACGTCATGGGTGTTCTTTTTGAAAAATAAAAGTGAGACTTTTGAAATGTACAAAAAGTTTAAAGTCTTGACTGAAAGACAAACTGGCAAGATATTGAAGGTGCTTAGGTCAGATCGAGGGGGAGAGTACCAATCAAGAGTGTTCAAGCAATATTGTGAGTAGGAAGGCATTCAACAACAGCTGACTACACCATATACTCCTGAGTAGAATGGTGTTGCCGAAAGGAAGAATAGAACAGTGGTGGAATTGGTTAGAAGCATGCTCAAATCAAAGGGGCTACCAAATCAATTTTGGGCTGAAGCTATTGCAGCTACAGTATACATTCTGAATCTATCACCAACCAATGCAGTGCTCGACTGAACTCCTTTTGAAGCATGGTTTAAGGGGAGACCAAGTGTGGGACATCTTAAAGTCTTTGGCTGTATTGGATATACCTTGCTCAGTTCACACAATAAAAGTAAACTAGATCAAAAATAAGAAAAAAGCATATTTATTGTGTATTGTATACAAAATAAAGGCCACAGGTTTTATAACCCAACAAATGGAAAGTTTGTGGTAAGTAGAAACGTACTGTTTGATGAGAATTCAAGCTAGATTTGTTCAGAGAAAACACAAGCTACAATAGTAGAAGTTTCAATTCAGGATGAGTTTGAAACTGATGAAGATGAGCAACAGATATTAAGCTCCAACAACATGCAAAGAGAAATATCACTTAAGAAGAGAGAGATAGAGAAGAAAAAATCACAAAAAATTGAATTGAAGGTAGAGTCATATCTAGTGAATCTCTCCCCCTAACAAAACTAACAAGTGCTGATTGATACAATAGAATCTAGAGAATGCTCCTAGATCCAAATGCATCTTTCACTTATCCTCACATAAGGACCTTTATAATTAGACATAGAATCATTTATCTCTGATTAATTATAGACTTTTACAATATTGATATTGATTAAAAATAATTAATTAAATTAATTGCAAACATTATAATAATTATAGTGGACAAAACTTTATGAGTCTTATAGCATTTGTGTGGCTCTATTAAAGTAAGTAAAATATAAGATGTTATTGAGAGTTACTATACTACTCCAATGAGGTCAAAATTGACACAAAAATTAGTTTGGAGACTTACATGATTGCTTGCCACTAGTTCAAATAACACCCATTGGCATATCAAGAAATGCCCAAAGTTAGTAAGAGAATGACCCAAATGCTAATAGGAAAATAGCCCAAAGGCAGGATGTCTCGAAAAATTAAGTTTGGCTGTCAAGGTCAATGAAGGTTAACAACATTTTGGACTAATAATCAAGATTGGTCAACACAAATTTATTTTGTTTAAAAAATCTTTGATTAACCAATTTTAAATATAAATTAAAAAAAATATCTCTTTTAAAACTGTGTCCATTATAGGAGATGTGAAGATTGTCAGTTTGTTGTTTGAGGAGAAACCAGGATCCTGGGCGGGATACAACTGAACCGATCACTGTCGATCTATTGTAGCAGAGATGACTGTTGTGAAAGAAGGACGATGAGTCGGACCTCTTCTCGTCTCCGACTATTTGATTTGATAAAGAGAGAGTTGTAGTGATTTCATTTGCAAGTTTAACTCCACATGAAATGCTAACATGATGAGTTTGGAAAGAAAAGATGGAGGAGTGCCTCTTTTTCATTAATGATGATTTGACACTTGTTTCTTAGTTCTTTAGTAATAAACCAATACTTCATCTTTATTCTGAGCTTGGCATGGGTTGGTTTTTGTTAAGAGTGAGACCAAGAAGATGTCTTCCTCCACAACTACGCTTTCGTTGTTTGTTAAAATTGGATGTGTCATATCAAGTAATGGCTGGGTGACATAAAGGTATGTGTTTTAAAGCTAAGGAAGTTCTAAGAATTCATTTTCATGTAGTATTTGTTGTTAGAAATTTTTAAAAAAAATGAGAAAAATGAGTATATTGTTCTAATAAATTGCTATTATATGCTCAAGTGTGACATTATTGAATGAAAAGCATGATAAAGTAAAGATCTCAAACATTCTTACAAAGCCCAAAATTAAAAGAATGACATCATATGTGTTTCAACACTAATAGGTATTGGAAAGTTTAGAGATTTGTAGCACGATAAATGTGCCAAATCAAGTAATGGTCAACAAATCATAAAGTCATGTGTGGGCAAAGTTACAAGTCTCATGAATGTAAGTTATATTTGGGTAGTCAATATTATTAAAAAAAGTTTTAAAGGGATAATTGAAACATAAATTTAAAATTAATTTTTTATGTATTCATCTAAAACATAACATTTATAATATATGTACATACCAACTTTAGGTAATACATGTCAAAACTAGTCTTGGTTGTTGGGAAAAACCGAAGCAACTTGGTCCTCTCATTCTTTACCTCTTGCAGCAACAAAATGGCCTGAAGAACATAGAACAACCACTTACAAAGAAATCATTTCAATAGAACCATAGAAAATTCAATCGGCAACATAAAGTAACCATGCATTAAAAACATTACAACTAGTGAACTGGATTTAAAAAAAACTAGTGAAATCATATGTGGTTGCAATTGCCCCAAGCAAGAATTACAACCTCTAAATGAAAATTTTGATTAAATCCCTTTAACAATAAATTAAATTGCTTGTGACAAAAATTTGATATTAGGAACTCACAACATGCATGTGGAAGAAGAAAGTAAAAAAAGAAAACAAACATGTAATCCCTATAGCAGGTAAAAAAGGACCTGCTAGTCATTTTGAATAATAATGAACACTTCAATGTCAGTTGAACATTTTTTATATGTTCAAGTTTGATAGAAGAGATGATCATGGATGACGAAAGAGATGCCTTTGCGAGGGCAATTGAGTTAAAAGTCCCATCATTTGACACAAAACTACTCGACATTGTATTTGGAGAGATGGCCATTAATCCCACGAAGAACATTGTGAAGGTGTGCCATATGAATCTAAGAATGATTAGCAAAAGCGACATGGGTACTAAAACAAATTAAAAACAACATTGTCATAAGCAAAAAAGATGTCAGTAGTAAACATCAAAAATAAAATAGTCAAGCTCTCTCTTTTCATAAGATTCATCACCCATTTTGCCCATTTCATAAGACCACTTTTAGTTACATCTCCATTTGTTTTGATATTATTTTGAAGTATAAATCTAAAATAATGAATTCCCTTATTCTTAATATTTTATGATTATTAATTATGATCATTATTTTATGTTTGACTACAAAGATATTTTTTATGTCTAATTTAGCTTAAACTTCTTTATTAGTATTATCAAAATTAATAATATTGAAAACAAATGTATACATTAAAGCTCTTAATCTTAGATTTGACAAAATAAAGAATTCATAAATAATACAAAAAAAATACAAATTTAATCTAAAGTCTTCATAAATCTAACTATAATTACAAATTCTTTAGACTGTTCTCCTACAATGCATACACTAATCATTTAGACATACTTAATGACTTAAATATATAAAGCATTAACTTGTTTCTTTACGATAATCTTTTAATATACTTCTATTAATATTATGTTATGTCTTTTTTAATAAAAAAATTAAGGGTTCTTTTTTCTTGTCTTAATCATTTAATACGTAGCATCATGGTCAACCTTCCTAATATAAAAGTAAAAATCATTATGAGATATATTAGTATTATATTATTATTTATGTTCAATCACTTTATCCCTATGATTTAAAAGCAATACTTAGAAACTTAATTTTTTTTATAATTATATTATTGCACATATCACATTTATTTTTATGAATAAATATCAACATACTTTTATGTCATTCATCTAATATATTGTCTTTAGAAAAATATTGTATAGATTTGTAAGCCAAAATATGGTTGTTATTCCTAAAATTTTCAAGCAACAAAAAAAGATGTTTTTAATCCAACTACATCTCCAAATTTCATCTTTTTTAATGTTTTATTTACTTTCTTTTTGTGAATACATTGATTAAAAAATTAAAATTAATGTTTCCTTTGAACAACTAAATTTCTCTAATCTAATTGAAAAGACTTCAAAAATTCATCAAAGTTTGGTATCCTCATGATTAACCATAACTTTTTTATCATCATTCTATATAACATTTTCTCACTAATAAATATATAAAAAACATAGCTCAAAAACTTTATTCTTAAATAAATTCCTTATTTCATCATTTGAATTCTACACTTAATCCTAGAATATTTCATTGACTTATTTTACCTTCTATAATTTTAAGGTGGATGATATTTGGTTAATATTAAGTAGTCCAATCTTCTCCAAGCATGACTATATAATACTTAAAATCTAAATAATCTCTTTTATTTATATAAATAATTTGTGTTGTGCAACCTCCACTATTACAAGTACTCCCCCTATTGTTTCTTCAACAAAAAAATTATTAATAATAATATCGCACACTAAAACAAACTTAATTTTATCTTTTTATCTTATTTATTAGCTCCTCATATGTATAAACATCATGATAACATTTAAATTATTGCACTACTCTTAAAAACCTATATAATTCTTCTCTTAAAAAATCTTTTCACATAAAGGTTTTTCTTTTATTGACTATCCAAATAAATCCAAAATATTTTCTTTACACTGGCATCTAATCTTACTCTTTGGAGGCATACATGCAAAAAATACTAATAGCTTACCCTATTATAACAAACTCTAAATCTAACATTTTATTCATACGTTTATTAACGTCTGCTACATCATTGTTTTAATTGTTCTCCAAAATTATAATAACGACATTTCTATTCCTATTCTGCTGTTACCTAAGAAAACCAGGAATCTTAAAGTAATAATTTATGTGATTTTCTCACCTAACCACTTAATTTTTTAAACAGAATTTTTATCTTCTCATTAATAAGGATATCAGACAATTCTATAAACAGGAAAAGAGTTTTAAGAAAGGTTGAAATACCATTTTCTAAAGTAGATCATAAGCATGGTATCAAACATCTAAAGAAGAATAAACTCATGTTATGCTTGATGAAAACAGAACCAAGTGATATACAATGAAATACAATAGATAAAAAAACATAACAAATTCCAAAAGCGCATTAGATTTCTATTATTTAGGGGTGTGCATTCAACCAATTCAATTAGTTTAGCAAATCATTCAGCTCGACCAATCAAATCCAGTTAAGTAAATTTGGAAATCAAACTAAATTGAACAATGAGGCTAAATCAAAAAATTTAATATTGTTTGAAAACAAAACCGAATCGAAAGACCAAACTTCTTTTTTGGGCTTGATCAATCGATAAATTCAAGATTCATAAACTAAATTTTTGCTAGATCAAAACCAAAAACTATAGAACTAAATTGAACAAACTATAACATAGAATTAGAAAACATAGATACATAATAATTCGGTTGTTACGATTGATTTAGTTCCTTAAAATGAAAAACTAAACTGAAATAAAAAGAATATTAAATCATAAATCAAAACCACCTTGAATTTTTTCAAACTGAATCAAATCGACCTAATATTGTTGATTCAATTCGGTTTTTTGGTTTAAATTAAATAACACACACTCACACTACCATACAAAATATTATGGTGCTGGAAAAATGGTATAAATGTGTTAGCATAATCACAACGTACAAGAAGAAAGTCCTTTCCTACATCATTAAAACCTCAACAAAAAAGGAACATATTAAAAATGCATAACAGTAATTAACAAGCTATCCCACAAAAGAGGAACTAACAATTTACAATGATTAACACACATATCTGTACAATTTAGGAAATAAACAAGGATAAAAAATTATTTCATGTTAACCATACAAGATAATAATAGCATTTCCAATAAGATCTAGTTTCTTCCCCCCACACCACCTCGACATCCACAAAAAGGAAAGACTAATCCGAGGCCATTTTTGGCAAAATATTTCAATATGGTAGCTTTTGAAAAACTAGGAACACCATTTAGTTTTATATGGTTAATGCATAGTGAAAAGCTTGATATTAAATGAAAACCCCTAGGATTCACACCCATGTGTAACATACTAGAGAAGAAAATAATCTATCTTTGAGATAATGGCAACGATTTTATTTTAGTCAACAAAGCAACAACAAAACACCACCAAAAGATGCAATATTTAGCTCATTACAGTGTAAAATAAAAAGAATTGGTTGTAATCACCTATGTAACTTCTTAACAATAAATTTCTTTAATAAACACTATATGAAACTCATTAAAAATACATCATTGGAAGCATTAGGATTAGTTACATTGTAGGGGTAGGGATCCCCGATAACTATATTAATCAAAGATCTACAGTTGAAGATAAGCTCCTTCAATCACGTGCTTTCAAACCATTCCAAATAAATAAAAGGTTAACCTGAATTCCTCCTAGATAGCTTGAGCCAAAGGATGACAACAACGTCACCCCCAATAGTATAAATGTTTGAAGAAAACACCAATTTTGGTACCCTCCTTTGCACCCTCAAATCAACACAAGTTCTTCAGGTGTGCCTATTTGATGCTTAGAAAGATGCCTAAGAAGAAAAAATATATAATTATTGTATCCACAATCCTGTGACCATATCCCATTACGAAAGGATATCGACCACTGCTTCAACGTCGTAAGGCTTCAAGTTTCAATCCAAGAACCAAAAAATTGGATAACAAAAAAGTCATTAGAATGGTTTACAGGTAAGATTTGTTCCCACGTCTTCTGAATTCATACGACAATTCATAATGATTAAACAACAAGCTATCATGTGTGTGATTCCCACTATACTCCAATCCAATCTTCTCAAGTCTCTTCGAGCATTCTTCCTTTATCCTGCTACAAAACTTGATATTATGTGACACAAAGATTCTCCCTTTCTCTGGCTTCAACTTCAGAACAAGCCTCTCTAATCCCACCCAAACAAGTTGATCAGGAATGTGAAGAAAAATGGCACTTGCATAGATCAGATAAAAGGAATTGTCCTTCCCAAACCCAGAAAAATCCATATCATCCCCTTTACGGATGAGTAGGCGCTTTTTGAGGAGACCTTGAGAAGGCAGCTCATACCAGAGAGCTGCGAGGAGGGAGAGTTCATCTCGCTCAAAACAATGGAAATGGCCCGAATCAAGGTACCGAATAAAGTGGAGACCAACATGAAGAGTGCCACAGCCAACCTCCAGTACGAGGTCAGAAGATTTGAGAGCAAGGAACTCAAAGACATCATGGACGCCAGCCCATGGTTCGCCATAGTTGCTATGGTGCTCCTCTACAAGCAGTTCAGCAGGGCAAAGGAGAGATGTGTGATCCCCCAAATTTCCATCGTAGTGTGAAATGCCCTAGAAGCTGAGGATAAGAGAACACCATACTAGTCAAATGGATTCGATGGACAGAGAAATGCTAATAAGCTAAGTATATTAAACAGTACCATATGTGATCTTCGAGCTGGCTGGTGCAAGTACGAGGATTAATGCCTTTGCGTAGGGAATGATAGGTTGAGTGAGTATTGGGAGGCTCAGAAAGAGAATTGAGGCGAATCTGAGAGCGGAGCCAACTGAGGTCGTCGGCAATAGTAGCTATATGCTCCTGTTGACGGTAGCCCACAATGGCTCCAGAGGATGAAGGGCAAGTAGAGGAAGGCGAGAGCAAATGGAGGAGAAAAGGAGTGCAGCAGAAGCGGAGGCAAGGGGGAGAAGGGAGAAGCCATGATAGAGATTAGGGCCCCAGCAAACTCAAGAATGGGAACTTATATTTTAAGGTATTAAATATTTTTAAAATAATATAAATCCATTTTAGTCCTCTCCAATAAAAAATACCTTTCAAAACTTTTGGAAAATATTATTTTCTTCACTTTTCAACTATTTTTTAATTTAATCTAAAAAACACAACACAAAAAATCTAACAGTTTTCATAACATTTTTATTTTTACGTATACAAAATTCCTTTTTAAAAACTTTATTTTTCTAAGGCTCGGTTTTAAATCTTGTCAAAATGCTTGCAATAAAAAAAGGCTATTGAAATGTAGTACTAAAGCTTGATTTGTTTGAAAACTTCCATCAATTTTTTCAAACATATTAGATTATACTTATTATATATATAATAATAAACTATAGATCCATAATTTACAAGTTGTTTTTAAGGTTTACAAGCAAACCCATTTACATCAAGTATTATCGTAAGTATCTCATTATAAGATTCTTGCATCTACTAAGAAATATAATCATTTAAGTACTCTATAAGTTACAATCAATAATTTCATAATAGTGGTTTGGTGAGGAGGTCTATAAAAAATTTGTCAATATTAAAAATTATAAAAGTATCAAAAGGTTCATAATTTTATTAATAATTTTTATAACAATAATACAAACCTTGTATATGATAATTCAAATTTTTGATGATAAGATAAACCACTTGAGTTTGTGACTAAATCATTTGGAATTGTTGCTATACTAATAATCTATTCAAACCACTAAATATAATTATTAATAAACATTATAAATTAAGTTACTAAAGAACTAATGAAAACATACTATTTATTATTGATCAAAGGTTTCAGTTCAAAAGCCTGCTAGTAGACAAATGGCTCAAAAATAAAGTCATAGAATTTTAAGGGAGTCAAAAATACATCCAATCCACATCAATGCATAAAATATAATATGAAACATAAACATTGTAACAATTAGATAATTTAAAGCACTATTAGTAGAGTGCAATGCCTTTATTCATCAACTAAATTTAAGTTATGTTAAATGTATTAGCTAATATGTTGTATAAGTTCCATACATAACTTATATCTTATAGCTGAATAATTTATATAAGATAGGCATGACACTATTAAGATTATAAAATTGTTTCATATAAGTTTGTAATATAAAAAATATAACCTTCACACATACGATCTAATATAGATTAGTGATTAATATTTAATATCATAATATCAATTTTTTTGCCAATTCTTATAAATGTATAGATGGTTGATCAATATACATCAGATAATTTTCTTTAAAGGGTCAACTCTATATTACAGAGATTTGCTAATGAAAGCTTTAAAGGATGAATGTGTGGAATGTTACAAAGAAAATATAAAAAAATCTCCTTATAAATAAATTTATAATGTCAAGTTGTGATATTTAATTTTGAAATATGTATTCAAATTTGTGTATGTGAATTTGTAAAGCGTAATGAAAGGCATGATTTTACATAAAACCCTACGAAAGGATTTCATTCCCAAGTAATACACGAGATTTAAAATCAATTTGCTAAACTAAAATTTGCATGTCTCTTAACTCTATGAACAAAAGTCCCCAAAATAGTTTAGCAAACATGGTAAAGAATTGGTTAATGAATTAATGGAACATTTATCCTTAATTTAAAAAAGAAAACTACTTGAACTTTTTCAGAGCTTAATTAGGTTATCAAGATAACTTATCATAAATATAATATAAATTATATCCATACTGTCGCATTAAAATAAAAAGTGAGAAAAGTGGATGCTAAAAATTCATGATTATTTGAAAGGGATTGTAGCATCCCAAAACTAAAGATATTAAATAATTATTTTGAAGATTTTAAATTAATGACTATTTAAAATAACAAAGAATTGTGATCTTAGGATTAATTTAAGATCTTAAAATGGGAGTATTGCTACCTTTTAAAATGTAAACAAATTGATTTATAGTTATTTATTTGGAATTTTGAATAAATTTTTAAATTTTTTAAAACTTATTTATTTTTAAAAAATTATAGATCTTTAGAAAAAGGTGATATATGTCCTAAGAAAAGATATGAATATAAGTTACCAAGTATTACATTATTAAAAATCATATGATACAAATTTCATTGAATTCAAATTTAATTTGAATATTGATTCTATGAGTTTAATAATCACAAAATTAAGTTTATTATTATCTAATGTGTGTTTTAATTGATGAAAACTTATAGTGATTGTTGGTGAAGGAAGTGAACGATAGTGAAAGAGAAAGGGACACATTTTGGAGTGGATTGATATTTGGTGACCTTTGCTCAAAACTTAGCTCAACCTACTAACTTGAGCCAAGTGGACAAGATTCAAATGGCTTGGCTAAATCATATTAAGCTTCCTCATTTATACATTGTCAACTTAGAATTATTAAAATTTTCCCTTAAATAGCACTTATAGATAGACTTTTCCTTTATGCATCAGGGTTAAATTATTATTCTTTTAGTTTAGTTAGTCATGGTTAGTACTAAAGCATATACTCATTTGATATAGAATATTTGAGATTCAAATCATACCTTAAGGTTAAAGAAATTAAGTTAAAACAAAGCATTATTCTTCACTATGTTATGATCGTATACTATGATAATTGATATTGTACTTGCATTATTTACATTTTGACTTGCATTCTTAATATAATTCAAAATTGTGAAGATATTTTATCTGTATGATGTGATCATCATATATATGCTATAATTATTTTACATTAAATCTGAGAAGCTTTAGTTTTGTCATGCTTAGCATCACATATTTGTGATTATTAATTGTATTCAGAGTGTTAAGGCTTTGCATATATGATATATATACAAAACTAATTTTCATAATTATATGATCATATTTCTTTCTTGCAACCTATGTCATGAATAAATTGTAATTGGACCATACATGTACAACCCTAGTATCATATAAGCATGACGAAACAACAATAAATCAAGTAATACAGTTATTGCATGTTCATACTTATACGATAAAATTATTATACACATACATAGAATCTATAACAAGTTAAAGCCTAAGTCTAACATTCACATCTATACATTGATACTATTAAATATCATATAAGAAAAAATCCTAAAGCAACACAAAACTTATTATACCCATACAATTCTATTATTAGATGTGCATGATCTCTAAATCACTTGAAAAATCTACTAATATAATTATATCGTACTTATATGATCTTTATCTTATATGATGTCTATTAAACCCTTAACAATGTTTGTTGAGTGACAATTATATTATACAATGTGTTTGATCATAATCATACAATAAGTTTTAATAAGTAAAATTAATAGGTTGGATAAGAGCTTTTTTGGGGTGATTAATTCTCTTTATTTATCACCTTGATATGATCTCTTAATCATACACAAACGCAGATTGAGTCTATAATGATTAATTTAATCATTTCAAGAAAACAAATTATAGTCATTATGCTTACTTTAATCAACAATAGACTAATAAAAGATATAAACAGGAGTGCATTCAGAATTAACTAAGTGGAAGATTCACTTGTAAATACTATTCAACTACCTATATCTTAACTTTCTATAACTTTACTTAATTAAAGCCAGAGAGCTAAAAACTTGATGGACCTCAATTTACTTTTAGTTCATTTTTCTTTAACTTGCATTGATAACTCTGTTCTAAACATCTTTAATATTTTGTGTTAGTTGTGTTTTAAAGGATTCAAGGCATAGTTTGCTATTATATATATATATATAGTTTTAAATGTGTACCATTTTGCTTTTTAGCTATTGTAACTCATTTGAGTTGTTGTTTTGTTATGGCTATTGTTGGCCAGTTGTTATAAGTTTAAGTTATTTTTTATCAATGCTAATAAAGTTCTTATAAGTTTTTGCAATTTATCTATCATGTTGTTAAAAACTGTTTTCATTTAGTGTGTAAACTTAGTCTAGGATCAAAGAAGAATGTAGGTTGTTTGTGGTCCAACCATTTGAATCAAGTTTTAAAGCAGCTAAGAGTTTTATTAAAATATTGGACTATTGAGCATTAACTTAAAATCTTTCATTGATTAGAAAAATGTATTTTTTAAGGAATTTAAATGGCATAGTTCACCCTCTTATAGGTCGAATTGTTCCTTCAATTGTTATTAGATTCAACTGCATTAAGGAAAGAAATTTTTAAGAAAAGATCAAATACTTTCTCCTTGTGCATGTGGTGATTACTTGAATTAATATTGTTTCCAATATAGATTGTCCTCCTTTATTTCAAGCAAAGCATTATGCTTTTTTAAGATGTTTTTAAAGCCTTTGTTCATAAGATAGACTACGACTTTTGAGATGTTTTTGGAAATCCATGTGCTATTCCTAATTCTAATGATAGTGTATCATATATGATGATCCAGCTAAATGCAAAAGGACTAAATCTACTATATCGTGTGCTATCTCAAAAAAATTAGAATAAATATTTGTCGATTATCCATGTATTATGAGGCATTATAAGAACTTGACACATTGTATGATAATTACTAACTTTAAATTATTATAAAAAAGAAGAAGAAGAAGATGGTAACCTCAAAAATTTCTAAGTTGAGTCTTTCAAACAAAGCTACATAATTCACTCCTTATGTTGTTGATGGTTCATTCTCTGATTTTAATTATAACCTATTTGTTTGCTTTGAAAAATTAACATATAAACATAAGAAGTTAATCAATATGCATATCGATTTAAAAGAGAGGTGTGACAAACATGAACAAGATATTCAAGATTTATAAGAGCAATGTAATGATCTTAGAGTAAAAAATAAATAATTCTAAGAAGCAAAGTCACATATTTTTTTCTCTATGTTAAATATAACTATGTTGATTGTGAAAAGTTATTATTTGTAAGTTACTTGTGTATTAATGCTTCGAAATATGGGAATATTGAGCTAAGAAAAAATGTTGAAACTAAAGAAAAATTAATTCATTTTGCCATGCTACAAAAAGAACTTGGAGATTCAAAGGGAAAATTTGTTAAAGTTCATTCACATGTTTCTTTTCATGCTCATACTTGTCCACATGTGAATTTCTCTCATTTGCATATAACTCTTACTTATACAAGTAACTTGGTTACAACATCCAAAATTGTTTATAATTATTGTTGCAAACCTAGTCGTATTTCTATTGATTATTCAATTAGGAGATCCATAAATTTAAAAGGCAAATAAATATATTTTGAATTCTAAAGGTAGCTCTCTCTCTATATACTAGAAATGTAAAATCATTTTCTCTACACTCTACCAAAAATCTTGAACCCAACATAGCTTGAGTTTCTAAAATCAAATATTAGGTAACTATATAGGAATCTCACCATAATGAGGACTTATGGAGACAAACCTTGACTTGTGAGTCTTGCATATAGGTCACATGTCAGAATCTATGGTCACAAGATTGAGTAATTATGATCTTACCTTAAGAAAGTAATTGGATTAATGCTAAAATCAATTGAGTATTTGTGTGTGTAGTATTTATCAAAAAGAACAAATGATAAAGAAAGTTCTATTTGACCTTATGTGAATAGATATGGAGGACTTAAGTCGATAGACTTGTTGAATAAAACTTTATTCATGCAAATAGAATGCATGATAATAGCTTTATGGATTGAGAATCATTTGAAGAATTCTTGGAATTAAAATCTTAATGCACTTAATGAAGTGATGAGTTTTTTATGAAACCAAAATTATAGTCATTTGTAGATGTATGACACTCCCATAATGCATGCAGAGTTACATTTAGTCCATAGGAATATAGGTTGAAATATAATATTGTTCCTAAACATGATTATACCATCCCACATGTACAATCATTGTCAATTAAAAGGATGATCATTTGATTCTTTAGTCTATTTAATATGACTATATTATAGACTTGTGTGATCCAACTAAGAAGATCTAAACTTAGTCATTAGATTAATACATGTTGGATCTCATTGCTGAATGATCAAATTATAACCATATACATTACCGACATAGTGAAGGTTAAACTCATATAATTATGAAATTGTAATGACATGATTCTTATATAAGAGTTATTGCAATAAGAGAACTCTCATTCGATCATGTATGATCCTTTGATCATCTATATATGATTACTTTCTTCAATGATTTCTCACATAAGTGTTAAGACATTGAATGCATCATTCGGTATAATCATATGATTCATACATGTGTGATATTTGCAAATATATATAAACTCATTACAAATGGCATTTTTCTTGATAAGTGTCGGTATGTGAGATAGGAAGGTGAAATATCATAGTTGTGGTTTTTGGTAAACATCAGTATAATCAACTCCTAACAATTTTTTGAAGCCAAAATTTATCTAAATTTGATTATAGAACTTCTTCCTTAATCACATGTTTATACTATTTTTGTTGCTTTCTCTAATTAGGTAAGAAAAGTAATACATGACATTCTCTCTAAATTTAGTTTAGATGTTTACTACATACTTGAAGTTATAAATTATATTAGATATAATTTTTATTTCTAAACAATCTTATGTCATTAGGAAAAAATTAATATGTCCTAAAAGGAGAGGTGAATATCAATTATAAGATTTCAAATTATTAAAAATCATATAATACAAATTTCATTGAATTTAGATATGAGACAAACATATAATAATGGTCAAAGTTATAAGAAGAATATTGTTATAAATAATCTAAAAAAAATATTAAAATTATGAAATGTTAATTTTTTAAAATTGTGAAAAATAGAGCATTTTATTTAAAATCTAATGGTATAAACTATGTAAAAATTTGATATGTATATGAGGTCATACATAAGAGAAAACATATTATTCTTAAAGAGGATAAATTATTGTGATATTAAATAATAATAAAAAAATTTAAAAATGATAAAGTTTTATGAGTAAAGTATTTTAAAATTTATTGGAGATTCTTTAGAGCTAATTTGGATCAAAATATTTTAAAAAATTAAAACTTTGTTTAAGATTTTAATTGAAAACAAAATATTTCTTCTATTTGTTCTAATTGTTTTAATCAAACCTATATTTAGTAGAATCAATGATTGAATTTACACAAAATAGTCATTTTTGGGCATGAAAATGGTGGAAGACTTCAATGGAATATTAACCAAGGTATAATCTCAATTATATTTAAGTTTGATGCATTTAAGTGAAGTAAATGATGGTTTGGATAATTTGGGAAAACCAAAACACAAGAATGAATAGGAAGATTGAATGTCCGAATTGAAGGCTATAAAATAGGGTTTTGGTCATAGAAGAACGAATAACAATACTATAAAGAAATTAGAGAAGATTATAAGCTATTATGTAGAGTATTGGGTCAATGAATTATCACCAAAGCATCCACATTGGGGTTTTTTTTTAATCTGAGCAATTTAGCAAGTGGAACAACAATAAGATTGGAACATTGAGCTTACTGAATCATACGGGAGGTCTTGTTGGAAACAATTCAATTCTATGTGTGATCATGATATTAAATTTGATATTATGGACCATTTTGTGCATATGTGATGATACTTGATGTTTGATATGCTAAAAGACATAAAGTTTTAATATTATTAAATTACAAAAGAGCAACTAGGGTATACTTCATGATTTGATAAGTTTGCTAATTCATATACTATGTTTATTTCCATCAAATTTTACCTTGATTTATTCATTTTGTTAAATCTTAACAACTTTAAAAATAATATATATTTTAATAAATCCTTTAAATATATTTTTTTGTAATCTTACATGCATACTTAATGTGTTATAAGTTATTTTAAAGATAAATAGATAAAGTCGATTACTAGTTATGATTTGGATAAATAAAACTCTTGAATTAACAAGTTCAGATAAATGTAAGAAGAAAAGTATCATCGACTAATCACTTGAAGTAGAAAATTTGTCTTAGAAGCTATTAATGTTTCATAATTTTCAAGGAAACTTGAAGGATTGAAACTTACTTTCCATGCATAAGAGATTACAATTTACTTATAAGATCGCTAGCATATCATTTATAAGAAATTACTCTAATTTCTAAAACTTAAATAACAACTTAATTAGGTTCAATGACACTCACTTTGTGACTGTTACGAGTTTATAAGAAACAGTCAATAAAGAATAATGAAATTTTAATTTATGAAACTTTTAGTTTTATAGTTAAAATTACACTGATCATACAATATAAAACTTTTCTAGTACAGTATGAGTACCTTATTGAGAGTATACGATCAAAAGTTCTAACAATTTAAGCTACTAATGCTCTAAGTGATTGAATAATATGATCATATGATTAGGTGATATGATTTATTCAAGTGAGATCAAACGATTTAGTGGAGCATGCACATTGATCGACCTATTTAGAGTAGGAATTCTAAAAATTTTATGCAATACAATATTATCTATCATACGATATTATTGGATTAAGAAAATATATCATAAATAAATCAAAATATTTGACTATTATAGTATTTATCAAACTGTAAAAATAAATAAATCATATAATATGACCAATGAAATTAAATAGAATTAAAACTAAGTCTTACATTGGTACTATCCGAAATTTTTTTTAGATAATATATGCTAAAAATAATTTTAGTCATTAAAAAATCATTGATAATCATGTGTGAGGGTCCTATGCAATACAAACAATATATAAACCTCTTTAAATATGAAAAATTGATTGATGATTCATTTATGACCTAAATGGTAAATATTGGAAAGAAAATCTAAGAGTTTATTTTAGTAATTGTTTTCCATATTCATTTGTGTGTGCTTTGTGAGAGCTAGAAGTTTATCTAGCAAAAGTAGTTCCATTGAGTGAAAGGATAAAGGCCATGCAAGCTGACATCATGTAGTATTTTGCATTACACAAGCTCCATTTCAAGTGATAACTTTGTTTTCACAATATATTAGATTGAGTTGATTATATTTATATATCTTGTTTACATGCAAGTAAGCTTGTGTCCTATACTTGTTTGTCATATTTATTTCTTTACTAATGCTCCTAACACTGTGTATGGAGGGTTGTCCATGCTCTTGATCGTATCTTGTGAAATGGTTTTTTGGTTGCAGCTAATCTATGAACATCTCAATTTATTTTGGGATTCTTCACTCAGTTGTGATAAATGAATAATTTTATTAGCAGTGTTTAAGCCTATTGCATTGTGGTAGGCTTAAGGCTAAACTAAACCTCCTAAAATTCTTATTATATTTTATTTTCACTTATTACTTACATCTTATTTAATACCTTAGTGAAACCTTAAAATTAAATCTATCTAATGAGAAAATCAAAAGAAGGTGTGGCATATTCAAAGAAAGATTGACAACAAGAATTGCTCAAATATTGTTAATACAAAAAAGCTTTATTTGTTATTAGTTTTCAAAAAGACTTTGCAAAAATCTTATATCAACAATTCACAACCCATGCCACCTTAGTGTGCCTTGCATCTTCAATAAGTTCTAATTATATAATACATGACTATTATTACAATTTTACTATTACATGATGTATGGCATAATAGTTAATATAACAATTATGAAAATAGTAACATTACAAAAATATTATTAAATTGGGTTTAGAATCATCATTATGAAAAAATTACTAGGTCTATTAGGTTTTAAGACAAACAAGACGATTCACAAAAAGGCATAACCCAAAGAGGAAAGGCTTTTAAATGTATAAACTGATGGTGAGAGAATTATCTTATAAAACTTAATCTAATGAAAAATTCAAAATCTTATTAAACTATAAAAAAAAGGTCAAGGGACAAACTATAAAGAAATAATAAATTAAAAGGAACAAGAAAAAAGAAATAGTATTATATATTATTTAGGACATACATGGTTGTCTATTAAGCTTGTGACCTAAGGATGCAATTGGCCCAAATGTATAATAATTTGTATTATAAATAATTAATTGTCTATTAAGTATATAAAAATAACTTAACATTTTTTCCATTAATAATTATATGTGACTCTGATGCGCTTCATGAGATTGAAGAGGAGTGAGAAAATAGAACTTAGTGTTGTTTTCTTTACTAATTTTCTAGATATTATGTTTAAACTTATATGATGGGATTAAATTGTTTTGATAATTAATTCATTTGGTTTAAAATATATGTTCACATTCTTGATTTTAATATGAGAATTTGTTATAATTTGGTTGGAATTTGCATTTTTTTACTACAAATTTAATGAAAATGTAGATTTTAAATATGTGATATTTTTGTTGTAAGATAAACATTCTTCTAAAGGATTATTTAAGAAAAATGTTCTTTTCAATCAATATTTTTTAAATTAAGAAAATATATTTATAAATAAAAAGATGAGTTTTATTATACATATATTATAACCTTTTAAATTAATAAAAGAAGAAATATTTGAAAAAAAAAAGAGAATTTTTAAGTAATATTTTAGTTAATTATTATTTTATAAATATAAATAAATGATAAGAATCTTATAGGGATGAAAGATGCTTATCATTAAGTTAAAATAAGATAAGTTGAAATGTGCTAATATTAAAGGTTCACAAATTTGATAATAAGCCAATTAAGAGAGGCACGAGCTTTTAAGAAAGTTAAAGTAAGAACATTGGTTTTGAAGTGAAGAAAGCATAATAAAAAGCACTCAAATACTTGTTTTTTCATTCATGATAAATAGACCATTGAATTTTATCAATGTATGGCATATTTAATTACCTTCCTGTATTGGTTAATGAAGCATTAACTTTGACAAACAATAAGTTTTAAGTGGTTATGACATTTATCATGGTTGATTTTATTAATATGAGCCTTTCGTTGGACATAATAAGACCACATAAGCTCAATACTCAAGTTGGGGGTGGAGCTACAGGACCAAGTATTGTAACAAGAATAGTTGCCAAGATAAGATCCTTGTACAGAGCATTAAGGGTAATATCAAGAAGCCCTTAGGACTAACTCTTATTTGACAGTTGTGGCTAAGGTTAAGCTAAAGACATTGGTCACAAGATTTTGTTAATTTATCAGGGAAGGTTTGGTTGGAGATATTTGTAACAATGTAAACTTAATGAGTTCTTAAAAGGCATTGTAAGATCACATAAGCTTAATACTTAGATGAGGATATAGTGTGCAAAATTCGGAGATTTTATTTAAGCCAATGTAGGGATAATGGACCATGGTTCACAATAAGAGCTATTACTAAAACATACATTTAATGTGAATTAAGTTTGCTGATATCTAATGTTAACCAGATACATGGCCAATTGATCTCCTAAATGAATTAGAAAAATTACATAATGAAAGTTAAAAAATGTGGTAAAATAATAAAGATGAAAAAATGACACATTATGTGTATAACGTTATGTTGTCTCCATTCCATGTATATTAACTTTGGTGTAAGATAAACAAACAATAATTGAAATTATAGTATTCAAACAATTGGATGAATTTTCACAAGGTCTCCATCAACTAATACACTGTTTTGTAGGGACATCATAAAATTCATGTTTATACATTCTTTGATAAATGCTATGTTTAGTCATAATCAAATTAATTCAAATGAGAGCACCTACTTCAAAGACAATAGTAGAATAATCACAAAGTTTTTTTTTAATCATAACAATATAATGATGGTCTTAATTGTTGAATTTATATCAGAATAACTTATAATTTACAATTAACAATAAATAATAAGGGTTTAAAATTAGAAATTGATGCTTCCTATTAAAGAGCTTGGTTAGATGTCCTAAATTGTCATTCCAAACTAAGATATTATGCTTATATATGAAAAAAAAGTGATGATATACCAATAAAAAGCCTTATGGTAACTAAAAAATTTGATAACTATCTAAGATAAATCAAGTTGATAAATGATTTTAGTATCTTTGTAATACATATAATTGAGAAAATTGCATAGTTGCAAGAAGAGTGTTCACAAAAAACTGCCTTTATATACACACAACTCTCTCATTTAAGAAAAATGATTGATGATAATAAGTATATAAGAAAATAGAGGAGTGCATTTATCAGAATTGCAAAAAAAACAATTGATTGAATTTTCCAATGATCTCACATGGTTAGCATTAAAGAAATGTATTTTCTCATTAATTTGAAATTCAAATACTTCACAAATTTTTCATTGCTCTATAAAGGTTATTAAAAATAGATATGAAAAATTATTTAAGAACACTTATATATTGGGCATCTTATTAGACTTAAATAAATTATAAAAGTTTATGTAGAAAATAAGATAAATTATGTATTGAACTGTTATGGAAATCATTAATTGTAGCTTTAAACATTTGAAATTTAAAATTTACAACTAAAATAAGAACTATTATAGATCACATGCTATATTAAATAAATAGGCTTCATAATTTAATTGTAAAAATTTAAAATGTTATATTAATTATGAAATTAACTACATACAACTGAAGTAACAATATCTTAAATTTTATAATAAAAAAATCATGATTAATTAACCAATTATTATTATATGATTGTTAGCATCACTTGATGGATTAATAATAATAAAATGTTAATTATAAATTCTATAGATATAAAAAATATCATAATTACATTTACTTATTCTATTATGAGACAAACAAATTCAATTAATTAATAACAAGCAAGAAAAAATAGGAGCCTAATGGAATGCAGCAGGGGCAACTAAGATGCCAACAAGAGAGGAAAATGAGAGAGGACAATGAAAGATAAATGAGAGCAAAAGGTAAAAGAAATAATGAGCTATATCTTAAGTTAATCAAATTTACATAAAAAAGAGGACATCTTAGATTTTCTTATAGCATTTTATGATTTACTTAACTTGATTTATAAGTTTAACAATTTAAAAATTTTATTATTTAAATCATGATCTATTTTCATTAGTCACTAGTCACTTATCTTGTAAAAAAATTAATTTTTGAGAAAAATTAAATTTTGAATAAAAAATCCTAAATATTAAATTTTAAAATTTTTAATAAATTCATTCAACTAAATATTATGACATGAAATTTAAATTTTATAAATTAAAAAACTTAAATCATACATAGCTAAATATAGTACTTTTTATAGTTTTTATTTCCAAGGCAGTTTTGTATTGTTTTATCAGTTAAATCAATGCACAAGCCTAATTTATAATATAAAGGAAATTATTTAAAATGACATCGCTTGTTAAAATATTATGTTAAACCATTTACGTTATTAAAGCTACACCTTGTTCACCCGATGGGGACGTGGACGTTAATGTGGGCCAACATCCATGCGGCGAACTGCATCCGTTGAGAATTTTCTCCGCCCCATCCATCGTCGCGTTAAAGAGACAATCCGAGATCGAGGGACGGGGAGATACAGGCCGTTCTCTATGAGAAGGTTTGATGGAGAGAGGGAGGGCGCTGAGCCCGACTTACTCGCCGCAGAAGAGCATGTCCGGTTCGTCAACCTGTACATCGTCGCCGGGCATGTCGCCCATGAACCGCCACAATCGATCGGGATCAGCCGGCGTCGTCAACTTCCGCCGAGCGCAGAACACGGCTGCGCGGGAGGTGGCCCAATGACGAGAGCAACGAGGATGACGACACAGCTCTTCCCCCCGCCCATTGAGCTGTCCACCACGTGCCGAGCCAACCGTTCACCTTCCCCGGCGGTAGCTTTTGTTAATCTCTGTTTTCCGTCTCGTTCTATCATTTTTTCATCTTGCCTTGTTGTTGACGCGATACGCGTTAAAACACAGGAAAGTGTGGCCATATAATTATTGGCATTCGCACTAAATGGAAATAATGCGATTTGTGACAATTATGTTTTCCTTTCGTTAGGACACTTCATCAGTCCGTGTAATTCTTTGTAGTTGTAATAACATTTAGTACTGTTAGGCGATGGACTCGCTTTTCTTGTACACGTGCTTCGTTTTGTCTGATTGTTATTAGTTTTTCTTTAGAACGTTACCACATTGTATAGGTTGTTATGGAGATTTGAATGAACCGTTGACTTTGCAGCTCTAAATTTTGTATTAAGTATAATTGTTATATTGCAAATTTGAGATAGTTCATTGTTTGAGTTCTTCAAGACACGTAATTCATTAAGAAACTATTTAGGAATTAGCAGGGAGATCATTAGCACATAATTGTTACAATAACTTTTGGGTTCTCATCCCATGTTCTATTGAAAAAAAATACTGGTTGGTGATTAAAAGAGGAGATTTAGACAACATATGTATTGATTGTAAAAGACAATTTTTTTTTAGTTTGTGATGTTTACAAATATTTTAGTAACTGCATACTAGTGCATGCTTCTTGAAAAATTTATCAGATATCACCATCAAATATAAAAGGAAATTTCTGATGAAAAAGCTAGGAAGTAGGGATAAATCTGTAATATCATTGTAATATTGCATGTACTATTATGTTCCTTCTACTTTCTAAGAATTTATCTTTTATTTTTTTTAATATCATTAATAAACCTATCAATATATTCCTATAAGGCTAATAGCAAAAAACAAATCATAAACGTCAGTAAGATAACAAATTGTTAAAGAATAACAAATACTATTACATTTTGTTATTTCCTTTTTATAAAATATTGTTTAGATTTTCTTTCATTTTTTGTCTCTGTGTTGGGTTTAATAAGTTTTTACGTTATTTTTGGCAATCTTTAATTATCTATTTTTTTAGATTTTCACGATTTTGATAATTAATAATCTTTTTTGTCAAAAGTGAAATTTGCAACATACGATTGCTTAAAAAGATCGTTTACTTGTTGTTTTATGACATGTTTTCCTTTTACATATTATTTTCATTAATCATCATTTTGTTCTATAGTGATCAAATTGTTGATTACAACATGGCAGGAAAAAGTTTTTTTAGATATAGTGGTGATATCATAAAGCAAATAATGCATTTTTTCACATGCTTTTATAATTTATTGGATTTTGATAGCGAGTAATATAATATATGAAGCAGAATTTTGTACAATCAAATACTAAGATATGTTTAAGTGATTTTATTTTTTTGTTATCTTCAAAATAATATTGAAGATAGATAATGCTCAAATCTAGGCAACTTAAAATTTTAAATTATTTTCTTATGATCATGACAATGGTTTATCATATTATATTAAGGTTAATATTGGAACACATGGGCCCACTTTTTGAATGCCTTGTATTTTTATTTTATTTTAGATAGGTCGTTATCTTGCTGAGCAAAGTTTTGTTCGATCCACATCCACTGTCGGTCTATGATGATGAAATCATCTCCATTGATTCCTCCAATTAAGCCCACACCAAAACGAGTTGTAACGTCATTACCATCTGATTCTCCAATTGTTGGTCGAAGAGATAAAAGGTTTTGTAAGTTTTGAATTGCTAGTTTCCTATGTGTAGAGTTTATTCAACAATTTTTGCAAAACCTAATTTATGTTGTTTTATTCTATATGGTCTAACATTTTCATTATATGTTATAAGTTGATTGAATACTTTAGCCATGTGCACAATTTTCTCACATTAATTCATATGATAGTATGATACCATGTCAACATACATTAACTATTTATTTTATGAAGAGATTGGTTTTGCTTTTAGCAATTTCTGTTACATTATTATGATGTTGTTGGTTTCAAGACTTATGTGGTGTATATAATAATATGATAACCTTAATATTGGATAGACTTTCTTATCATGATGCATGCGACTGATACACACTGTTCTCTATTAGATTTACAAGTGATCATAGAATGTCTTGTCGGACGATTGTCAATATACATGGTCATTTAGGAACATGATGATGGGTAAACTAAGATGTGTGCTTGCTTATGATTGCATAAATTTAGCTTCGGTTATTTTAGGCCTCAAGAAATCTCCTCAGATGACTTTGACTTCCTTAATTATAGGATAAGGAAATGGGAAGTGAGCCTTGGCATGGCAATCATGGAAGAAGTTGATTTGGAATTGTGCTAGTCATGTTGAAAACTATCAAGCCTCCGTAGTTTTTGGACAATGAGAGGAGACATACAATTGACAATCTCCATTAGATGTGGTGGGACAAGGAACATAAAAACACAACATATTAAGATAATTTAGTGCATTAATGTGTAAGGAAAAAATGTAGTTATTGTGGGATTCCTCTCTTCTTACTGAACAAGGGATTAGCAAAACCTTATATGCATAACATCCATAATTATGGTTTTAATTTTCTTTATTTGGTGCTAAGGCTGATTATTGGGCAAGAATATCGATGCCATTTTTTAGAATATTTTTGTGAGCTTTAAAAGATTTCCCAAATTAATTTTTAGTTTGGCTTTTCAAAGATTAGCTCAATAAATTATGTACTTAAATAGGTTTTTTTTTATCTTTGATGGAACTTGCATAATATTTGAAAATACATAGTCAAAGATAAAGATGGATGAGTTTCTTCCTCTGGTTAATGAAATTCCTAAGGTTGAATGCATTTAACCTTAACTTGTTCTATCTAGGAAATGGTTCCATTTTCAAGAAATACTATATTGTACGAAAATTTTCCTTTAGAATTGTAGTAGCCAATTTTTTAAATCATGAAAGATCATTGATTCTATAGCAGCCCAAGAGATTTAAGTACATGTGCATTCATGGATGGGTCCATATTTGCATCAATACAATCAAGCACATGTATAAAGCTAAATACATTTAATACATATGTTTGCCTGAATTATGTGCACTAGTCTTGTCTATTTGCATCAGCTTTTGTGAATCCTTCCTTTCAGCTAAGCATTGACTTGGGTAGCTTTCATCATCCATGTTTTAACTATTTTGGTCTAACCATATTTCTATTATCTTCTACTTCCTATACTAATCTTTTAACATTTGTTAAGTTTCATAGTTACAATTTTTATCCTCAAATGTATTTTAATCACTAAATTTTGATTTAATTATCTAATTTTTTAAAGTTATTTAGCTACTTTAATTTGGATGTAAGTTTATGAATTTTATAAAAGTTTGATATAATAAGGCAAAAGATGCAAAAAAGAAAAGGAATAGGAATCTAATCCCACCAATCCTTCCATGCACGACTTGGCACTAAACTCACATTGATTCTATTATTTAGATTATTGGGGATATTATTTTGTACATTCAATTCTAGGTTCCTCTAACTAGTTCTTTCTTGATTAGTTTATTTCCTTCAAAGAGGTGTAGAATAACCTGTTATGAGAAGAAATAAATTAAAACTCACTGAGTGATAGTATTCTGCTACTCAGGAAGACTTGACTTCCTGAAGCCTTTTCGGTTGTGATGAGAAATAAAAAGAATGGCATGTGAATGAGGGAATTCTGTAGTGATAAGAGTGCAAAAGTTGTGGTAACAGTAGAAATTGTCATCAAATTGTTGTTTCTATGCAAGAGACATGCACTGTAATAGAAGTGTGTTTTAACATTAGAGATATGGGGTAGAAAGCTCTTTTTGTTAAGAAAAACCCAATTAAATACTACTAGCACATTAGATGACTTCCCATTATTGGGCCCTACTCACCCACAAACGTTTTCTCCACTAACAAATACATGAAGTAACTCTCTCTTCTTGACTTTCTTTCTTGATGTTTTTCTTCACTTAATGGTCTCCTTGGTATACAATTCCCATTTTTGTTGTTTCCTTCCATTAAAGTATAGTCTAATAGTTCCTTAATCTTCTGGGTTGCTTTTATGATTGAATATCTTATTATGAATGAATATTTTGCCAATCACATGCCAACCATGGTTTTCTTTTTTATCTTTAATCCATTGATTTGAACTTTTACAATTTTTTGATAGATTTGATTGTTAACTAACCAAAAGGATGCCCAATATTTATTAAAGTTTTAAGGCTAGATTTTCCTCTCATACTTCAAATAATAAAATAGTTAAATTTACTCCAATTTCAATGGAAGGGAAGTGCCTATGCATTTCTTTGGGATAATTTATATTTGTTATGCTCTTTGCTCCTCCAAAAAAAACTTCATCCATCACTTTGAGTGGCAATTGATGGAATTATGATGAGCTAGTTTGAGCCAACAAGCATTATCAATGCTGAATTAAATGGTTCAAAAATGGGTTGGATATTCCTTAATAACCATGAGTATGGCATGGTGGGCTATATACATAAAAGTCAGCTCACAAATTGACCAAATAGGGATCTGTTCACTTCTTTTACTATATGTTAATTTTCACATCCTAGTTTCTCTTAACTTGTTTATAAATCTTTTGCTGGAAATAGCCAGTGAATTCATCAGAATTTATAATCATGGTCAATTGCTTGGTTTAGAATTAATCTTCATTAATTTTCTTTTTTAAAATTTTCCACAGAGAAACGATATGTTTCCCTAGATCTGTAATTAGGATGTTGATTAATTTTTTTCTCCAATATGCAATAATTGTTGTTATATCATTTGGAGTATAGTTATTCATTTATGTCAACATTTTTAATTCTAAATGACTCATTTTTTTTGTCTTAACTTCAAATGTCATTTGCCATATATTATTATTTGTCTTACTGTAATCTATGAACTTATGTTTAATCCTATGTGGAATTTTATCATGCAACACACTTGACCTTTCTTTTCTTTAATATTCTTAGATCTTATTATTGACATTCTCATCAATTTCTTTGCAATATTTGGAATATAGACTTGAGATAATGGAAATTTTCATTGATTAATTTAATGTTCACCAATTACATTGTTTGTCTTTTTCATCATAATTTGATTATTTTATATTTTATACATTCAATTTTAGATCTATTAATATAAAGATCTTTGACTCTAAATTCTTTATAACCTTACATTTGCTTTAGTCATTTACCTTGCATATCAACAAATACATTCATCAACAAAAATATACACCACGGCTCTTATTTGGATTTCTAACAGTAAAAACAATTGAACTTCATTAATGTGGTCTTTGCTGCCAAATTGGTTTTTGCAAGGTTTCTCTAGTACAGTTTTGTGCAGATACTCATGTGAGCTTGTAAATTTTTGAAGTCCAAACAATAAAACATGGTTAGGTGGTACTTCTCATCTGATATAAAATTTTTTGTGCTAGCACTGCCCCTTTATGAACTTTTTTAACGCAATAATCTTTGTCACATGTTTTGTAAATCTCAGTTCTTCTAGTTGCTGTTTTTTTTTCTTTTTTAATTTCCAAATGTTTTATAGGATGTCATTTGATTTGGGAAACTTAAGTATGAGAGAGTATGGTCCTCCACGTTCATTGTCTACTCTTCATGATGAGGTATTTTCTTGAGAAAGCTGTTTGTAAACTTTTCTTTTTCTTTTTGCTTCTTATAGCATAGTTATGCCCTTAGGTCTTATAGTTTCCAACTTCAATTTATACAAAATTTGTGATGTCTAACCTTTTCAATTAGTAATTCTTTTTTGTGATCTTCAAATTGATGTGATGCAAGAATAAAATGAAAATATACTTTAAAAGGTGAGATTAACAACTTAAGAAGGTGCTACAAAATAAAATATCAAGCTTTAATGATATTTTTCTTAAAAAGCCTTTTTGTTCTGTATTTTTATTGCTAATTTGCATTTTCTCAGCTTAGACATGTGCAGGAGAGGTGTGAAGAGGCTGAGGCAAGAGCTAAACAACTTGAGAAGCAGGTTACCTTTTTTTCATTTATTGAAAATTATTGAGCGACATCATGTAATAGGTGTTGCCACATTTTGTCTATCTGTACTAATAGTTATTATTGAAAAAATAATTCTTTAGGTAGACAAACATGCTTGTTACTCATTTTCGCTCCACAACTAATTTTTTGTTCTTAGGTTGCTTCCTTAGGTGATGGTGGATCTCTTAAAGCTCCTTTGCTGAGCCGATAAGTTTTGTATCACTAGTAATACTTTTATTTCTTGTTTCCTTATTTATGATTGGTTTCAGCATGTTTTCTTATTTATGATTGGGTGTTTTCTTATTTATGATTGGTTTCAGGAAAGAAGCTGCCTTGCAATGTAGAGAGGTACATTCTAGTTGACATAATGTCCTTCAACGTATTTGAGTTAGTTTTAAATAGACAATGGAGATAGAAACTTAAGCTAAAATAATTTCATTATTTGCTATTAGTTGAACACATTATTTTTACATTTTCAACATGTTAACTACTACCTAGAAACAACATGCTAATAGGGTTGATAACTTTTTAATTAGTTTAGTACAATGCTTTACACAACCACAATGAAAATTACACATTTGGTCTCCTGACTTTTTATGAGTTTTGTAGCAAGTCAACTATCAAGCCATAACTGCCATGGAAATTACATATTTGGAACCCTAAACTTATGAGTTTTATAGCAAGTCAACCGCAAAGCCAATGATTCCATTTTATTAGGTATCAAATGTTTAATCTAGCTATGTAAAATTAAAATAATATCTTGATTGCTAAGAAACTTTGTTTGATTTTTATAATGGAATTAATTTTAATTATAATAAAAAAATTAAGACTATATACTTAATTCAATATATTTGGAATAGTTATATTAAATTGAATTGCTGGATATTATAAACTAGTACATAACTAAGAAAAAGATTATATCTCCAAAATATTAGTACATAATTAAGAAACAAATTATCATACTAAAATTATTCTACTCTATTTAAAAATATTCTAAAAGCAATTGGAAGTAAATACTAAATATAGAATCCAAAATCTTCCAAACCTCAAGAATTATCAAAGTTGTAACTTTTTAAGTGGATCTAATCCATATTCTGAAATAAGTTTTCAAACCTGAATTCAAATGGTCTTTTTAAATAAAAAATACTTGATTTGATAAATTTCATCTGTTAGCTTTTCTTGTCAGCATTCTGATAGTAAGGACAATTGTAGCCCATCATCATTTACAATCATATAAAAAAAGTTATTAATACAATTGATTTGCAAATTGTTTCATAGATGGGAAATTAAGAAAGTAGAGTGATCTAAATATCATGAGAAGAAAATGAAGGATTTTCCATTATTTAATGTTAGGTCATTTCAAACATTGTAGCCTTTTCTTGGAAAAGGTGATGGAATTCCCATCCATGAGAGCATTGGGCATTTACCTCTACATGCAAGAAATAAATCAAGGTATTATTATATTGAGATATCATCACATGAAAGGAAAATCCATACATCTTTGTTGTTCTTGAAGTGTTCTAACTCTGTCCTGTAGTCCTTTCATCAATTTTGAAATGATCCTTTGTCAATCATAAGCAAAAACACCTTTTTTGGGGAATGAAAATTGCATAAAAGCATTTTGAGGGTCAAAGGTATCCATGAAGGTGAATTCTAGGTTTTCTATTTCTTGATTCAGGACATCTATCCTTCTGAATTACTAGAAGCATCTTGGCATGAATGCGATCCTAAAAGTGTCCTATTCAACAATGATTCTCTTGTGTCATGCAGTGGTTCATTTGTCTTGCTCTTGTTCATCATCTCCATTCATGTTTTTCAATGAGAATGGCTCTTAAAAGTCCTTGAGAGAAGATCTTCCTGTCTCTCATCTCTTTCCACTCATGCTTGGTACCTTCTTATATCGTTGGAGCTATTATTGGTAAGTTTGCTTCTATTCTTGTTATTATGATCAAACTTGTTGTTGTTGATCCTCTCTTTGAAGACTCCTCTAACACTTTTTTGCATAACTTCTTCGTGCCAGTAGCTTCCTGGTCATCTATAAGAGTTATAAGTTCCATCTTTGTTGTGCCAAGTGAGTGATGGGTCGTTGGATTCGAGATTCCCTTTTTTACATCTTGAGGCTAAGCTATATACTGGAGTGCCTACTAACATTAGTGTTAGGCTTCTTCTTGCAAACCTTAGATCTATTGATTGGAAAGTAGTTTTCTCTTCTTGAGGGAGGAATCTCCTCACTATTTATTTTTGTCTCTTCCTTTAGAGGTGATAGATCCATGGGTCAAGGAGTGCAATCCTCAAGGGACTTCTATAAGGAAAACTTCTAGATCTTTATGCTATTGAAAAAGGTTTCTTCCTTTTTAGTGTTTCTTGGAAAATATGTTTGAAGCATTTGCAAACTGCATCAATATGCTCAAAAACATGGTTGACATTCTAATCACTATAGATTAACTCACAACAAATATTGTAAAGCTTAGGTTTGCTTGAGTGTGCATAATATCAATTGTGGATGATATTTTTTTCTTTTGTCAATTCCAATGAATCTTAGTGGCATTGACAAGGATGAGGAGTTTACCATTAATACTTATATTTTTATTGTAAGACTCATTTACTCGATTGCTTGATGATCTCATTACGAGAAACTTCATGGACCAATACCTGCTATTTTTGGGTCTCACCGTCGTCACTTTTTCTGATCTTATTTATATCAATTTTTCTCATAATAAGTTTGGCAGAAGCCTACTAGAAAATCACACTCTAATACTCCATCCACTTATGTCCTTGATAGTCTAGGAATTAGTGTTTAGATCACTTAGTTTAATAAATATCTTGAGAATCCTATTTATTGTATGCTCAGTAATTAGTGAAGATAATTTGTTCTGTAGCTACTGCACCTTTTTTATTTCTAATTGCAAAAATATCAAAGCAAAACCTCTTTCAGATTTCGGAACAACTGGTGCATACTTTCTAGCTATTATGATGTTATCAATTTCCTGCAAACCATTTTCTATGCATCTTTGCAAATTTAATCGTTAAAGTTGTGTAGAAGGAAGGGACTAATCTAGCATCTATCCTAGGTACTCTAGCTGTAAATCCCCTCCACCTGGACCTCATGCTTTGGGAAATTTTTTTATCCAAATAGTTGACACAATTTAAAAAACTAAAAATTAGTTAGGTTATTCAAAAGTCCAATGCTCATTGGGTATGGGGAGAACAATTTCAAGTTCTTATGCCAAAGTATCAGTGGTTGAAATTTCGTGAACAATTATCAAAACTATTTTTGGTTGTCTATAATCTTGGTGATTTTTCCATTGACCATTTGTGACTGCTTTATAAGATGCAATGACTTCGTCATTATAGGGATATTTTTTCTAATACCCAACTCTTATTGTCATTAGTGTGTGCTGCATTGCTAATTTCTCATCTAATGAAATATGAAGATAGTTTGCTCTTCCCTTAGTATTAATTTTCTTTATTTGATGGTGTTAATGTAGAATTTGTTAGTTACTTCCTGGAAAATATTGGCGAGGACTTTTCGAGGTCATTAGGTTCTTTCAATCAGGCAAACTATCTGGATGGGTCAAGGTTATTACTAAAATTTGATCTACATATCTTAAACTATGTTCATCTTTAATGATTAAATGCCTATCTTCTTTTGTAATATCGTTTATAAAGTTTTTGTTGAAGTCATTGTTGTTTGGATCAAGTATATGATGATTCCTGAATTTATCTCACCTTGCTTTGGCATCTTCTATGTCAGGTAGGTTGGTAAAAGACCAAGTCCTTGATGCCTTGAACTACTCAAGGGGTTCCATCTTTAGTTTTCCAAGCATATATTGTGTGTAAAATTTGATTTTTCTACCGATTTTTGTGGAGGCTTTGCTTAAAAAGATCTCTTAAAGCTTCCATCTCCACTTCATCAACTTGATCGAAGCTTATGTACTATGTGTGACAATCACTTTTCTGTTTTTATCGTTGTCTTCTTAGAGGGATTTATTCTCTTATGCCATCAGCATTAGACATGATAATCTCTTATCCCCTTTCTTGTATGCTGTTGTTGTTTCCCTTTCATGTGCTATTGACAAAAGTTGTGAAGGATGGTTTGGAAGGGATGATGTTCATTACATTCTTCATTCACTGATGATGGATTGGTCTTTTATAAATCTTTTGTTCTTAGGCCACATTCATCGCCCAAATTTTTTGACATTAAATGGCCAATTTGACCTTTCTAACGCATGTCTTGTATGAGCTTTTGCTTATCCTTGGCAAGCATTGAGAATAAGGCCTCACTTGTTGATCTATTAGGTCGCTTTGGTTAATTCACCTCTCTTTTACATCACCATAGCCTTGTCCGTGCCATTTTAGAGATGTCAAGTTGTATTCCCTTTCTAGATAAGATCGTTCCATGTGTTTTTGAAGGATGGGGGAGGTTGTAGTGAAAATATGATGACCCCTCACTGGCCTTTCCCAAATTTCGATGTCAAATTAACTAATTTATTTATTTATTTTCCTTTTAAATTTTTGAAACTATGAAAAATTGTCTTTCTTTTTCTAAAATCATGTAGCGAAAATAAAGTTTTAAAATAAAACATAAAACTCCTTTTATGAAAAAGCTTTTAAAACATGTAGAAGCAAAAGAAAATTTAATTTGCATGTAAAGAAACACATTTATTTATAAGAAACACCATCATTGATATTGAAATCGTTGAACATTATAACATTGCTCTTCAAACTTCAACAATTGAAGAACTAAACTTATATCATGATTTAACTTTTATTACATGCCTTTTTTTCTAAATAAAGTGAAATGACTAAACTAATAAAAGCATCATGAAGATTGTATCATCATATGTCAACTTCTATTACTTCTTAATAGTCCAATAATGTGTCTCATTTTAACCTAAAAGCATTCAGCAAAAAAAGGTAGCGTTATTATCACTGGCTAAATGAGAAATACAAGTATATATATATATATATATATATATATATACATGCATAGGTCATTACAAATATTATAGTGTGAAAGGATCATGTGAATGAGTAATAAAATGTAAAATAAGTTTTCGTGTGAAAACTTTTATCACTTTATCTTTTATCATCTTTACAAATTTTGTTTTTGTTCTTTTATCTCTTTAGGAGTTAGTTTAGGAGAATTATACTTCATAGATGATTAGGCATGTTTAGGAATCCTTTATTTCAACATAAGCTGTTCGGATGAATGACTCCTTTGACTCATCTCTAAAACCATTATTATGAAAAAGTAGTTGTCACTTTGGACAATCATTTATCTTATCATTTTTTAAACTTTGTCTTTATCAAACTCTTTTTCTTTTTTTCTATATCTTTATTTTCCTCTTTTCACAATCTAGTGTTCTCTTTCTTTTGAAGTTGTTATCACAAGTGATAATTTTACTTGTATTTTTTTTCCTTTTTGTGAATATCGTTACACAAATATGAAAATAGATGAATCTTCTAACTAAATCATCACAACATTTCATGCTCTAGTAATATATGAAGAACATGTTATAAAACATTGCTAATTGTGAAGAATCAAGCATCCTCAATAATTTCTTCAAAGTCATCTCTTAAAGTTCTCTCCTACTAACAGGCAACATGCATCAAACATTAACTTATAAGAATAAAATTGCCTATATGTGCAATCTCGATATTTTACCATTTGTCACTATCATAACATATAGTCTAAGATTGCCTACCTCTCAAATTATGCTTATGGTTTTGTAAAGGGTTAGATCTTTTCTTTAGTTCCTTGGGTGTAATGGGAATTATGGTTGAATCTCTTGATCACGCCTTTGCCTTAAGCTAAACTCACATGATTTCCTTCTAATTCTCTCAGAAGCCTCCTTTCTTCCTTTCTGTCTAGTGCCTTGGCTGAAGCTAATTGCTAAAGTTTTTTCCAAAAATTTTGTAAGCCTTGGTTTCACTTTGTTTTATACTTGACCGACACCAATTCATCTTCTATCGAATCTTTATCTTCCTCCAACAGTTGTGAATTTTCACTTTCTTGACTTTCCACATTCCTCAACTGTCTTTCGTTGATTTGTCCCATTCCTGTGGCATTTTCCCTAGCCATTCGTTATTTTAGTATTGAAAATCTTTTGGTTGTGTGACAACATATAATACAAAGTGAGTGTTGTATGATTTGATAATTTCGTATCATATGATGTGTGAGTTTTATCTTAGTCTATTATAAATTCTTCTGATCGTACTAATATGTGATGGTGAAATAATCATATTTGTACGACACCTTTTCCTATGCATTGCTCTTACATTATAACTTACAATATTCATGTATGAAGCTCCTCTAGCTTTATTGTACTTATACGATGTCTTAGTTGTACATGTACGATTCTTATTTATCTATTTATCTCTTTTGTTCCTCTGTCAACATATTGTATAATCTTTCTTATCATATATGTCTGATTTGTATTCCTTTCTCACTCAAAATCATCATATTTATAAAATTTGTCTAATTGTAATGTACAATAAGTTTAGGTTTATTCATTTGTTTCCATTCACATGTATTTAGTTAAATTTTCTCTTTTAATTTATCATACTTGTATGCTATCTGATATCAAACATTATGATCCAAACTTTTCTCTCCCTATCGGACTCATCTGACTCCCATATCCTCTATGCAAAGAACCTAGCTTTGTCTTCACTAAAGGTTATACAACACACACCTTCCCCTCCACTGATAGGTGTCCCATCTGCCCCCTTAGTCTAGGGGCCTTTATATTTAGAATGCCTTTTAGTGCCAAGCACACTCATTCCGACTACTCATTTGGTCCTTGGTTTGACTAACATCCATGGCCTAAGGCCTTACATGGTTTGTGTCTTCATCTCCACTTTTTCTGGGAGATTGAAAGCAATTTTTGCCATCAGTTTAGGTTTTACCAGCTCCTATATCATTTGTTACATAGTTGGATCCACATCCATAGTCATTTGTTTCTGTTAGCACATCGTAATTTTATGTTCAATCTATTCACATGTGAAGCACATAAGGGGCAAACTCTCATACTTAAAGTGTTGTTAAGTATGACCGATGGTAACTTCCTACCATATGCTTAATTTAAGAAGAAGAGATAAATTTATTTTAACATATGATCTGGCATGCGCTAACATCTCCTTGCTTGTTGCCCATTCGTCGATCAATAAAGGATTGTCAATCGTTGTTGTAATTCGTGAGATATTCTCCTTATCCTAGTACAACAATTGTATCTTAAGAAGTTTGACCTAAACTAGTGTAAAAATGATCACAGAAAGGTTAGGCTTGAACAGATGTGACTAAGTGTTTAGGCCTAATACTTGACAGCCATGGTTTATGGCCCTCCGTGCTAAACGAAGTCATTGTTATAAGGGTTGTCAAAGTGTAGCCACATGCAGTCAAGATTGAGATCAAGAATATGGAATTAGGCAAGGTGGTCCTACTATTGTTTTAGCTCCCAAGCAAGTCATAAGATTAAGAATCTTCCTCATAACGGCATTTGACCAAATCATTATTGTAGGCTACTGCTTCTCTTTTGCACGCAATGGTGGACATAGTGATAATATCGTTTTGGAAAAGTGATTTATCATTAGCGATTGTCCTTGAGATATCCTCATTTGGTGGCCTATGCAAAAATTCCTTGCAATTCCCACATGTGCACTTGATGCATCACTACCACCACTTTGCACAGATCTTGTCCTAGTCTCATGCAAAGCTTTTAGAAAGTTTCTCCCATTGGTGCCTCAAGCCATAATCGAAATGTAAGCAGCATTCTTTGGATCCTTCATTGTGGTATTTTCATAAACAACTTGTGTGCTACATTTTGAGACCTCAATGTAAGAGCGAATCAGCTTGCCTTTGCAGTTGAAAATCTACCGCCAATATAGTTTGAAATCAACCATCATTCTCAATTGTACCAATCACCTCCAACAACTCAACATAGGAACATGCTTGCTGATGACTATTGGTGAGGTGATATACACCTTCACAATAATACTTGAGATTATCTTTCCATCAACAACTCATCCTCCTCAACAACAGTTTCCAATGAAACAGTAGGACTGAATCCTAAGCTCGATTTTTGGTAGTGTCTTTCACTTGTCATTGTTTGTTGAATTAGCTTTAGTGCATGCCCTCGTGGATTTAGAGCTAGAGATTGCTATTAGAAATGTAGCTGCGATCGCTGATTAGCCTTGTTAGCTAAAATACCCTATTTCATATGTTAATTGGCAGGCAGTGGAGGAAGGATGGATGGTGTCGATGGTGGTTAGTGTTTGCTCTATGCCAAGTGTAGGTGGTAGTTGTGGCCAAAGTAAGTCATTAGAGTGAGCAGTAGAAGAGAAGAAGCTGGCAACTAGGTTGGAGAAGGTGGAGAACACAGTGACAAGATTGTGCGGTTGAGGTTGAGGTTCGGATTGAAAGATCGTGTTGATGGCCTAGACTAGGTGGAAAAAAATGGTGAGTAGTGCTCTGGACTACAGAGTAGGGTAAGCACAAGGTAGCATAAGGTAGCTATGGGAAGGAGCTCATTAGGGATTGTGGTGGCAGAGCGAGTGCTCGTGGCGTTGAAGTCGACGGAGCATGACAAAGTTAGACAAGACAGTAGGATGTTGTAGCTTGACAGCTTGATGGAGGCAACAAATGGGAATGCGAGAGAGTTGGACAGCAAAAAAAATTATTTTTTGTGTTGGCCTTTTGATGAATGAGGACATGCCCTCGGCCTTGTTTTGGCCATTGCTAATTTTCATGCACGGGTTAATGTACTTTCATTTTTGCAATTTTATACAAGCTATAGCTATGGCCAGATTTTATAAAAAATTAAATTTATAAGTGCGATACAGTCGAATGAGGCACATTAGGTCCCATTAGTACAAATATCTTGATTCACATGACCATCTTATTATTTCTTTCATTCTCACACTTGAGCTAGTTTATTAAATAATGCTTTACTGTATGTGATTTCCAACATTGTGCTTTGTTGTTGTCTTCACTCTTCTACTTATCTTCCAAACTACAAGCTCTCTATATTTGTTCCAAGTTTATTATTTCCTTTCTTACCTATAATGTTAGGAAGGAGAGCAATATGAGAACGTTCAGGCACTATGCTCTGTAAGAAATCTTATCAAATCATTTTTGAGATTGTTTCTATATTCCAAGCATCAGTGGAAAGTGGTTAACGTCAATGTCCTTACCTGTAGTTGGAGAATTAACTTGTGGTATTGTGGGTACCTGAGACCTTTCAAAATTATCTCTCAATAATTGGGTTTTTACTTCTGTAAATATGGTTTTCTAGATTTATTACAGGTTTATAACTTTTTTCATCCCCTGGACAATGTAAAAAACCATTTCCATTTAATTCCCTACAAAGTGTTATATAGTTTAATGTTTATTTTGGCTGAATATATGTTAATGATGTGTGAAACATTGTTCCAATCAATGACCTAATAAGTACTCAGATTAAGCAATTGAAATGGGGTAATTTTGTGCTATGAAAACTCTTGCGAGCATATGGTCTAAGAAAAGATAGGGCCAAAAGCTGTCTATTTTATGTTTGAACTATAATTCGGCTCAATTTTCCTTGGTTTATAATGGATCTAGGAAGCGATCCGAGTTATGTTGATTCCTTAGAAAGAGGAACTGGTTTCCAAATTGATTATGATGGACTTGAGTGAAATTTAGGTCGGGTGAATTACGATACTCAATTTTGATTATTTTGGTGGTACCAACAGCTATTAGAGAGTAATGGAGTCCTCTCACGACTGCAATTTTGACAACAAGATCTATGGGGAACGTGTGGAATGGGCAAGGTTTGGAAAATGAGAAAGAGCAAGGAGATAGGAGACAACGCAAGCAAGTTTGATGATTAGGTAGAGGGGGCATACTTGAAATCATGGCAACAGGATGTACTGTGGAAGGAAGGGAGTATTGGAATTTATTTGGATATAACAGAAATCTATCAAGAGAAACTTGTCATGGTAGTACACTAGTTGCTATCAAAAAAGTGACATTGGTTAGAGGCATTTCTCCTACAAATCATTATTCTAAGTGTAACAGCAATTCAATTTTCTTTTTTGAAATTTAATGTTTGGAAAAGATCCAATTTACATGACATCTTGCAATAAAGAATTGACCCATATTTTGAAGAACTGAGCTTAGAGAATCTATAATTGACCTAATAACTATTTTATCTATTTCGTTTCTTAAATGAGTCAGATCTTCCTTAGTCTTGGTTCTATTAGGTCCAATTTGTATCATTTTTCTATCACTTCTCACAGGGTAGCAAGTTGTATTTTTGTGTTAATGCTCATTGTAACAAATGAAGAAGACATTAATATTGCTTTATTTGGAAGATTAGCTTTAGTTTTACACTGCCACATGTTGCATGTCCTTTAGTCCAAAAGAATGTTTTCCTTGCATCCACAGGTGGACATATTCCTTTCATATTTATTTAGTGAAAAAGTTAGTTTTGCAAGCTTTGTGTGTAGAACATTTGGCATTCCATATCACGTTAGTTGATTCACAACTAATGAAATACAATTTGTTGAGAAGGCCATCTTTGTGAGAGGTGATCCTATCAATGCAACATAATTGTAGCACAGAGAAGCAAGTTATTAGCATAATTATCAAAGGGGCTATTATTTTTTAGCTTTATTAGATTGATATTTAATAGATTTCTATGGCATTAGAGGCTTATATAGCCAATGCCACATGATTAATAAACTTTTTGTTATTGCTGCTTATGTATGATTGTTGCTGCTAAATTATTGTTCTGGTGTTGTTTATGTAGTACTAACATTGTATCGTGTAAGTTTAGAAATTCCATTTTCCACGAGTGACTTGTTTAATAAACTACTGGCTTTGTTATATATATATATATATATATATATATATATATATATATATATATATATAGCAATTCACACACAACAAAATTTTTGTCAGAAATCTTGCTTATGTTTTCTTGCACCATGCATAAGACATCACAACCATGTGTCATCACCATCATCCACGTGTGATGAAACACATGGATGACTGATGATTTTGGTATGCTGTTGTGGTGGATAAATTGTAAACTAGCATCCCGGATTGCATGTGGTTAGAACTTTGCAGAGCAAGTATGTAAGATCTATTAAAAATCTTGGGAGGTTAGTTCAACGAAAAGTAAAATTGAAAAGACTTAAAATGAATGTTAGAAAGTTTCGAGAGCAAATCTTTGCAAGGTAATTTTTTAACATGTTAATATCAGCGATAGGAAATGTTTCTAGGGCACCTAGAACAGAAGTTAGAAACTTCACCTGATTGTTCTCATTTTTCTATCTTATGATCTGAAGTATAACATAATTTTCTCAGTGGTGAGAGTAATTTTTTTTATGGAGGAGATTTTTTTACTTCAGTTGATCCCTACTTTTAATCATCTTCACTCAATGGGATACCAGAATGTTCAATGCAAATATGATAGACAGAAAAATTATAGTTGGTTGAAGTAAACAAAATTGGTAGCAACGTTGTGGATAACGATGGTTTAATTCAGCTTGTTAGAAGTTCCAGCCAGAGCTTTGCTAATAAAAAAACCTTGGAAATTCAAGTAGTAATTTGAAAATGGGTTAACGTAAAAGAGAGGAGTTTAAAGTTGCATGTAAGATTTAAGGATTAAGCCAAATCCATTCACTTGGTGCCTTGCCAACCTTATATACAGCACTAGAAGGCAAGTTGTTACTGTTTGAAGATGTCATTTGCTGGTTTGAAGGTGTTATTCCCTTAATTTATTGAATTTGTTGCTAAGTTTGAGTAGATTTGGATTTGTTATGTTTAACAAATATGCTCCAGCCTATGAGCTAGCTCAGGTGTCCATCGAAAAAAAATGTTCACTTCGATGACAAATGACTTTAACTATGTAAGTGACAAAAAAAATGATTTCCTCACAACTTGATGATGTGATTGAAAGTCAATCAATGCAATAAGGTCAAAAGTTGATAAGAGTCTTTAATTAATGGGTCAGGAAATGACTTCAAAGTCAAACGCTGGTAAAAAAGTTCGAAGTCAAAAGTTGAAGGCAACTTAAGAGTGAAGCTAGCAGGTCTTTTGAGGTTATATTATTCTATTTTAGATTTTTAAAGAAAAAATTGCATTTAGGTTTTTGTGGTTTGACTTAATTTTCATGTAGTTTCTTTAAATTTTAATAAAAATTAGACATGCAAAGTGCTACTAGACATTATCATATTTTCTTCTCAAAATTAATCTTAAAAATAGTTATAGAGATCCCTATAATTTGTAAAAAAAATTGTATAAATTATTCTTATAAGGAAAAATATTTTATTTTTGAATTAAGGATCTAACTAATGGATTGATTTACCTTTTCTAAAAATTGAGGGACCTATGAGAGTTTGGCCAAACCTCATAGACTTATATGCAATTTACCCAATTTCATGGTTACCAATAAGCTTTCGTGGAAAACTTTCTAATGTTTTGTGATGTTGAGAATCACCTTCTAAGTACTCTCTTTTACTCCACTAGCTATATCCTCATCCTTATCCTTCTCTTGAATAATATTTTCACCAAAATTGAGCTGGACACATGATGTTGTTATTTGATTCATTGATTAAACTTGTCTTCTTTTCTTTGAATACTATTATTTTTTTTTACTTTTATTTTAACAATTTTTTTAGAAGAACGCTACTTTCAAATGGCACACATGATAACTTTTTCTTTCAAATCTATTATGTATGGTATCCATGGCATGCAAAATTTTATTAATCAAGTTTTGTTGTAGCGATAACGTGACCTGAAATTTTTGATCACCTGTTAACTATTTTTTATATTTAACACCGCTCAACACTCCTTTTGATACATACCTGTGTTCTCGAATGTGGCAAAATTTTGTTCTCTTGATACAACATATGCATTTTCAAGGTGAATATTGTGAAGATTCTTCCTGCATCTTCTAGTTCATGTGGAAAGATAGTTCATTATTGATCTTCCTAGTGCAAAATAATTCATTTTGCAATTAAAGTGATATTATGGTGTAGTACCACGCACTTTGTCAAAGGAGAAAGTTTCATGTTTTCATAATTAACACCATCCTAAAGCTCTTTTATTGTCTTAGAATATATATCTTAAACTATCCAGGTTTTTTGAGATAGCTCATTGCAGGTTAATGCTGCTAATGGTTCGAAGGATGAGGAGATTGCTGCTTTTCAGATGGAAGCAAAAGTCAGGTCATTTTTTAAAATAAATCTTAATTCCCCTGACATTTGTTAATTTGTTTATTTTGTTCGCTACAACTTTTGACACTAGGTATCTATTTGTGGCACGCTAGAGTGTAAGGGATAAAGCAACATCTGTAGTTGAACATCTTCTGGAAGCTGAATCTGAAATAAAAACTTTGAGAAAAGTGGCACAGAAGATGATTCTTAATCAAGAAGAGATGGTAACTAATACATATACACACACACACACACATTTAATAGTTTTTTGCAGCATTAATTATTTCAACTTTTTTCCTGATGTTATATAAATTTTTTGTAAGAGGAGGTCATTCTGAAGAGAAGTTGGCTTGCTCGTTATTGGAAATTATGTGTTCTGCATGGTAATGTTATTGGAAATGCATCACCTGGGGTTATTTAATTATGAATGTTATGCTTGCATACACGTGTTTGTTTCAAGGGTTTTAGGGTGTTATCATTGATAGAAACCAATATGAAACCGAATATAAATCTGTTCATTGTATACAATTTTAAGTTTCATGTCAAGGCTAGAAGTGACAAAAAAACACACATTTTTAACCTTTATACAAATATTAACAATTTGAGAAGTATCAGTTGAAAACTTGAAATGTTATGCCTGTCAAAGTTTTGTTATTTTGTTAATAAATATATTGTTGGAATTTTCATAACACAGTGGGCAAGCATATTAAGCTTGTAATGCTTCAATTATCACAAGAAATACATGCTTCAAAGTTTGAAGTGTAAACATGGAAAGGATTGACATGTTTGTTGTCATTCTATATTTTTTTTTTCAATTTTTTTGTATTTACTTGAGAAATAAAAATAGGTAAAAGCTGTTTAGTTGCTAGTCTAAAAAACATAGTAAAGAAACCATGTTGGGCAGTTTAACTTCAAAGGATATGTTATCAAATGTCATCATCCTTTTCAAGTGGTCATTATTGCAACTCAAATAGTATATTCTTCAAACAATGCATTGACATCAAAGTTTTACTCTAGAATTGCATTATCTTATACAAATACAACAATTATGCCAATTATTATGCAATAATCCATCAATAACTCTAAAACATTTGGTTCTAAAAGTTTGATGTGTAATTTATGTTCTTAATTTTTTTAGAAATAATGTAACTAATTTTTCAGCCTAAAAGGCATAGAATTCATGATTAAAAAGTTCTATGAATATTGATCGGCAATATGGTCTTTAATTCAAACTTTGTTCAAAATCATCATTTTCCGGTTAATTCTACTATTTATAGAGGAATCTAGAAGAACTTATAAGTATTGTAGCTAGAGAAGAGGTTGACAATTATGATGAACAAGCTCAGTGTCATTTATTTTTTAGCTTAGCTTTTGCAATGCATACATAGATGTTGACAATAATTGTGTCTTCCCAACTTCTATTCTTATAGATATTAATTTTTCATATTCAAAATGAAAGTGATCTATAATTGAACTTTCAACTTTTCAATGACCTTTGGGCACTATCCTTTAGCTTGCGAGATCACCTTACCTACACATTTTCTTGGATAGCTTTACTTTTGTTCTAGTCTCCTTCAGTGATTTGTCCAACTAACATCATAAATAGTCATGATTGTCTCTTTCCCCTTTCCCTATTAGTATTCTTAATAAAACAAAACAAATTCTTTCTTTTATTGGTGCCTCATTCAGATGTTAGACCTAACACCCTCCTTGAATTACATTATTATGGTTCCCACCCAGTTGACCTTTGAGCCACTATCTTTTGCTCCTATGGTTGTTCATCTTCTAATTGCCTCATAGGATATAAGTGAAAGGAAATCTAGCTTGACTAACTTCATAAGTCTTGTCTTATGTTCTTTACCACTTTCCCACTTCTTGTAAGATTTTTTGTTTGGTGCAACATTTTGGCTAATGAAAACTCCCATTAAAATATTTGGCTTTTATGTAAAATCTATTCACTTTGCTTTATAAAATCATGTTATGACCCTTGCTGCCTCCAAGAAAAAAAAGGTTGTCATGCATGTTATATTTTCCTCTACTCCTAGACTTTTGAATCTTGCTCTAATTCTATTTGCTTCTTGTATTGAATCTAGCATTTTTCTCTCTTAATTTAACATCATCTGTTCAATAATTAACATGCTTATAACAGCTTAGTAGTTGCTCTTCAACTGGATTTGCTACTTCAATCTCCCAAGTTCATTTATTTTTTCAGTTGACTATCTTTTAGACTCTATTGTTTGCAATTGCTGACTTTAGCATTGGATGGGAAAGGATAAAATTGAAGTTATTTAAGAACTTTTGAAAATAGGTTTGTTCTTTGGCCTGATGTTCAACAAAATATTGCAGAAAATTATAGCTATTTTGAAGAAAAGTATATAATAAAATTTTTTAGTAAATTTTATTTATATTACTAATATTAATTTTAAAACAAAGGCCATATAATCAAGAGAAGATTGGTAGTCGATATTGGAAGCTACCAATCTGTTGTAGAAAATGCATGCTCCGCTTGAAATTATCACTCTTCTTATTTGCTTCAAATCCATCCCCTTGTTCTGGTTCAAGTTGACTCTCACAAGAGGCTAATTTTGTAATTCAGTGATAATAAATTTTACTGCATGTGACACCATGGTTTTCCCCATTACTATATCTTTTACTCTCTTTGATACTTCTTATCCCTTAAAATTCACTTGTTGAGATGGACCTGAACTTCCTCAAGGTGAGTACCAACTCATCACACCCAATCCAATAAAATTACATCAAATTTTTTGTATTTCATGTGAGAATGGTACCATGGGTAAGCAATTAAAGCACGTATTCTGAAGTGCAGTCCTTTCAAAGGTAAATTCATGGCACATGAGCTCATCTCTACCACTAAATTGCATTTTTCTATTTTGCAACAATACTTGGGGGTCTTTCGGACCATCATCGAAATTATCAAGTCTCTTGTCAATGTTTTTCCTAACCAAAGCCCACAAAAAGTCAAGTCTTGAGAAAAGTTGATCTTATTTGAAATCTCTCCCTTGGAAATTGAGAATAACCATTAGCTCCCCAGGACCATTGCGACCCAAGGAGTTCCTCGTCCATTGATGGACCCAACCTTAGCTCTTGCCAGAGTGAAGAAGTAGATTAATTGCTCCACTTTGCACTTATTCAATAGCACCCCTCTCTCTGACATTTCTTTGAATGGAGATCCTTAATAGGAGGTTTCCAAGGTCAAGTTATTGTTGATGACTTTATTCAATGACTTGATGGATTTAAAGATCTTATAATTGGATTTGTTAGCATTTTTAAACCTTTTTTAAAAAATCTCTTCCAAAATTCATCCAACAGAATTAAGGCTAGTCTATCCAAGTATACAGATAACGCTTGGACGACGAGTTGTGGGAAGCCGATTCATGAATGCAAGGTTCATCAAAATGACTCTAGTGAGGACTTTAAGCCTCGAGATCTCACCAAATCATTTTTCAAGTTTTTTTTTGACAACTTTCGAGTAAGTTTGAGATCAAATCCAGATGCCATATGTATGAAATATGAGGGAAACTTTGAAAAAACAATCTCATGGAAGAAAGGGGCTCGTCATTCCAAGGAAAATAATTATTTGAGTAATAAGAGAGCACAAACACAATACAAGAAGATGGGGTCTTGGTTGAACAATAGACGTTAACTAAGACTTGGTGGGAGCCCTCTAATTGCATGCCTATGACAATAATAAAGGGAGATGGCCATTATTGATTCCCTCAAGTGATGGAGCAAAATATCGTGGTTGAAGTTTATAATGCAAGTAACACTTAGATGCCATCCACGACACTTAATACTTTACAGCATTACAGGCCTTGTTTGATAGAATTTTGAAGGAAGGCATAGCCCAAGAGTGCAAGAAGGAAGATGGGACTTTTAAACACACTAGGTGAGTAATCTTAGAAGGGCTTGCCCTTAAGATTTCTTTTGCTCTTGCCCTAGCAAGGCTATCTACAAAGTTGAAATATGAATTTATCAAAGAAACACTTGTTATTTTTGAGTTTTTTGTTGTTTACATTGATGTCATTGGTGGACATTTAAAAAATTGCTGGGCATAAGAACGAAAATCATAGAGATTGAATGTGAAGCTAAGATTCATTCCTACTAAGCAAAAGAAGAGGTCCTTATATCTTAGATATGCAAGAAATCATTTTTTAAAGATCAATAAATGACTAGGGGTAGGCTTCATTCATTCGTTTTAGCATCCATAGTTGTTGGAAATATTGCTCTCATGAAGAAGAGTAATAATAAATGAGGGGTTTTATATCAACTTCAAAAATTTCAACATAGCATGTCAAAAGCACTTTTACCCCTTGACTAAGTGTGACAATCTTGTGTTAACTACTAGTGGTTTCTTATACTTCAGTTTTTTAGTTGCATTCTAAATGCAACATTAGAACTACTTGCACAAGTAGTGGAGCGAAGAATGCTTTAATAATTAAACTTTGCACCTTATGCTACTATGTAATGCTTTTTGGCTTAAACAAATGTTGTGGGAAATTATTACAATGGTTGACTTTGTCTTCAAGAGTTAGATTGGTTAGAACATGCACATATTAATGATCTGCTAAAGATCCAAAACTTCAAGAATTACTTTGATGACATTAATGAAATTTTAGAGACCTTTAGGAGGAAAAAAAGGCCAAGATGGAATGGACATTGTAATGTAAGCATTTTTGGAGTTTAAAAGATAATTTATTGCTTTTTTCTTTAACACTTTGCAAGAATGTGAAATGTACTTATTATAGACTTTTGCAACTGAGGTGGTAGTTAGCTTTGTCTTATCTGAGATCTTGTGGTATCCAATTCCACATCTACTGTACCCATTATGCTTTGAAAGACAAAAACTTGATACCAAGATGTATAGGTAGCATCAAGAAGGTAAGGACTAAGTTTTAAGGGCACATTTTCTCGATGTTGCTCTGAGATCAAAAGCTTGTTTACCACATCTTACAACTAGCAAATGTGTTAGATAAATTGAGAAAATAGGTGGTGGAATTCATTGACTATAAAATCAATAATGAGACAACTATTAAATCTCAGTTGCTTATTGACTTCATAGGCAATCAGGTGGTCTTAGAAAGTTGTCAATGGTAAATCCCTTTTCCTAAAAACTAGTGTTTGATGGTGCTTCAAATAGGAAAGCATTGGGATTGGGATTGCCTTAACCAATCCCCAATAGTTCAAGGCCAAAGAAGTCATTCACATGGTTTCATTGTGACCAATAACCAAGAAAAGAAGGAAGCTAGCTTGCCAAGATTGTTTAACCAAGGTGATTGTGGACAAGTGATGGTTTGTTGCAACTTTTTGTTCGTCAACTTACTAGATCAATGGACTATTTGACACTCGAGACCCAATTCGAAATGGGAGTTGATGATTGGCACAAAATCTCCTTGCATTGGGAAACCAACATATGGTAAATCCCTTCAATGACAATTAAGCTATTGTAGCCAAGTTTAGTAACAAGGCATTTTATTTGTCATCTTAGCTTGATTGAGTCTCAATGACTCATTTATGGAAGTTAGTCCTTCACCCAATTGAATCGATCTTAGAACATTCAAGTTTGCCTTGCTATGAAATCCATGAATCAATGGTCAAGTGGAAGCACCTAATAAGAATTTTGATCCTCAAACCCGATTAGATGAGTGGAAAGGAAAAAGGTTTGACAAGCTCTTGGATGTCTTGTGAGCTTTCATACAACATCTTCAATGATGACAAGCAAACCACATTTCTCCTTAGTTTATGATGCAATTATTATTACATTGATGAAGCTCATTTTTTTTAACACAATGAGTGTAAGAAACATTTTGCAAAAACAAGAAACCTTGACCTGAGTAGGAACAATTAAATGAGGAAACATGGGCTTTGGAGAATGGCAAACTTAAAGATCATGATTCCATGTTGAGTTAAGACAAAAAGAGCAAAAACACATCATGCAATGTTAGTTCAACAAATATGCTGAAAAAGGCACATTCCTTTTTAGAGACCATGTGTTGCATAAATGTGTGATGTTATGGGGATGAGAAGGAATTGAAAATTTTGCTCATTTTTTCAACACATTGAATCCATGCTATGCTTTGTAGAAACAAGAAGCCGTGGCCAGAGTGGGAGCAATTAAATGAGGAAGCATATCTCTCGAGAATGGCATACTTAAGGATCAATGATTCCATGTCGAGTTAAGACAAAAAGAGCAAAAGGACATCATGAAAGGTTAGTCAAACACATCCAACTGCACACTCCTTTCTATAGGCCATGTGTTGCACAAATGTGCAGTATTGACGAGGAATTGAAAAATTTTGTTCAAAATTAAACATTGCCCAACAATATCAAACAATGTAGTCAGTCCAAATGCTTACAAACTTTAAAAGGAGGATAAGGAGGAAATACCTCGAATATGTAGTAGAGACTTAACGATTTGCATCAAACCTCAATTGTTGAATGTTACAATTGTTTTTCTTCTAATATTTCTCTTTACTTTTTAGGAAGTCGCACACATTTAGTTTCTAGACCACGCGAAGAGTCAATATATAACGATGTGCAATTCTCTTCACAAGTTAAATCTATAGCATGATACAGGCTAGGTCTTATCGAAGGTTTAGCACTCATGATTCATTCCCCTATTAGATTCTTTACTCAAAAACCAATCTTGGATCAAGCCTTTTGCCACACTGATAGTCCTTCAAATTTTAATAAGGTTAAAATAAGGATAAATTCTTGAAGCTAACTCAATGGCTTGAAACTTAGGGGAGTCCTACCAAGAATTTTCTTGCCCATTATTTGCTCGTTTTGCTAACAACTCTTTGAACTCAGCATTTCTCTATAACTTCACAAACCAATTTGTGGCTCAAGCATCTTACTACATTGCTATTCATTTAATCACATTGAGTCTTTGTAGTGGGTCAATTTCTTGTGATTATCTCCTCCTCACAAGCTGTAGTCTAACACTCAAGGAGTCCCATCAAGAGATATCCCCTTATTGTGCTCTTGACTTATTGATGATTGTTTATCTTTGGCTTGCTTAAGTAGCCTAAAATCTTAATCTATGATTGAGCTTCTTATTATACTGGTACTTCTCTAGTACTCATTGAACTTTAGTAGAAGACTGAACTTTTATGGCTATTTCCTCCTCTCAAGCCCATGACTTTACACCTAAGAGCCCCACTTCCCTTATTTATGTGCTTATCTTATCAACATTTATTTATCCTTGGCCTATTTGAGAGATCCCAAAATAGTTTGGCCTTGTCTCTACACTAGTACTCATCATGACTCACTTAACTTATTGTTTCCATGACATGTTACTTGTTTAGTCTTACTGAGATTTGGCTTTTGTAGGTTCCTCTAACATTTAGACACCTGATTGTCTTGTTTTGTCACTACCATGTTTTTGCTAGAAACCAAGCCAAACATATGATGACATATTAGATGAAAACTTCTCAAACATCAAACACAACAATGCATTCATTAAAGTTAAAAAATTATTTCAACAAAACCCTAAACCATTGAACATTATCTATTAGCTTAAAGATAATCATTATCTATGTATTCAAAAGAAATGAGTTCATTGGTCATGTCTATGTACTAGGTTTACTAAGAAAAGTTCTTCCTCAAAAATGTCATTATGGAATTTGTGGATTGCTCCAAGAAACATGTCGTTTTGAAGTCCTAAAAGAGGATAGGCATCTTCAGATCGAAGACATCTCACTACAAGATTTCTTTAGCTATTATCCTCTCCTATAACTCCTTTTAACTACCCTTGATTAGGTTTAAATGCTTACAATGGCCTCATGGAGGTTCTTACTCTTTCCTCTCCATTACAAGTGGGGCAAAAATTTAACCGATCCAATTTAACAGCTTTTTTAGTCTCCCATTCTTCTCGAGAGCATTATTATGCCTTCCATGATGAAATGATAGTCCTTCCAAAGCTTGCAGAGCTTTTAGTCCTTTGGACTTCTTTGTCAACACTTGGTTCCCTATCCATGTTTCCCTTAGTTGATGAATAAGCTTATTTAGTGCTCCTCAGCATACTCTTTCAATGGTCGTGTAGTCAAGTTACGACTCAATTGTGGTTGATAGTAAATGTCAAGAATTGATTATCTTCTTATACCTCAAAAACATGCAAGTTATCTTTTGGAAGGTTTAAGAGGGAACTCAACCATGGTAGGCCTAAAGGGCGAAGCACCCAAAACTATCATTTTCTAAGATTCATCAAGTCTAGCTTCTTAACACATTCTCAACCATTTCTTGACCCCTTGAACTCTTATTTGTACTTATTCAATGTTAGAAGGTTACCCATTGCCCTTTGGATCACTATTTGCACAATCTACCTCATCATAAGAAACAACTAGCATCTTGTAAAGCACTTGGCTTGGCCACTATAAGATAACAAAGGAAATAGTAGGAGACAATCATTATCTAACCTCTTCGCCATCTTCATTGTTCTTTATTTCCTCTTCACTTCTTGTTCTCCACTAGATTCACAGGAGATTCACCATGGACCTTTGGAATCATTTTGTCAACCTCTCAGCTAATTGCCTTTACATTTGAATTTTTCTTCAACTTAGTTGGTGATGTTTGGAAGGGGACTTGCTGGGTCATTTCTTTTTGTGAACTGAGGAATCTTTTGTTTAGTTGAGTTTTCAAGAAGAATGAATGTAGCCTTATCCTTAACTCTTTCAATTGCCAACTTGTACTCCTTTTGTTGAACGCCAAGATATTGGTACTGTACCTATCTAGTTCTCTAGGTCTATAATCATTTGCAACCTCAACGAAGAGATTTATTAGAGCGTTAAAGTTTCTTTAAACATCTTACTTTGCAACGTCTTGTCCTCCCTTAATAATTGTAGAATGGCAAATTGGTCAACATCAACATTTATAGAACCTTTATCCTTGTGGTCCCATCCTTTGACAAAGACCCACTTGGTTCTTCAATTAGAAAACAAAGAGTATAAGGTGAAGAGCTCTATTTATGGCCACCAATGGAAAAAGGAAAACAAAGGATATCTATCACTTCTTCATTATGTAAACAAAGCAATACCTGTTCAAGTTAAAATTGCATTGGATTATAACTCACAACACCAAAGCAACACAAAATATCATTACTGCTGCATTTGGCCCTTGCTTTTCTGGCACCAATCCATGGTGGTTGAGCATTGAGGCAAAAATATCTTAAATGGAGAGATTGAGACTTCATAAAAAAAACAGAGTGAAAACATCAATTTTCTCATCAAAACACATTTTAGAATGATATTCTAGTAGAATGTTGTTGACTCAATCTCTGGAATGAGAAACTACATATGTAGGCTTTTCTTAAAATGTCCTTGCTTTTGATGATTGTGGCAAAAGAGGTTGAGTTACTCATAAATCTCTCTTTCAAACCCAACTTTTCGACAAACAGCACCAACAACTCAAAGAGAAACACAAGAATGCCAAGGAAGAAAAGCAAAATAGACCTCCCTCCCTCTCTTTAGGTTCCTTGCATAATAAACCTTGTGTGTCTTGGAGATGGTAATTCACCTCCTCCTAATGAGTGAATTCATTGAACAAAGCATACAAGTCCCAGGATGTTAATATCATGCTTAGTCAAATAATCTCTTGTTTCTTTATTGTCTTTTGAGAGTTATGTCTCAATATGCACTCAACATCCCTTGATGAGTGTATCACCTTATACTTCAAATTAAAATTTAAAGCCCAAGTAGCTATCATGAGTCACTTCAAATTCAAAATATTGAACATGCACCAAATACCTATCAAACATGAACATGCAATTGAGAAGAACATAGTTTAGAAAAAGGATTTTTAATTCCTTACCCACATAATAGTACAAAATATGTCCACCAAGGGCTTAAAGATTTCAAATCCTAACACTATCAATGTTAGGCTTGAGTCACCTTTTGGTATCAAAATAGTATTGAATCCATTGCTCTACATTTTCCCTTCAAATTTCAATGCTTTGCTGCCTGAGAAAAGTTCTTATGATCGTTTAGTAGGGAGTTCGGGAGAGGTCATACATCATCGGCCTATCTTTTTGGAGAATTATGAACAAGTTCTTGAGCGAAGCATCGTATGCATCCATGTTCCAAAGGTAGAGTAGAGTAGATTCTGCATCCCTTGGATAGAGATGAGACAAATCTTTTCTCACCTTACCCCACAAATAGATTTACTTGAGAATGCTTTTGGCAAGGCTTCTTTCATCTACATCTTAAACTCTTGAAGCTTTTCTTGCAGGTTTTCTTTTTCTAATTAGAGATTCTAGGTGCAAGTTTTTTTCTCCTACAAATGCTTGACAAAAATGCAATGGTCCTTCTAATAAAGGTGGCCTATCTCCATCTACCTTCTAGTTGTTGTGTATGAAGAACAGCATGGAATTGTTCTTTGCTTTATTGGTATTGCTACAATTGATCACATCAATAATGTACCCAATATTAGTACAGACATCCTTAAATATCTGGAAGCTGACCTTGCACCAACAAATAATAGATGCGTATGTCCTTTCAACTACAAAGGTTGCAAAGTTAGTGACTCTCAAAGTAAAACCTCATTACCATTAGAAAATATATTGTGATCATAATGGGCTTTGTGGGTACCTTGATGGGCATTTCTACTATTTTCTCTTTAATAAGCTATTTCATCATGATCATGATATCTTCTATTCCTACAAGCACTACCCCATCTGCCCTATTAGAGCACCCAAAGCTGCAACTCCATAGTTGACATTTGCATGGATGTGTCATTAGTCCATAGTTGATCAAAATGCTGGGACAATAATCAAAATGTGACTATGAAGGAGTGTGAATCCTGATGTGATGTCTGCAATAATGATAAGTTACTAGTGGTGGTGTGTGGTGGTGGCAATACAAAAAAGGATGTGGTGGGAGGTTACAAAATAGGGAATTTTGTCATATTTTGGGTTGAGTCTAAGAGAGGCAAAACATAAGCATGGGGGCTAAATCTTAGGGAGTATAGAACATGAAAGTTTTGGTTATGTGAGAGATTTTGAAAATTCACTAAGATGAATTTTTTGAAAGTGGTGAGAACTTAACCATATTTTATTACTATGGAAGCATTATAAAAAAAATGATAAAGATTGCAAAATTAATTGATCTAGCTTTCCTTGTGCTTTCAACAATGAGGCCACTAAGATTACTTTATCATTTGTAACTTTGAGAATGAAAGTCATGGCTAGTTATGTGAAATTATACTCCATAAAAGCTAACACCATTTAAAGCATATTTTATATGGTAAAATGTAATAACATTGAGAGATTATGATTGTTTCAACTTGTAGAGAATCCGATTTGAAAGTTCACTTTTGGTTGAGCTTGAATGAAATTTAAATTTTAAACTTAAGTTTGAAATGTGATGTTCATCAAGAAAGTACAAAACACAATAAGTCTTACATAAGGCTTTCTCTAAATGTGAACAAATTTTTTTGTATATTTTGAGTTAAACTAGGCAAGACTTTGTTGAAAGAATGAGGGGAGAATGGTGGAACCGAGGTATTGAAAGGCGAGGAAGCTTTAGAAGCCATAAGGAATAATTTTGGTAGCATTATGACATAACGCTACCACACTTGCATTGCATCAATTTCCACAAAAAAGGAGTTTAGCATCACTCTAGAATACCTTGAATGTTCTTCCTTGGATAATCTTTCCAAAGGGCCATGAAAGCATCATGAAATGGATCAATTCTTCTTCTAAAAGTTAAGGGTTTAAAGGCAAAGGAAGGAGGGGACGCCCCTAGTAACCAAAGGAAACTACATCACCCCGAGTTAATGGCTAAACATCTAGTATAGTTTAGCTTTATAGAACAAACCTTTTGAGGCAATTTGCTTTATATAAGATTTGGTGGCTTACCAACCTTTTAGGATAGTTTGGTCCATGCCTACTTACTCATCCGAATGAGACAGTCATGTTGCCTATTGCCTAATCATTCAAGACAAGTTTTGGATTATCCAAGGAGTTCTAGATTAACCATTAACCTTCAAAAAAAATCCAATTAGATAATTGTCCATTGTATCTAGGATGATTAGCAATGAATCTAAAACATTTTATTCAGTATACATATATGTAGTGCTCATGTAAATCACTAAATAACCTTAGCATATGTGATCTTATGTATTGTGACCAAAATTTACATCCTATACGATATACAGCTAGCAAATATTTTCAACTATAGGAAAAAACAAAAATGTATATGTAATATTTTGCAAGACTTGTAGATGCTTGATGTCATATGAAGATATTTTGATGAGTGTTGGGCAGGCTCCAAAACCGCTTCATCTACTAGAAAATATGTATGCTACTCTTCAACATGCTCATGAATTGAAGATTATTATGTGTGTTGTCTCATGATCTTTATCTATCATGCTAGTGTTTGAATTCTCATCAAAATGCAAGTGGAATTGATGCCAAAAGTAATGAACAAGAAAATCTCTTCAGTGAAGGTGAAAGATAGAACTCGCTTGACATATGAACATTATTTCACTAAATTTGACCATCATAAATGGTTGCCCCTTCAACAAAGAAATATCATTATCCTTCTGACCTTAATAGCCTCCTTTCTCTCCATGCAAAAAACTAGCAACAATTCCTCTCTACTTCTAATCTATGGCCTAAACATGTACTTTACTTCTAACTATTACTCTTCTTGTCTACCTTGCATACTACTGTTTTTATAAAGGTACATTGAGTTAAACTCTCCAAGAAATCAATTTCTTAAATCTCTAAGAATTGAATCATTCAACATCTAATATCATGATTTTCCCTCTTCGTGGAGTTTATCACATAAAAATTATTGTCACTTGATCTAATTGTAGTTTTTAACATTTTGAAAACCTTTAATCCACTAACCTCCACTTCCCAAGTTTCATTGATGTACTTATTGCTGAAGTCACTTGTTTATTCTTGAAATACGAACAACTATATTATCACTATTCATTGGCATACCTGATTTATAGTTTTTTAGACAAGTTCATCTTGTCACTAATTATTATGATTTAAGCATTTAGTGTAATCTAATTTCAGATAAAGTTAACCTAAGTTAAACCTGTATCCCTTAACTCTTGTTAAATCTTCTGTCTCTTACTATTATGTATCATGACTATCATCATCCTCTTTTTTCCTCCCTCCCCCCATCCTCTTCCCTTCTATCTCTTTGTCTCTCTCTCTCTCTCTCACGTACTTTAGATCCATAATAAGCTAGCAGCCATCACCAATTGTTAGAGTATCAAACATAAGGTTCAATATAACCTTGCTCCTTGCCCTCTCTTAGACTTTGCTCTTGAGTTAAAATAGTGGATTCCTTGTTTTTTTTGAAAATCTTTTTTTAATAGACCATCCTAATGTAATTTGTGCTTCACTTGGTCAATTTTTTAAGTGTCCTTAACATTGCTCAACCAAATCCTTTATGACAATTTTTGCATTATTAGGTGTAGTAAAAACTTTCTATGCTCTTGATTAACCAAATATAGCCTAATAAAAGAGGCAAACCACCCTGAATGAAATTGTATTATCTCTTTACTCCATTCTTGAACTATTTGATGGATGTGGATCTATTGATCAATTGACTAATATTATCTATTTTAGATGTCCAACTTGTCTTTGAGATAATTTTCAATTTGTTTTTGTTAAAACAAAATTGCTATTATCATTTAATAAAGTACTTTATCCAAGAAGAAAGTAAAGAATGAAGAAATTGTATTATTTATCAAATAATGATTTTGGTTATAAAATGGTAGTATTTATTATTTTTTTGACATGTCCATACTAACATGTATCAAGAAGATTTGTAACTTGTCTATCAGCCCTCTCCTCTTTCTCTCTTGCACCATAATTTTGGTGACCCTCATTGTATGTCAAAGCATCAAAGACTAGCATAGTGATGTTGATATATTCCTTGCCCTACCTTCTCTCAGTCCTTTGCGAGGTTGCTTCTATGGCTACTCCATCTCTCCAATCCCAACAATATTCATAGTTTCCTACCAAGTTGTCGGTGCTCAAATCTTCCTATTGTCCCATAGCATTTCTAATCTTGCCAATATACGTAAGTTCTTCCATTATTCTATTATTCAAATCTTGTTACTGTTATGTCAACATCTTTTCTTCTCATATTGTCGTACCTATGTATTGAAGTGTACTTTTGATGAAATCACTTGCTTAAGCGTTTTACATTTGAGCTATTAGGATCATGTCTTTGCATTATTAGATCAATTTTATTCTTCCATTTTCCTTTTTTCTTTTTTATTTACAGTAGTGTTTTTGTTGTTGCATATTATATTTTTCTTATTCTATGATAGAAATCTAAATGTTGTTATTGTTTTGAAGGTTGAGGAGGTTGTCCTACTTTCAATGGCTAAACATAGATGCTCAAATATTAAAGGTGATTATTTTACTTATGTTTTTGTAAGGTTTTAAGTTATATATTTGTTTTTTTAGTTGTCCACCTTTTTGTCTCTTTTTAGCATTTCTTGCATTTAAGTATTTCTTTGTTGTAGTTGTTTGTGTTTGCTAGGATTTGCACAGATCATTTATGTGAGGGCAAGTGGATTTGTGAGTGTTAGCTAACTTGGTAAATATATAAGTTTTGCCATGGTACTTGGTTTGATCTCTATCACAATTTTGTTTAGGTTTGCCCTTGTCCTACTTCAACATATGAGCAAACCAACTTAGCTTAAAGGCTAGGGACATCAATTTTTTTTCCATTGGTTAATTTACTTGCTATTGGAGGTTTGCTTCTTGTCATCTCATCATCATCGTGATACTTATGATAGTTATCCTTAAAACCTTGATACTAAAATAGATATGCTTAAATTGCATCATTCACATAGTTATTATTTGTCTTCAATAGTATCCAACTTTAGTTGCTAGAAAATAGGCTACTCAATGCTAAATTGATTTCACTGTTTGTTATGTTGCATGGTCAACCTATCGGGCATGCACAAGCTAATAAGGACAACAAATTTAAGAGTAAAAGGACCATTAATCTTGTGATGGCATTCTTAGGCTTACATCATCAATGACCCATCATATTCAATAAAGATAAATTATTGAAGACTTAGGAAGAAAAGAAAACAAAATGAGATTAAGGTGATTGGGGATTAAGGGGGTGCCAAGGTCTTTATAAAAGGGGACTCAGGAGAGCTCTAAGAGGGATTCCATTTATTCCTAAAGTAACCATCTTATGACTACTCTTATCTCTTCTTGGATATTTTCTTTTCTTGTTCTCTTGAAATGTCTTAGATCATCAACTATTTTTCTTACATTTGCCTTGCAAAAAATGACAATACAAATAGGAAGAGAATCTATTGTATGTAACCTTGAAATTCATGGTGAACATTGTCATTATTGGCTTCATGATTTTACCCTATATTAGGGTATTTGATATAGAATTGCTTGCGTTCTTCATTTTTTTCTCGATTTTGCCATACTCTGGCTCTCATGTTGATTGATGTCAATGTTCTCAATCAGCTATTATAACTAATCTATCTCTTTTGATAAGTCTAGCATAATAATTTCTCTTTTCCCATTTATTCTTTTTGAGTGTGGCATATGATGTTGAATTTCTAATTCAGTGAAATATTTTTCAACTTTTTAGTGTTATTCTTTTTGTTTTACTTTTATTTTATTTTTTATTTACTTATTTATTCAAATTTCAGTAAGCTTCTATCCTCTTAGATGCATTTTAGGTCTACTTGTTTTCCAACAACTTTTGTAGATGCTACTTAATCGTTTTACATTTCTCATAATCTAGCTATTTTGTTATTATTCATATTCTATATCCGAACCACACGTTCATTCAAATTTTTGAATATAAATGGTGTTTTATAACACAGAATGAATGAGAAAGCAATTTTTATTTGTATAATATGCATTCCACATAATATAGCCATATTACATATATTTAAAATCTATATTATTTCATTTTAAAGGCAAATAGAGAAAAAAATAATGTATATATCATTAAGTTTTTGAAAGCATTGTGTATCAATAGATTCATGTTGTATGCTTGAAACCCTTGTTTGCTAATGTCAATATCATTTCATTCTTAAGAGAAAAGAGTTCAAGAAGACTAATAGAAGTTTGGTTTTTTCTTATTTTTTGCTACCTTTTGATAGAATGCTCAAACACTTATTTAAAATTGTATAAGGAATATTTTTGTCATTTTGTATGCTTTTGACCATTTTTTCTCACATGGGCCACTTTTAGTTTGGTGCACTTAACACACACATGCAGCGCGGCCAGTGCCACATGCAGCACCTACCACACAAGCTTTGCGAGATCTACAAGTGCAATCCATTGTGCTCACAGTTTTGCATGCATGATGGCCTCTCGTCGGCCTGGTCCTTTTGCCCATGCAGTTTCATTATGTGCCCAACTGTACAAGCACGCAATGACAAGTACGAAAAATGTTGAGCACTTGTGAGTAGCATTGTGCCCACGTGCTTTGTAGCACTTGTCCTGCTGCGGAACATTAATGTGCATGCCTTTTGCTGCAGTGCGTGTCGCATGTGCTACTTTTCAATATGCATAATTATTCTTTTTTGTTATGCTTCATGAAAATGTTATTTTCTATTTTGATGTTTTTTATATGCTAAATTGTTCAATAATTTACTAGACTTAGAATATATCCCTGATCATAAGCCTATTCTTTTGACGATTTGAATTTATTTGAATCTTCTTCTTCTTTTTTCAAATACAACTCAAGTCACTAGTTGTATTATTGTCAACCTAGAACAGATTTCCTAATCATAGGCTTTTTTTGTTGATTTGAGTCATTTTGAATCTTTTCAAATACAACCAATTTCCTTAACTACAATGGTTTTTCTCTCACATTAAGGTCTTGAAATTTATTGAAAATTAAGTCAAAGGAATAGATATTGACACTTCTCAAAGCTATACAATCATAGATGGGTAATTGAAGTTTAATTTCAATCTTGAACGAACACTCTAAATTCCAGTGTTGATGGAGAAATACCATTAATATCATTCTCATCGTCATCTTTAGCTATCTTTGATGAATATTCTAACTAGAATTTCTCTAGTTGATGACATTTTCTTTGTTTTGCAAGTGGTCCTAAAAATGTTTTCTCATAGGGCATTGGGTTTTTAACATTATCTCAGTTAACCTCTGCATTCGTTGAGTCAATAGAGCTAACTAATTTTTTTTTATGTTTGTTGACTGATTTGTTGGCACGTTCATCTTGATTAAAGTTTCTCCAATCTTATGCTTTTCTTTCTTAGTTTACTTTTCAACTCCCTTCTCCCTAGCTTTTGCTATTGTCATTGAAATGAGGCTTTGATACCAAAATATATTAGTGTCGTCCTTTTAACTAATTGCTATGATACCACATATGATTTGTCTATGAGGAAAGTTTTTCTAAGGCTTCATAACAACATTATTTCGGGGTTAAATATAGCTGAAAATGAGACATGGAATGGCCAAGAAAAACTAAAAACATGAAAGAGAGAATATAAAACTTAAGATTGGAACTTAAAGAAATGCTTTGTATCTTTTTTTTCTTTTTTTCTAAGACAAGCTTGGTTTTTTCTTTTTTTTGGCTTTCATTTGATAAAAAATTCAAGCACCTATTTATATTAGTATAAGAATGGATATTTTGGTGATTTTATATGCATTTAATAAGTTTTTTCTTACATGTGTTACTTTAAGGTGGGTTGGGAATGGCTCATGTGATTGTGGGAGGTGGAGTGTGTTGCACATATCGTGTGGGTAAGTGTTCATGCATAGTGTTACCCGATTTGCGCACATGGTCCACTGCCCTTGTAGTTTTATGCAAGTGATATTGGCTCACACGTTAGTCTATGGTGCACCCAATCTTTTTTGTGTGAGTAGTTCCATTCAATGCCCATTTATGTGAAGCTAAATAATCTCACGTGCTTGTGAATAGCATTGTGTGTGTGTACTCTACAACAGCCGTCTTGCTGCAGCATGTGAACAAGCTCTCCTATTATAGCACACTCTGCATGTGCTTGGATGTTGCTTCTAGATGTGTGTAATAATTTTTTTTCTTGATTTCCTTCATGCAACACAAATTTTTTCTTCGAGATATCCCCAACACTAAATTGGCAAAAATTTTGCAAGACTTAGAGTGGATCCTTTGATCAAAGGCGTTTTTTTTTAATGATTCAAGTTCTTTTGAATCATCTTTTTTTTTCAAATTAATTCAACTCCCTAGTTATATTATTATTAACCTATAATAGTTCCTTTGATAAGATTCTCATGTGTGTTATTATTCTTAGTCCTTTATTATTCAGCTTTCCTTACGGGCTGATTACGCGCTGTTCTGTTCAGGTTTCATTGCGGCTTTCGGGCTTCGCTAGCCCCTTTCGGTCAATAGAGCAATTTTTATTTTATTTTTTTAAATCCCTAAAGCCTGGACGAGCCAGTGGTCGGGTCGGGTCGACCTGCCCAACGCTACAGTAAAAAATCTCAAGACTAAAGTTGTTTTATAGTATTTTGTGACAATTATTTTGCCAAAATTTTGAATATAAGTGTACCAAAATAATTTTATATTATGATAGTATTACAAATGTCATAAATGAATATGAAAAAAAAATTCGAAAAATTATTCCTAAATAATTTTAAAAAATTAATTACCAATATCTATACTTTTCATCAATAATGCTAGGCCCAAAAATATAAATTCAACAATTATTAACTTATAACATTTTCAAGTATTAATACTACTAGTGTATCACATCAACTCAAAATTTGGACATATCGAATTCTAGAAAAATAAAGAGAAATTCAAGTATACAAATTTTAGTACATGTCTTCAATTTTTTTGAAGCTTACCATGACTCTAAGAGCCTTGAAGACCACTATTTTAGACATTTAAATTTTATAACTTGACTTAATTAAATATTAGTAATTTCACTTAAAGTAAGCCCATATGAGATATAAACATTTATGCTTGACTCATCAAACACAAGGGGGTAACAGAGTATAGTATAATCTTCATTTTGTTGAAGTTTAATTTATTAAGCGGAGTAAATGAACAATTTTGTCGATTTAGAAAATCATAGATATAAAATTATTTTGATGGCAAATGGTCCAAAGTAAAACTTCAAAATATGAGATTTTATGGTGAAAGAATGTTTTATACATTGCAATAAAGAATTAAAAAGTATTGTTTTCTATTTTGTGAGAATTTAAGTAAACTAAGATTAGATAATATTAGCTATCATCTAGTCATATATGTTATAGAAATCTATTAGATATGAGTCATTAGTAAGTATTCTTTTCTATTATTATTTTTATTCCTAAGTTCTAAAACTCTAAATAAATAAAATCAAAACATATATCATTCTATAGGATTTTAGTAAAATTTATTGTTATTGTGTGCTCACATATATTCTTCAAAAGATGTAGCATTAGTCCCTTAATTATTTTTTGATTACCCTCATTCAAAACATAGACGACCCTATAGACTAAGAAATACTAGAGAACATTAATACTCAAAAAGGTATTCTGCTTAGTAAAAAATGTCATTATATGATATATTATTTATTTCAGTATAAAAATTATGCTCAAATTAGGCTAAAGTGTAGTATAAATTTTCATTCTATCACTAAGAGAACAATGGAGCAAGAGCAATGATGAATGGATCATCACTATCATAGATAAGCCTGGTCAATGAAATAGACCATGATGTCACAATTGATCTTGATTCAAATATTAATATAACACTTTTTTGCATATTTATTATCCTAAATATTAATTTATTAAAAATTCACTCAAAAATAATAAGACAAAGTCCTAATATCTTATTAAAAATAATTTTAAGTTAAAGATAAAGTTTGTCAAGATTAATAAAAAAGTTTTAAATATTGTTTCTATTTTTCTCAATCTCTAATTGTTAAAAATATATATATTTATCTAATTTTTATTTTTTATATAATTTTTTTTTAATATTCTCTTTTCAAAGCTTTATTTGGTAATTCATTTTCAAATTTAAGCTAAAAAAACTAATACAATTATTTTTTTCATTTAGTTGGGTTTTTAAATGTTATTTCTGTTTGTTTTCTTTTTTGCTGAATAATATTTATTTGAAAGAAAATACATATAGCTGCTTCATTCATTTCGTGGAATTATTAACAGGGCAGGTTTGGGTCATTTCGGAATCTCTAGCATGCTCGTTTAAAAAAATTACAAATCTCGAAGCTCGCCCCTTTGCTAGTGTACAGAAGGGAAGAGCAAAACAAGAGATCTATCATCATTCTTGAAACCAAACAACTCCTCAGAGAGATAAAGAAAATGTTTTTTCTTCTTTGGTTTGCAATTTGTTTATCTGATGCTTTTTGTCTTTTGTTCCTCATCCTTCTTTCCGCTGCACCTCATTAGGTTTCCACTTCAGCCCTACCCCTCCGTAGCTCCGTTGGATCATTTTTCTCTCATTGACGATGCACACGAGGAACAAGAGCAAGCCCCCACTGACCCTTAGGTATAATGTTTCTCAAAGCCTCCCAAATGTAAGGTTCTCTTCTCACCCCATTCAGTGTCAATCCGTTCTATGGCTAGTGTTCTCCTTGGCTTTCAATTCTTAAGTGTATATTGATTTGCAGAAGACCGAGAAGTTGGATGAATCGCAGTTAAATAGGCAGCAAAAGATTGGAGGTGGGAAATCAAAGCTCAGAAGGAAAGCAAATGTCCGGGCAACTAGGCTTCCTAATCTTTATGTTACATTAGCAATTTGTCTCCTTTTTTTTCTTGAGTAATTGTGTTTATTCTAATTTTTATAGTTTTATTTTTGCAGGAAAGGATGAATGATATGAGAAACTACATCAAGAGTCTAAAGTACTATATCAGTTGGTACATCAGTCTGGAAGATGCTGAAGAGAAAGCATTCTGAAATTGGTGAATGTTTTCAATTTACATTTTCATGCGATGATGAATTTTTTTACTATTAAACTTTGGAAAATTTCATTTCTTTTCAGAATCCCAAATGAATTCCAAAATAGAAGAGTTTACTCCACTGATTGAGGAATATCAGACAATGAAGGTGTCCTTAGAGGAGAATCTTAAGAGGGAGGAGTACAACAAATTGGTGCCTTCTAAAAATTAAATGTAGTTTCTTTATTGACTTATATATAATGACAATATTCATGAAACATATCAGGTTGTCATTAAAGCTTAGGAGAAAGATGCTGAAGCAAGGGCTGGTTCGAAAAATTTACGTTATGGTCTCATGGAAGATCTTGAGAAAGCTACATGAGAAATAAATCATCTTAATAGTCAGATAGAGCAACATGCATTGTTGAACTTAACTGAAGGAAATATTTATATATCCTGTTTTTTTTATATATTCTGTATTTTGTTACTACATAGATAAGAACGATTTAAGAGACAAACAAACTATTACAAGAGTACAACAATAGCTTGCAATGGTATAACCTTCAGCTACAAGCTGATGCTATCAAGAATGGTGATACCATATCAATGTTGCAGAAGGAGAAAAATGCATTGGTGGAGATTATTACTAGATTAACATATCAAGCTAGCTTGCTTAGGAATCAACTTGAGAATATAAGGATGAGATTATCAATTTAAATTGAGTTTACTATCATATAAATGTACTCCACCAAATTAAAAAACAAATCCTTTTCTCCATGTAATTTTGCCTCAATTATTTTCATTCTAACTCTATGTTTTTGTTAAAAAGTATGCTACCACTTTTAATTTATATACTGAGAATTAGAGTTTAGTGGTTGTGCTATCATAGCTTAAATTAATCTGTCAATTGCTTAATTTGTCATCTAACAAATGCTTTTTAATCAGCAGCCCTTTTCTAGTCTAGTAATTTGCCTTAGAACATGGTTGAAATTTTTGAAGTAACAATGTTGCTGAAAGCTAGCTTGTTTTTCAAGAGTTGACACATGCACAAGATGAAGTTGAATTGTACTTCTTTTCATTTTTTTCAAAAATTTTAAAAAGATAAAAATAGCCTTATTTTAAAAATATTTTTTAAAAAGTGTGTGCACTTATAATGTAGCTAACAAAAAATAAAGATGAAGTGGAAGTGTAATACTGTTGAGCAAAGGAAGAACGAGAAAGAGAAGGATAAGAGGGTTTTTACCACAAGGAGGTTGAATTCCCTAATAAGATTTCTTTTAAAGGGTTTTAAATTTACGAAGTTCTGATTCTCAAAACTTGCTGAATTTCTCAAATTCTGACTTTCTATGAGTTTTGATGTCTCTGATTTTTTTTTGAATTTTTTTGAATTATCTTATTTATTATTTCTACCTTTTTATATAGTGGTTGGGATACAATTTTTAAATATAAAACAAAAAAGGGATTTTGATTGAAAATAAAAAATTTCTCAAATTTTACAAATTTTGCCCTATCAATGTCTGTCTTTGCAAGCGTGCATCTTGAGGTGCACAACTGTATGACCGAGCCAAGGGTCTATCCATGCATGCAGGTAGCTTCTTGTGCGTGTAGAACACGAATTCGCTTGACTGTTGATAAGGTACACGTGCAGCATTGAAAAGAAATGAACTACTGAAAATAAATGGGATATTTTGTAAAATTAATGAGGTCACCATTTGTCCATATAGTTGTGGGGTTGGGTACTAAAAAAGAAATGATATAAATAATACAATTAAAAATAATAACGATCACTTGTCTTTGTGGCTAGGTGATGCAAAAAATAAATGATAAAAAAAATATTGTTAAAAAATTGTGTGGCTATAATCTGTCCAAGTGACTAAAAAGGGTGTTGTTGAAAAGGTAAAAGTAGGTAATACAATAAAAGGATAAGATTCAAAATCAATGTTATATAATTAAACATTTAAATTAGGTAATATTTATTTATGTTATCAAGTAGCAAATTATTAAAAGAATAAACATAAAAGTAATGTTAAGAATAATTGAGCAAGAGAAATATTAACAAAAGAGTAATTGAATGTGGAAGCATTCTTTGGTGTTTCAAATTCGGTGACACTAAGTCCTGTAAATCTCATCCTTAAGAACTGTTATTGTAGCTATCAAGAGCATTTTCTAACTTACCCAACCAAGCTCTTTTATTGTTAGAAAATAGAGGTATTTAGGTAATTTTGTAATGGATTAGGAAGCAAAAATTAGGTTGAGGGTGGTGGAGATTGATTTTAGCCAAGATTAGCTGAAACCTTGAGTTGAACCAAACCAATAATTCGACTGAGTGTTGGACTAAAATCAGATTTAAATTATTTGAAATTCTAGTTTTGGTCTCAAACCAATAACCATGCATGTGTATCACTTAATTTCTTCTTCTCCACAAGCCATGTATGTGTCTTCAATTGCAAGGATATGTTTCTCCATGCCAAAATGTTTGTTAATATTTTGATATTTTCATAAAGCTTCATCATTGGGCAGCAAAACACTTAAAATTTGACTAGCGATCTGGCCTTTCAACCCTAGATAGTTGTCTTAAAGAAAAAGTTCTTTTTTTTTTTTAGCTTTTTTCCTTAAAATCTTAGAGCCTTTGATAGCCATTCCATTAGAAAGTTTTACAAGAAAACATGTTCAAAATGTTTATTCATATCTGATATCTATACCACATATATTATACTTTTACTAAGCTTTAATGTTTTGCAGGAACTAAAAGGAAACATTCGAGTTTTTTGTACAGTGCGACCAGTTTTGTTAGACGTTAATGCCAGGGGAGTAGATAGTTTAGTTATTTCATTTCCAACAAGCATTGAGTCTCTTGGGAAAGGCATTGATTTGATGTATAGTGGTAAGGAATTTTTTTCAAATTTATTACATGCAAGCTTTCATCTGTTTTATAATGTCTTATGGAAACTATAATTTGTAAGGATGAGATTTTTTATTAAGAATTAGAATTGTGATGAATAATATATTTTATTGGTTAACAAATGATTATGACATTTTTTGTTGTGTTTGGTGAAGTAAATTATATTAATAAATTTTAAGAAGATAATTAAATATTACTTTTTTTACTAGTATAAATAATATTTTAGGATGATTATTATTTATCCATTTTTTGGTTAAAAGGTTAATTTTCTTGTGAATTATTAGTTTTACCTTTTTACCACAAAATACTTTATTTAATAATCAATTATGAACAACTAATTTAAAATTAAGATTTCAAATCTTTTATAACATTTGTGAATAACTTTATGCTTTTGAAATACCCAATTTATTGGTCTATCATATTAAATGGACTATCGACTGTTCCATTTAGGTACAAATATGAGAATGATATAATAACAGACACTACAACTCGGGATGCAAGATCACCTTTACTATATCAGGTTTATGGTAGTCCAAGGAGCGGTACAGATCTATCCTTACAAGGAACTTACAATCAACTACTTGAAAGATAAGTATGCCTTCTCCTTATATGTAGAATAATATAGAGTATGCTATAGTAGCTGCCTTTTATTTCTCATATTAGAAATTACTTATTCTTATTGTTTCATATCTTGTATTTGGTTATATTTCTTGAAATTTTATTTGTGATTATCTATCAAAAGAGAACTTGTAGTCATTGTCATATTCATTCGTTGTTTTCCCTTATTTGCCACTTTTTTCTAACTTTAGGTATTTTGTTACACCAATTTTTGTGATTAATGTTTCATGTGCACCTTTTGATTTTTTTTTCATTCATAAAGTCATCCATTTTCATATGGCATATTCATACATACAATAAAGTTTTGATTTTAGATTATTAGGATAGAGTGCTTAATGAAGTGATTTGTGTTTGTTATTATTTATTCTTATGGGTTCTTCCACTAGCTCTTTTCAACAGATCTCACCAGTTACAATTAAAATAGAAGTTTTTTTTGTGATTTTTTCACTGTTGTCACCACAAGCATCTCTTTGTTGCTATTGTAGAGACATTGGTAACCTTAGCCTAATGAAGAAAGAATAATAAATATTTAAGCAAGTAACTTAAGAATCCATTAAAAAATTACTTGACTACAAGTTAAAGTAAGTCTTTTTTGAAATTATTACAATAATTCAGGAAATACATATTTGATGGCTTAATTATAAATATCAACTATTCTAACAAATATGGTACTTGTGAAGAAGATGGGACTTTTGCCCATGAGTGATTTTCATAATGATCCATGGCAAAACAGTTTAGATAGTTTGGTAAGCAAAATATAGTTTGGTGAAAAAATGTCTAAATTTGGGGAATGGATGATGAACAAGGGTAACCGATACATTTAATGAATACTATAACTATAAGAGTTGTACCCTCTAATTGGAAATATTACAAACTGATAGGATTAATATTTCCTTATCTTAATCAAGCATGTTTGCAAAGCACTAATTCCGTTTACAACCTGACAAAAATTACATTAGAAGACATTAAAATTGCTTGGGAAGCCATCAAATCTACTCCCAAAATACAACTTACCAAACAAAGAAAATTAAGCATATGTTGGACAATGCTTTTGCTTGCACACCATTCTCCCTCTTTTTAAAATTACTTGACCTTGAGTTGATTATTGAAGTCTTTTGAGAAGAAAACATTGCATATCTCCATACTACCATAAGGATAGTTTTCTTTACCCTTCTTTTCTATGAAAGGGAAATCTTGCAAAGCAATGAGGGAAGCTTGGCATAATGAGCTAATAGTAATCGAATCAAGTGCGGCATGGAGAAAAATTTTATTAGGGATGTAATACTTGAGTTGTGATTGTTTTTCTTGTAGCTAATAGTATATAGCTTCATTTATTTAGTAGATACATGTATAATATTTATTGTGCTAGGAAGAACATAAATGTAAGCTTAGAATTGCCTTCTGCAATTATGCTTTTTTAGTTTCTTTGGTTCTTTTGTTAACCAAGCTCCTTTTTTTAATCTCTCATATGTTTTGATTAAGACATTATATAGAAAAAAGATTATATATTAATATTACATGATCACATAATACATAGAATATATGGGTACCTTAACATCAATTTTTTTAGTATAACATAATCTTTAAAGGTTGATAAGTTTTTTTTACTTGATCTTTGTTTGTAGTTTGTAAGGTAATCTTGATTACATCTATAATGTCTTTTTGTTATAGAAGATTAATTGAGTTAAAGATGGTTTGTAGTGTCTTTGTATGTGTTATGTATGAATGTATGTACGTGTGTGAGTGTGTATCGTTAAACTATTAATTTACATACTTTATGTAATTCAACTTAATATGCACTAATTGACTAAATTTAATCATCCAAACTTATTATTAATGATTGTATTGATATTGTTTTATTAATCACTTAGGTTAGTGAACATATTGACTTTTTGCAAGCTTATTTCTAATAAACGTAAAAGCTTTTTTTATCCATTTCAATTAATAGACAATTTTGTCATTAATCCTTGTTAAGTGATAACTAATAATTAATATTTGTTATTAACTAAAGTGTCCTAGCTAATGTAAACATATTTTTATCAGGGGATAGTAAATGCTATGTTTATTTTTTAACTATACAATTGTTCTTAATTTTTTTTTAATCACCTGTAAGGGTTATCTACATGAGTGGATTGAAATTATATATATCAACATGTAGTTTAAAAGAACTGGTTGGGATTGGCTCAACTTGGTTGATATACTTGCCTTAAAATGACAGTTGGTAGTTTGGGACGACTTAAGACCTCTATGAAATGGGGATTCTTATTTCATTAACATGGAAATATATATTTGATTAACAAATTTCTCATATGGCCAATTGATTTTTAAATGTTTATTTTGTGATTTTAGCCTAAGATTTAAATCTTCAATGTGAAAAACTGTAACAAATATGATGGTTGTGCATGTTGTTATCCTTTGGCAAAAGTTCCATTGTAGAAATCTTAAACTACAAGCTATGTTTTTGTGAAGTTGTGATTTAACAATGTGCTTGAAGTGGACCTTGCCTTTAATAGTTTGCTTTGAAAATTGGCCATGCATTAAATATACTGAAAAAATGAGTAGTAAATTTTTAGTTAAGGGGCTCGTTGTCCAGAAGATTTTCATGGTCTCATTTTCCTTGGACATTTACGCTCTGCAGTATCGAGCTTTTTCGAGTATTGCCTTTGCCAAGTTTTAATGAGATTGATGTGAACATTTATAGTACTGCTCATAGAAAAGATTGTTTGGTTTATTTAAAAGCCATATGCATGTCGACTACTTTAGATAACCTTCTATACTTTTAGTTATGGTTATGAAGATATCCACATAACACTAAGGAAACTGTTTCAAATGGAAACACTTAGGAAATGCTTCATCTCATAGGAATCATCTTTTTGGAATTTTATTTTGTTTCATTTTAGAACTCGTAATGATGTATATCATGCATCCCTTTTCTTTTCAGAAAGCTCATGTCCAGTAGTTTGTGGCTACTGAAGATGCACTGAACAAGGTAGCTGAAGCTAAATGCATTATCCAGAAACTTGTAAAGCGGTTACATGGAAATGGTGAAGTCGCAACAACAATACTACATTCTTGAGTCCGGTCATAGAACCTTGGTAACAAAAGGTATTTTCAGGTGATGTGACCCATGTGTTTTCCTAAAATAGGATTTTTTGTAGAAAGTTTTAAAACTATAATATGGATCATCACTATGTGTCATTAATATGGAATTTTGTTAATTTTCTTTATTCATGTTTTTGTTCTGATGCTAAGTGTTGTCAATCTTTAACATGCCAAACTTCATGGAGTTGTACCTACCATAAGAGTTTTAAAATTATATATTCCTAACACCATAGTTTTGGATATTTGGTGTTTACATTATGCATGTTGCTTTTCTATTATTAATCATTGAAAGCAAACATATATTTTGTCAAAAAAGAGTGCGCTTTTGTTCAGCATTTTCATCCAATTATATTATTTACTATTTGAGTTCAAAAGTTAAGGGTTTTGATCATGGTTCTCATCAAACTTTTTTGAAACTGCACCGAATTATATCATAAGTTAGCTTATATTGTTCTGAACTTCAACTTGTAAAATGCATAAGCTAGAAATGTGAGGATTATTGCACTATAGGAATTTTATACATGAAATCTTCCATTGCAATGCAATGAACCCTTTCCTTGATTTCATGGTCTTGATCACTCTGTATTATGTACTATTCAGTTGGATGTTTGGGCTAAAGAAAGAGATGTTGTTGGACTAAAAGCTAGCATTAATACATTGACATCTTATTTTCAACGCTTGAACAAGTTGTGTTTTGGGTGGAAAGAAGCAAACAGTTCTTTATGGAAGAAATGGAAGAAAATTGAAGAGTTTGACTCTCGCAGATCAAAACTTGATTCCATTTACACTGCATTTCTACGTGTTAACATTGTTAAGTCTCTTGCACACCATATCCTCATTCAAATGATATATTGTTGTTATGTGAACTTGACGTGGTATTGAGTTACATCCTTGAGTTCAACTTCTGCTTCTTATGTTCAAAACATGAGTTTATCTTTTACTACTGATTTGTGCTGCTTTTCTTTGTGTTAACATTTTTAAGTATCTTGCATACTATATAAACTTTTGAATGCATCTTTTGTTGTTTATGTGTGTTTTGCGTTTTTGAATGATATACTTTGGCAATCTTTTGCTGTTTAGTGTACTATTTATGAGATCCAAAAGTGTTTATGTACTGACATTGTTAAGTATTAAATTATCAAATCACTTTCTTTTTGGAACCAGATAAGTAATGCTTTACAATGTACTTGAACTTGTACTATTTGGGTCAAACATTGGATAAAAGCTCCAAGATGCTTGGGTTTCAAGGAGTGTAGGACATAGATGATCCACCACGTGTGATCTCACTTTAGGCATTTGGTGATTGTGGTAGTAGGAATCTGGCATTGTTTAGTTATAAGATATAGCAAGACAAAAATGACACCCAATTCTGGCCTAATGCCATATGAGAAGTGAGCACTCCTAGAGTGGCTAAGTATTTTTTCATGATATTATAATCTCATATATTTTTAGTTGTAAAAGTTAAAACTAAATTTTAATATTTGTATTGAGGGGATCTTTTATTAATCCTTAAAACTTGAAGTTTTTAGTGAGTTTTCTTAGGGGAAAAGCATTTGAGTATCATATATTCCATGAATGAAGACCAAATATTCATTTTATCTTTAGGTTTGCTTTTTGAATTTCAGCATTTGTATATATTGGAAATTTTTTTTTGATATAAACAAAAGAGTCATGGAAATGACAATAAAAATATTTTAGTTTCTCTCAAAAGCAAAAAGTAATTAGAATATAGAAGGATGCCTTTGCATTTTAGTATCAAAAATTATCTTAGGTGACAACAGTTATATGTTCTAGATATTTCTAAATAAGGAAAACTACCATTGACCTTGAGTCCTACTTGTATAAGCATTTGTTGAAACATTCTTTTTTAAATTCTCAATAACTCATTATATTATGTAGAATTTGGATATATTAGGCTTAAATAGCATATTTTTTACTGTTTTATTTTGTAGGTCTCAAATATATCACATTTAATTTTTAAGAATCATTATTCTTTTATGAATTTCTAGTGAAGCTTTTACCTAACAAAAACCTTTTGTTATTTCAATATTGATAAATTGTTAAATCTTGATAGTGCTACTTAATTTGATTGCAAATAATTTTGATTTACTTTTGTTCCCAAGTGAGGCTTTGAGAGGAATAAAAGGCATCTTGAGGAGATGTTGTAGTTCTTGAGAACACTAGAGTAAGAAAAGAGAGGTACCTTAAGATGTTATTCTTAAGAGGTGTTTGTTGGCCTTGAGGCCCATGTTAGTGGGCTTCATGTGGATGAATATTTTAAGAGAGAGCTTGAGTAAGATGTATTCTTTGAGAAAGCTTAGTTGAGGTTGTTTTGACAATCAATGGGCATATTTAAGCTAGATTATGGTCTTGAGGGATATAGTTGAGGTGTCGGTTGGAGTTCTCGAGGGTTAGGCCTTGAGTTTAATGAATGTGTAATGAAATTTGCTACAATTGTTGAGAAGGAAGTATAGATCTTAAGTTGATGGGAATAAAGGCTCAAGGAGTGCCCTCAAGAGCAATCAAGGCAAGTACACATGGGAATCAAATCACATCAAACACTTATGGCGATTTTTGGACTCATTTCGATTGGATTTTGATCGAGTAATGAGCTAGAAAGTTTTAAAGAATTTTGTTGGCTTTCTAACTCTTTTTTTAATAATCTAATTTCAATATTTGTGGAAGAAGTTACTCTAAATTTATTATAGTTGTGCAAGGACATTTGGGTAAGCACAAATTTAGAATTTGAATGCATCAAATTAATATTTGATTTTTAATGGCCATGATTTAGATTTTATTTATTTCTTAGTTAGCTTTGATTAGATTTTTTATGTATATCTATTAATTCTTGTTACTAAGAACTTTTAGACTATAAAAATGATTTGTGGGGGAGTTATTGGTATTTGTGCAAGTGGCTTGGCACTTTGGAGTGTCATGTGATTTCATAATTGAGGGTATCATGAATAATTACTCTAGGTGAGAGGTGTTTTCTTTGAACTTGTTGCCAAGTTTTTGAGAATTTGCTTCATAAGTAGACTTGTTTAGGTTTTCGTTAATCAAAAAGTTGGAGTTTCTTTATGTAACTAATTTGTATTGCATTTTATTTCTATCCACATGTTTTTTTATGGCTATGTAATCATTCTGTTTATAAGATGGATCATATTTTGCCATTAGAGTATTAGATCTTACCTAGTGTAGAACTTGGTAAATGGATGGTCTACTTGAGATGTGGAAATATTGTTGAGGATAAAGGCAACATGAGAAGAGATGTGACTTAGTAGGATAAATATTTATATCATTGTAAGAGCATGTGGTTTTTCTAACTCAACAAGTACAACTTTTGATGGAGATGACGAGACATGAGGTGATGAAACGTAGTTTTGAGGATCGTTGATAGTTGGAGATGAGTCCACTTCAAGAAGAAGCATAGATGATGATAAGAGGTGAAGAAGAAAGAACTTTAAGTGTTGGCATGATGACCATTGTGATCTTATGGCTCCAAGTGACCATGATTTCTTGAAATCTTTCAAAGTGGTGGTTAAGATAAGCAACCTACCTTGTAGTGGTTGATGTAAAAAAGTAAAATGCATGGCTAGATAGTTGGAAATGTATTTTTGCATCTTCGAGTGTACAACTTTCATCAAGGTAACATTAGAAAAACTAATTTATTATGCATTACCTTGATGAAACAATTTTTTTTATTCTAGAGTTGTAAAGATTTGTAGTTGGAGTCAATTCAAGTAGTTTTTATGGAAGTTTTATCCCAGCTATGAGGAAGCTAGATAGAGGAAGTAGCATAGCTTGATAGCCATGAAGGTAGTTGATGGAAGATTGTACCTCAAAATTTTGGAGATGAGTGGTCTCTTGTGTTCAATCTTGGAAAGAAGAGCTACTTGATGAAGCATTTGGCAGGTTTCTTTAGATTGTCACGGTTATCATTCTATCTCTTCAAAAATAATGGTCAATCAAGCACATTTGTAATTGCTTTTGAGAAGAATTATGGTTGAGTTTGGATGCCAAAGCATGATGGCCTCAAGAGCAAAAACAAAAAGAAGGAATCCTTAGATTAAGGCATTTCCATTTTTTCTAAAGTTTTTTAATTTTGTCGTTCTTGGAGACTTAGATATATCAAGCGATATTGTTGGGAATTTGTGTTCTAAATTAAGGAGATTTAGGGGCAAGGATGATAATCAGAAAGGGAAAATGGGATTGGTGTTGTTATTAAGAATAATGTGATTTTTGTTAGGTTGAAGGTGTTGTTATTAAGAATAATGTGATTTTTGTTAGGTTGAAGGAACTTGACCACAGTCTATCATTAATGATAAGTAGGTTATAAAGACAATAAGGTTGTAGAGGAGGGAACTACCCTTGAGTTGTTTCAATTCAAATCTAGGTCAAGAAGATATTGGTGAAAGTTATCTCTAATGGTGGATTCTAATGCAATCAGTCCTAGTGATTAGGCTTGATTTGGAGACGATGTTGAATGCACATCCATGTATGATAGTTGGATTCTTTGTCATGCAAAGGTCAAGTCGAAGCAATTTTAGTTGACATGGTGGTCTCTAATGTGTGCCACTTCAAGCTTGACAAATTATTTTCATAATGGTACGTGTGGCACCATGATGCAATTTACTTTTTAATGACAACAAAGCATGATGCTTTGCAAAGAAGAGAAGATTTACCTATTTGATGAGGATGGAGACGTGTTGTCTATAGAAAAGTTTGTAAATAATTGTGTCAAGTATGCTAGTTCGTATTGTAGATTGAAGGAAATGTTTAATTTGACATTGAGAAGGGCGTTGGAGCATAAACGACAATGGCAAGCAGAAGGAGATTATGCAACACATTAGACGACAATGGATACCATAAGAGGCAACAAATGTATTGTGAGAACTTAGTATTCTATAGCTCAAAACATCAAATTGGAGTGAATCCCTCCTTCAAAAGAGGGGTATATCTTTTAAGAGAATATTGAAGTTATCTCGAAGAAGGTCTTAAAAGGATGAAATCATGAAAGGATGTTTTAGGCATAGTGAAGGCTCAAGGATCATACAAAGAACATCAAGAGGTTATGTTGTAGGATTAGTGAAGGCTCAAGGATAAAAAAAGGAACCTTGAGAGGTTATTCTCTATAGTTAAGATTCAAGGTGAATGAAGATTTGAAGAGGAAGCTTGAAGAAGATGTTTGTGGTCATGGGAGGGTATACTTAAGGTGGTTCTTACACTCAATGCTTAAAGTAAATTATCATCTTGAAGGCATATTTGAGTATTTAATTGAAGTTCTTAAGGCTTAGTATAGAGGAGAAGGAATCTCATGCAAGACATTGCTACAAAGAATGGTTTTTGAGGTGGCAAAGTCAAAGCTCAAGGAGTGTCCTTAAGAGTAGTCAAGGCAAGGCTTTCTAGACACATTTTAGTTGAATTTTAGTTGAGTTATGATGTAGAAGATTTCAGAGAATTTTTCTTGCTTCCCATTGCTTTTTGGATTATTAAATTTAAATATTTTGTAGAGGTTATGCTCCATTTACTATCTATGCAAGAGTTTTGTAGATAAGCATGAATTTAAAACCTGACTGCATCAAACAAAGGTTTGGTTGATTTTTGTTTTTAAAATATTTGTATTTAAAGATATTTGGTTCCTAATATTTTAAGATGGGAATTATAATGTGCATTTGTTATTTCCTACTATTCCAAGGACTCGATCAATAAACCAGGAACATTAGGTGAAGTTTTAGTATTGATATGAGTTGCTCGAAACATGAACACAACATGTGGCTACAGGCCGAGGGTATCATGGGTATCTACTCCGTATGAGAGGTGGTTTGGCCTTGAAATTGTTGTCAAGAGTTTGAGAATCTGTTTTATAAGTTGATTGCTTTAAGTTTTTCATTAATTAAAAGGTTAGAGTTTTTTTATATATCTTGTTTACATCATGCTTCCTTGTTCTTCTCACTAGTTTCTTGTTGTGCCACTTGAAAAAGATTTTTTCGGGACAAGTCATCCCATGTCTTATGTTGGTTCTTATAATGTCATAAAAATGTTTATTCATTTTAATGTACAACAACATAAATGCTATTTTTAAAAAGTTTATTACAAATTACTCAAAGACAATTGACCACTAATAATCTCTATTTAAATGTCATGAAATTTTTAGAGTAGCTAAATTAGCTAGTTCAATTGTTCTTTAGTTGTAGGATTCATGGTGGTTCATGAAGGCTTTAAACAATTGATTGTTTTCATTTGATCCTATCTGGAACTTTACAATTGATCACACAAACTGATGTGGTGTTGTTCTTTTGATGCATCTCTTTAACTATGCTTTTTGTGATGATTCACTTTCTTGTATTGTACTAATAGGAAGCATTAGCCTTCTAGAGCCTTCAACCAATAGCTGCACAAGAACATGTGACGAGGGCGATCATTCCAACTTGCAATTCTATGGCAAATGTTTCATCTAGTTCTAAGGATCTCATTGAGAAAGAGCTATCCACTTTCAATCAGATCCTGGATAATTAATAGATTATATATGATGCCATAACCACCTCAAGTTTGTCATTAATCTTTATCTTTTTATGTTAATTTCACTTTAATGTTAATCATTTATGTGCTATGAGTGGCAAAAATATTTTCATGTTCATCAAGGAAAATAGTAAAGCCTTTTTATTTTTTTCTTAGAAGAGACATCCCAATAGGTCAGTATAATTTTTTGTTTATTCACCTTTTTAATTATCATCAAGGCCACGGGATACTTGGATTCATGTCATTTGGTAAAATGGGTTTTCTATTAAATAATTTTTATAATTTTTTTAATTAATTCTTGTTTTTATTTCTTCTTGGGTGTTTGCTTTGTGAATAGGCTCTTCTTGAGTCTATGGGCTCTGCTGTAGCTATTGGTCCAGAAGCACATGCTGCTGCTGAAAAGAGTGTTTTTTAATAACAAAAAGAGCTGGAGCTAGAGATCCATCAGCAATACCTTCTATATGTCGTATCACTTCATCTCTTCAATATCATTCGGGTACCTTCTGAATATTCTGATTTAGGGTTGAATATTTTTTTTGGAAGAAATAGACGATGCCACGAAATCTATTTTGGGGGCAATGGACTTCTACATAAAACCTCAGTGTTTCGAGGCTAGCATATTGGAAAATTTATTGAAGGCCATTAATCTTCTTCACACAAGACGCGACCTCATTGATAACGGTTATGCTTTTGTTGAATCGTGCTCGTCATGTTCAATAAGAATATGAATGGTATAATTTCTCTTTGATTTGTGTTAGGTTTTATTTTTAAATAAGATTAAGATTGAAAGTATGCATACTTTCCTCAAATTCTCTAGGAACATTGCAGGCTTTTTAACCTTTTGAGTTGAGATACCTGATCAGGGATCGGGGATGGATATAGTCAAACATTTTTGCTCAACTACCTAAAAGTTTCTCATGCATTTCATTTATTATTCAACAATCTTATTTTGTTGATAATATTTATAAAATAAAATTTTATTTAAAATTTAAAAAATTATTATTCTAATTTTTTGAATAAAAAAATTTGTTAAATGCATAATTTACCTCTCCCTTATTATTTGTTTTATCTCATATTTTATAACAGGGATCACTTATTTCTCTTTGGTTTGAATACCCATTTCTTTGGATCATGATTTCGAAGTGAGTTAGGTTATGACCTTTAGATTAATAACTTTTAAATTTGAATTAAATAATAATCTCTCTAGTGGATCAATTAGAAATAAAACATATATAAGATCAAGAAATTATTACAAGTTAGAAGAGATTTTGAGCCACAAAAACATTTGTCAAATTGCAATCAATCATTGAATGAATCAAATCTTTCCTCCTTTATCAAGTGTGTGATATGATTAGTTTAGGAAATCCTATGAATCTCATTCCAAAAATACTTCTTTGAAGTAACATCGTTAGAAGCATGAACAACAATGAGATGAGCACGGGGGTGATACTATAGTTTATCATTTATGGAGAAATGTCTAACCATTAAAAAACCTTCACTAAAAAAAATTAAGACATGCCCCCATTGTGTTGGTGAAAGTTATGATAGGTATTTCATTATGAAAACAAGGTATTACTGTTTGTTCATCATTTAACGATCTCTTTAAAAACCTTGTTTTAAACAATACAATAAGCTAACACATTTGAATTCTACACTCTAAATACATATTCATGCCACCCATGGATATTCTAAATAATGATGCACAAGATGGGATTAATTTTTCCTATAATTCATCTAACACAATAATCTCTTCAAGTGTTTGATGATTTTTTCCCTTTTAGTTTCTTTCAACCAAGAGAACCTCAAGGATTATATCATTTTTCTTCTCAAATACTATTGCTACTCTTCACAACAATAAGGTTATTGGTTTTAAAAAAATAAATTTCTTTTCAATAAAAATCATATAAGAAATGTTATTCTTGGTATTTTTCATTCTAAATAAATCTCAAAATTTTTTATATCGGTTTTAAAATAAGCTAACTTCAAGTTCTTAATTTCATTATCAAATTTTGATTTTTCTTTGAAATTTTTTTGTAATTGAATCATTCACAATTTTATCAAAGTTGATATCTTTCAATTTTTTATAATGTCTTGTCAAAACCAAAGTAGAAAAGTACAATTTAAGTTACAATTTCCTATCAACTTTCAAGCTAAAAGTTGTCTTATCAATCACCTTTGTTGGTCGAGTTGAGCTTAATGGTGACATAGATTTTTAGAATTTTTGAAGATTGTTTATGATGCATGTTCTTATCGATAGTTCTTTTTGACCCGCTTCTTTGAGTCGACCCATACTTCTCTCTTGATTAGATTTGTGCATGGATTGCCTTAAAATTAGCTGATGGTTGAAGCCGAATTGTTCTTCACTCGTCAACTCAGTAGATTTTTTTATTTTTATATTTTAGTTCAAAATTTATTATATCAGTTTTAAAGTAAGCTAACTTCAAGTTCTTAATTTCACTATCAACTTTATCATTTTTCTTTCAAATTGTTTTATAATTAAATCATGTACAATTTTATCAAAGTTGTTATCATTCAATTTTTTATAATTTGTTTTCTCAAAATCAAAGTAGAAAAGTACAATCTAATTTATCAAATAGTTTTTAAAAAATATTATATGGGTTGTGAGATGGAAACATAAAGCTTTAATCCATTATCAAGCAAATGTCAAATTGGCTTTGTTAGAAGAGTTGATAGGTCACATGTGATGCCTTCAATTTTTGTTATTATTCATAGTCATCCATTAAGTAATGGAAAATCTCAAGTTGAATAATTCCATGGTACAAATCCAATCAAAACACTAGAGTCATAGTAATTATATGTTTCTTTCAAATAAATATTTTAAAATATTTGAAAAAAGAAGTAATAAATGAAACTTGAATGAAGTTCAGACATGCTTAAAGAAAAAAGAATGCAAATAAGTTTTCCACAAAACCCAAGTAAAAGTAAAATACTTTTCAACTCGTGGGAGATGAAAAATCTCGAGGTGAACCATTCCACAGGTCAAGTCCAAAGAAAACACTCAAGCCATAGCGGTTAAAGGATTTGCCATATGAAGCCTATATGGTCCATCATGACAATAGTTTTATCTGTTTTCACAGATTAATTATTGCAACTAATATTGATTTGAAATTTTTTAATAACACAATATTCATATTCTTAGAATTTATTGGAGATTTGTGAAGAAACATATAACTATCATATGAACTATAATCGTTGTAGTTAAAGAAAAATTTAATATATCCAAATAAATTATAAAATATGAAAAATGAATTAAATGATTCAAGAAATTTTGTGGGTTAATGATATATTTTTTTAGAAAATGTGTGATCACCCCACATTTTATACATTATTCTCAAACTTTTTCAACACCATTTACGAGTTAACTAAGAAAGATAGTCTTTTTTTAAAATTTTTTTTATTTTGAATCAACATAAATGTCTTTTTTATGCAAATCAGGAACCCTAACACATGCCACTCTGCCTTTATTTTGCTGACAGCAACCACTAAGCCTCGTCTCTCTCCACTACTTGAAATGAAAAGCTTTTACTTCCCTGCAACCATCATTCCGGCGAGTTCTGACCGTCAACAGGTGTAAGGCATGGACTCCAGGTGGTGTACAAGAAAACTCGCAAGGTCTGAGTTCACTCACGGATGGCAGTCCCGGTTGTCGCCAACGTCAGATCCTTCACTGAATCCGAGAGGCAGTTCTCCACAGATCCTTCTCCGATTTCTTTGTCGACATCTAAGGGTGATCATGCTTCGATTATTTTACATGACTGGGCAAATGGGTGTATCTCCCCCAAAAACGACATTTCTAATCCTTTTCATCATGGAAGCTTTCCCTTGTTGTTTGGCTTCATTCGAGATTAGTGCATTTTTCTATCTGGAGATACAGTGTAGTGATACGGTTTCTCGATTTAGATTTTGGGGGTGTGATTCCATATAATCATTCCTTGCTGGTTAGTCATTTCACTTTAGGGATAATTTTGTTAGAATCAACTTGAACAAGTTGTTGAATAATTCATACGTAGTGTTTGAGAGAGATAGATTTTAAGTATGCATTGGTCTCGTGCAATTTTTTTAAGAATTTCATTGGAGACTTAATTGATTGTAAAGAATATGGAATATTATAATTTTTTTAGTTTGATTTAAATAAGAATTTAATTAATTCCTAAACTCCCAAAAATTCTTAATTACCCTAAAACCTAATGCAAGAACTTGTAGAAGAAACCCATTTGTTAACGATCTGAATCAATTACAAACTTTCAAATTCTAAGTGACAGAGTGGCATGGTGTTCTTTGGAGTGACATGACTATTTAGAGGGATTTGGAGAATTGATAAGTCATAGGGACAGAAATTGCAACCATGAAATTGTTTTAAAAAATTAGAATGCAATTTGCTTTGTCTGAGAGTTTAGAGAAAGGAGGGTAAGAGGAGGTGCTGTTGAAGCATTTGGGATAGCCAAATAAAGGAATCACAAGAGAGATCTAAAATTTAGAAGAAATACTATAACAACTACTATAACTTGGAAAGTAAAAGATTGATATAAATTTTAAGTTCAAATCTTTGGTGTGACCACTACAAATAGAAATAAAGGTAAGCAATATTGTGCATCACAAGTGCATTTGTATGATATATTGGTGGTCCACCTTAACATTACCAACTTGTCAAATCATTGTTTTTTTAAATCCAATCATATGAGTTAGGTATAAATTCCATTTAAAACCAAATAAAAGTTTATGTTTTATATTTAAATTTGTGTTCACACAACAACTATTGCAACATTAATAAAATATAAGTACTAAAATAAGACCAATGTCCTTGTTTTCATACTAGTGTTATACATTAATAAAAATTTCCTAATAGAAGAATTCTAAGACAAATTAAATGCAAGAAAATCCATGACCTCTTACTTATACTATGAAGTCTCATGATGTGCTTAAGATTTTACCTAAAATTATTAACACCAAAGAAGAACTAAGCACATGACATTAGCTTAATAAAGAAAAACTATATAGCATACATCTTTGGCTCATGCGACATTTTAGGTCAAGTAAACTATTATTGTATTTAAAAAATATTAAAATTAATAACATAAACAAACATAGTAAAGAAATGCTCTCAATGTGTGTAACGAAATACTATCCCTTTGTTAATTTTAATATTTCAAAGGATCAATTTATCTTTTTTCTTAATCACCAATGATCACTTGACCTTATTTTTAAAATTCCATGGACCTTAGCAACACCTTGTGATGGGACAACAATCTAAAAGTGCACTGTCGTGAGCTTCATTCTATTATAGTAGCACTCATTAATCAATTTCTCATGAAAATTTACATTTCTATTTTAATGAATCTCATATTAAATTTAGGATGCATGCTTTAGAGGTCCTGTTTGGCCTAAGTAACACCCCTAAGTCATTTTCATATATGATTTGTTTTTCTTTGTGAGGAATCTCATAATAATTCTTTTATAATTTCATAGTTATTTTAATGAAGATGTCTCAATTTTTCATAAATATAACTCACATAATACCAAAACAAATGAGGCATCCAATAATAGTTTTAAGCATGTGAATACCAACATGTGAAATAAAACATGATAATCTCAACTATGACTAATAAACATGGTTTACATCCAAGCAAATAGTCACCCTATGAACAATTTGCTAAAACATGAATATATTTTACTAACATGTCACTAATAGTAATAAATCATACATGTAATGCATGTGCAACTATGTGAACTAATACTCTTTTTCTTTTTTAAATACAAACTAAAATTAATTAAACAACATCGACCAAAACACCATAATAATGCACCTATGATACGGAACATTGGTGACTAATTTTCTGAAGTAATAGTCACACCAAACAATTTGATTTGTATTCATGAAGCATTCTCGAGCTTAATTAATTATCTTCCTTGATTGACTAGTTGCTACTGGACTTTTTTTCAAAATCCTCCCCTTTATCCAAGTAATTAATTTATCTCTCTTTCTTAGTTTCTCTCTCTTGTATGATAACATCACAAATATTTATTTTTTGCTTTTACTTTGCTTTTGGCTTGGCTCCTAAGTTTTTTTTCCTCAAACATTTTCACAAAATTCCATTTTTCTCCATTCTCCCCCAAAAGTTTTCAAAATGTCTCTCTTTTTTCCCAAAACTTTGCTATAATACTTCACTCTCTTCTTTCTCTCTCTCTCTCTCCTCTATTTTTTCCTTTTTCATTTTTTTCCTTTTAGTCAACACTCTTCATTACTCCCATATGCTCCTAATGCATACATGTTATTATGTTTCCATTTTCCTCTCTTTTATTCTCTTTGCTCTAAAGACTCTTTTTTTTTCACTTGATGCTTCCCCCTTTCTCTCTCATAGTCTCTTCTCTTCTAATGGAGACCCTCCTAATAGTTCCCTTCTCTTTACTCCTCTTTCTCACTTGATGGACTTTCTATTCCCTTTTGGCTTCTCCATAAGTAGTAGGGCCTTCCTCTTCTATAATAAGTTTCATTATAATTTTTAAAATATTGTTTATGATAGATTTATAGTATTAGAAATTTTATGTTTGATTAAAATAAATTTGTAGAGAGTAGAATATAAATAATAAAAAGTAAATTATGCTCAGCTAGTTTTATAATTTTAAGAATTTTAGAATAATTATCATTAGCATGATAAAAATAGATTTATATGTAATAAAATATTGGAATGATAAAATATTAATTTCTATGATTATAGTTTTCTACTAGCTCCTTATGACATTTGAGACAGTGGCAGAAGTGCATTTCAATGATAGTTATTTGGTTGAAATAAATGTAACATAATTAATTAAATAAAAGAATTATTTTTTTATTTTACATGCACTTAATCAAATCACTTACATGTTTTTCCTTAATCAAATCAATTATGAAATTAATAATGATGGCCTTTGACACGCTTATAAAATCCAATGGAAGAGAATTTGGGTTGGAGTCTATACGAGTGATGGTGGCTGAGAACTTGAGGGTGTGTGGGTTATCGAAGAGCTAAGTAGCATCATCAAGAACCATTAAGAGGAGGTGACCAAGTGAGTTTAAAACTTTTAGAAGGGCATCATTACTATGCTGTAATTTTCATTTAACAAAGGAGAAAGAGTGAAGAAGACACTTGGGTATAGAGAGAAAATTATAAGAAAGGAGTTGTGAAACTTTTGAAAAGGCCTTGTTGTAGGTCGAGGAAAAGATAGAAAGTAAGTGGAGAAGAAGAAAGATTACAACAAGAAAATAACATAAAAAAATAAGTAACTAAGAAGAGTTTAAGTATTTAAATTGATTTTTTTTATTAAATTTACTTTAATTTATGCATATAAAGAATATAATATGGGTTGTGCAAGAACTGGGTTTAAATTGATTATGATGTAGTATGAAATAATTTGATTGTGATTTGAAGTGAACTCAAGAGATAAAGAATAAGAAGTATCGGTTATTAATGTGTATTGTATGTGTATGTTGATCTACATTATATGATATGATTTGTTTAAAACCATAAATAATAAGTGATCACAAATCTATAATGAAAGATGGCATGAGAAAATCATATTTAAATAAATTTGTGGTTGTATTAGTATGAGAAGAATCTAAGTTATAGGTTGGGATATCGAGTTCATCACATAAGGACGATATGCGTGTTGTACTTGTGCAATGGGTTGAGTTGTCAGGTTCACTATACGAAGGCAATATGGGTATTGACTTTGTATGATGTAATTAAGGTAAAATATATGATTGTATTGATATAATTATAAGGATTGTATCAGATGATCCTCCATGTTAAAGGTCAGGTAATGAGAATCATATAAGTATGAAGCTTAAACTCATATTGGATGAAAGAAATAGTGATTTAATTGAATCATGAGACAAGTTTGTTAGAAGGATTGTGTAAAGATTTTTAGACGAAATATCATAAATTATGACTGATTTGATCGTATTGGATGATCTGTCAGAGCTATTGACAAAATAGTTAATTCATGAGAGAGAATATACTATAATAAAACTTGTATGTTGTGTATCATTATAAGTTATGATGTATTAAGATGGATTAATAGTAGAAACACATGGTATGCTCAAGGGATCATATTGTCTAAAAGAGAAACAAGAATTGTTCATACTTTACAGTGGGACCATCATAGTAATATGAATGATTAACAAGCAAGTAGGACAAAGAGAGAGAGAGAGAGAGAGAATAAATCATACAGTACAATGTTATGGGTCATATTATGTGTCTAGTGGGAAATATGAACAATGTTAAAATAGGGTATAATTGTATAATATGATCTTATTTGTAACAGCCTTACTTTTTCTTTATTTTATTTTTGTTGAAAGAGCTCTTTGAGAAGAGTCTAACTGTGTTTAGCTTGTAATTTTTGGAGTTCTAAGGAATAAATTAGAATTTTTAAAGATTTGGATAGATTTGTAATATTGAGGATATATTTGTAATTTTGTAAATGTCGGTATAGTTCCATTCGTGTTGGCAGAAGGTATTATTTGTAATTTTAAAGTCGTTGTCTGCGGTGGGTATATATGAAATTTTAGGAATTTCGGCACAGGTTTATTTCTCCGGAAGGAGGATATATGTGAAAATAAAAAATTTTGAAGGGGTGATATGTAAAATGCGGTTCAAAAATAGAGGGTAAATTGGTTCCAACCGTGGTGATAAAAGCCGAAGTAGGATGCATTTGAAAAGGCACTTCAGTGAATATCAAATGCAAGAAAGGTTGGCCGGAGCGGGCAAAGTACGAGCATTTCCATAACTGATGGCTGGCAAGGATTCGTGAGGCCTTCTGGGAGTGTGCAAGAGTTCCAGAAATCGCCGTGGTGTGGAGTTCCGGCACACGACAGTGATGGTCGATGAGATTCCGTAAGGTAAGGTAAGAAAATGCTATTTTTTTGTCGGGGTTGTGTAAGATTTTTCGATGAACTGCGGAGACCAAAAGGGAGGAAGCCGATTGGGATTCTATCGGTTCAATTTGTGAACCAGCCAATCCAACGTCGACGAAAGTTTTCGGTTTCGCCGGATGCATAGGAGAGAGAAAAAAAATAGCAGAAAACTAGTGAAGGCCTTTGGACTTGGTGGCACTGTTGAACCAGGCGATGGCGGTCCGGCGCCGACTGAAGCCAATAGTTAAATTAAGGAATTTTGGGAATTTTAGAAAACTCTTTCTGGAAAGCTGTTTTGGGAAAGCTTTTAGAAAGCAGAACTTTTGTATGTTTGGGAAAAATTTTTAGAATGCAACTTTTAGCTAATAAGCGTATTTTAACTTTATTATGTTCGAACTATGGCCTTGTAGGACATCAAGAAAACAAATTGGAAGAGGACAAGAAAATTTTGTAATATAAATCTAAGTAGATAAATTTCTAACTTTGTGATGTTGCACAATGTTATATATTTTACATAGTTTCTTATTATCACATAGTGCTTTGGTTGTTACTTATGCATTTGCATGAAAACTGAAAAGGAAGAAGTAACGTAGTATGATAATGAAATAAAAAGGAAGAAACAATATGAAAAGTAAGGTCTTTTGATATGGCATAATTTTTTGAATTATGATTGAAAATGGTAGTTAAAAAAGATTCCCAGAGAACATTATCCTCACCACTAGGCCCAACATATGTTGCAAAGTATCGATCTTCAGATCAGATATCTACCTAGTGTCTACACCAGGCCCAACGTGTGTCACAGGGTATCAATTTTCGAATAAGATATCTACCTGGTATTATATGCTATGACTCCATGATGATTTACACCAGGCCGAGAATGTGTTGCAGGGTATGTTACCATACCTGCCTGGGGGCACTAAGCCAAGCATGTGCTGTGGGGTATCGATCTTCGAATAAGATATCTGCTTAGTGTTATGTGTTTGGTTTGATGTCTGCTAGTGGTCATTTATTGATCATGATTGGATCCAGAGGACAATGCATCAAAGGGAATTGGGTCCTATAATAACACACTATATAAGGAACTGGCATTTGTTTTGTAGCTTTTCACCTGGCATTATAAATGACATATGGTATGGTTTTATCATTATGGATATGTTTCATCTTTGCTATTCATGGTAATTTGACATCTCTTTTTCATAATTGGTTATATATTGTGATTTATCTACTGAGATATATAAAATCTCATTTAGTGCTTATATTATAGGTCATGCAACCACTACACCGAGAGATGGGAATGGTGCTGCTACAGAAGAGCCATTTTTATGAGATGTGTGAGACAGGAAGGGCTTGTTGTGATTAAACTTTTAAAAAAAACATGTTCTTGTTTATATACTTTTTATTTTGGAGTTGGTATTTGTGTGACCGTCGGGTCCCTAACTTAGGTTTTGTTCGGTGTCCTCTCTTAGATGTTGTATCTCGGGACTCTGATGTTAATTTTGTTATCTAGTGGTACTGGTTTAGGCGGGGGCTTGACAAGGTGGTATCAGAGGTTTGGTTCAATAATAGGTGGAAAATGAGAGTGAGGACACCAGCATAGCTTATGCATTTGCATCTTTAGTGTTACTTCTTGCATAGATATTAGTTGTCAAATAACTTATGTGGTTTTACAAGATTGCAATAAACTCCAGACTTGGAAAGATCTGCATCTCAAAGTGTAGAGAAGGATAAAGAAAGAGAGCAACAAGGAGATACACAGCAGGAATTAGAGCAAACCTTAGTTTCTTTATTATAATCCATTGGAAGCACTAGTTGCCACAAAGGAGAGGCATCTATCGATTTGGTGGTTGATCAATTGCAACTGATACATCCTACATCTTTTGCTGGGGAAGAGGATCCCACGGTTGTTGAAAACTTGCTAGAAGAAATGAATATTATCTTTGAAGGGATATCTAACCTAGATGATAAAAAAGTCGCATTGGCAGTTTTGGTACTCAAAGATGTTGTCAGACTGTGGCGGAGTTCTCGACATCGGCTTCGATTTTCTAGCCGACCAATGAAAGACATTTCTTGGGAAGACTTCAAAAAGAATTTGAACAATGGTATATGTCCCTATCAATAAAAGCCAAATTAGCCAAGAATTAAATAATCTCAAGCAAGAAAATCTATCAGTTACTGCATAAGAAATCAAATTCTCCCACCTGGATAAATATGTGCCCTAATTAGTAACACTTGAAGAACAGTGGTGTTACATGTTTTAACGAGGCCTACGGGATGAAATTTGGGCAGCTTTAGTTGTAGTTCGAACAACAAATTATGTGGAGTTACTGGAGCATGCCCGTACGGTTGAGCTAGACCTCAGCTTGTTGGCAACTAGTAAAGAAGAAGAGAAGAAAAGATTTGATCCTCTAAAGTCTAAATTCATATTTATAGGAAAAAGAGGAAGTTCTAGTTTTTCAAGGGAAGAAACTTTTCCTCATTCAAGATCTAATAAGTTCAGACCGTATGAATCGAGCACTAGTAGAGCTAGTTGGAGTTTAGACAGAACTAGTAGATGTAGGAAATGTGGAAGATGGCATAGAGGGGAATGTAGATCAGAGTCTATCTGACCAATCAGGTGCTACTAATGCCAAGACCCAGGGCATATTGCCCGGAATTGTCCAACATCTGTAGAATTTAAACCTGTCAGTGCTTCAACTATTGGAGTTAGAGAGGATGCAAGTCGACGTAGAAGCCGTGGATCTACAGCAACGTCAGGTGCTGCAGTTAGAGGTGGAGCAACAGGAAGGGGTGGTTAGGCGCGTGTTTATTCGATCACTCAGCAAAATGCTCTGTACTCTACTGATGTTATTATAGGTATGCTCGTGTTATACAAATTTTCTTTTTACTGTACATTTTGATTATGGAGCCTCACATTATATATATATATATATATATATATATATATATATATATATATATATATATATATATATCCACTAGTGTACTCTGCTAACGTCATTATATAGGTATGTTAGTGTTACACAACTTACCTGTTTCTATATTTTTTTATTGTGGTGCCTCATATTCTTTTATATCCACTACTGCATCAAAAAAAATAAATGTCATATTACACTTCATGAAAGATCTATTAGTAGTAAAAATGTCGGATGGAAACAGTATCAATGTACAAAAGTTTGTTGAAGATGAGGTAGACATCGGAGGAAAGAAATTCTCAGTATTGTTACACATCCTACCTTTGATAGAATTTGATATAATTCTTGGCATGGATTGGTTGTTTAAGCATAAAGTAAAAATAGAATGTTATGAAAAGAGGATTGAAATACTAATCCTTGGAAAAATAAATTAATCTATTTTGGCCAAGGGAGAAAAATTCTTATCATAACTATGCTCAAAGCCCAGAAGCTACTAAAGAAAGGATGTGATGGATGTTTAGTATCCATTGTGGGCTTGGATAGACAATTTTGTCAATCTTCAGAATTACCGACCGTTAAAGAATATGTAGATGTCTTCCCAGAGGAATTTTCAGGGTTAACCCCCATAAGGAAATTGAATTTGAAATTCAATTGATTCCTGGTGCTGACCCAATTTCAAAATCTCCTCATGGTATGGCACATACTGTATTACAAGAAGTCAAAATATAACTACAAGTATTATTAGACAAAGGATTTATTAGGCCAAGTGTGTCCCCATGGAGAGAACCTATCCTATATGTGAAAAAAAAAGACAATAGTCTTCGTATATGTGTAGACCATCGACAAATCCATTAAATCACTATCAAAAGCAAATATCCTTTGCCTCGGACTGATGAATTATTTGATCAGTTGTATGGAGCAGTTGTATTTTCCAAAATCGTTCTACGATCTGAATATCATCAGTTAAAAATCAAGCAAGAAGATGTTCTAAAGACAGCATTCAGAACAAGGTATGGACTCTATGAATTCTTAGTACTACCCTGTGAGCTAGCCAATGCACCAGCAATCTTTATGGATTTAATGAATTAATTTTTGAAGAAATATTTGGACCACTTTATTGTTGTCTAATTGATGGTATCTGAATTTATTACAAATCCTTAAAAGAACAGGGCACACATTTGCATTTAACATTACAGACTTTAAAAGAAAACTAATTATATGTCAAATTCTCGAAATGTGAGTTTTGGTTATCCAAAGTCATTTTCTTAGGAAATATGGTCAGTGCAGAAGGGATTTCTGTGGATCCCCAGAAGATTTTTGCTATCATTGATTGGCCAAGACCCACAACAGTGACTAAGGTTAGAAGTTTCTTGGGGTTTGCTGGATATTACAGGAAATTTTTCAAGGGTTTTTCTTAGATTGTCACACTATTAACAAATTTGACATAGAAGACAACAAAATTTGAATGAGATGCAGCTTATGAGAATAGCTTTCAAATACTGAAAGAGAAATTAACTACAACCCCAATTCTTACAGTGCCAAAAGGCACAGAAGGTTATCAGATATACAGTGATGCTTCGTTGCAAGGGCTAGGTTGTGTATTGATGCAACATCACAAGGTAATTTCATACGCATCTAGACAGCTTAAGCCACATTGAAAGAATTATCCTATGCATGATTTGGAGTTAACAGCTATAATATTTGCCTTAAAAATTTGGAGACATTACTTATATGGAGTTAAATGTATGATATTTACTGATCATCAGAGTTTAAAATATCTTTTCACACAAAAGGAATTAAATTTTAGGCAAAGAAGATGGTTGGGATTTATTAAAGATTATGATGTAGAAATCACAAATCATCCAGGTAAAGCAAATGTGGTGACAGATGCTCTTATTGGGAAAGCTAATGTTAATAGCTTATTAATTACTATCCCAGAAGAAAAGCAATTGATCTTTGAGATAGACAAGTTGTACTTGGAATCTGAAATTCAAAGGAATACGACGTTGCTAGCTCGCCTATCTGTACGGTCAGATTGGTTCATTTCAATTAAAGAAGAGCAGGCTAAAGACCCAAACCTACAAAATATATTCCAAAGGATTCAAAAAGGGCAAGAATCTAAATTTAAATTCGATCAGAATGGTCTACTTTGATTTCAAAATAGATTATGTATACCAGCACATCAGCAACTCAGAGAAATACTATTAAAAGAAGCTCATATCGCCCGTTATTCAATACATCTAGGAGACTAAAATGTATCAAGAGCTAAGAAAGCAATACTATTGGCCAGGGCTGAAGAAAGATGTCATTAATTGGGTTCAAAGGTGATTAATTTGCCTGCAAGTCAAAGGAGAACAACAAAATCCTTGAGGATTACTATAGTCATTACCGATACTAGAATAGAAATGGGAGGAAGTGGCAATGGACTTTATAGTTGGACTAATAAGATCACCTGTAGGTCATGATGCAAGTTAGGTAAATGTGGATAGGCTAACAAAAAATGCTCATTTTCTTGCTATAGAGACAACTTATTATACTGAAAAATTAGCTCAAGAATATGTAAAGCAAATTGTCAAGTTGCATGGGATACCAAAAGCTATTATCTCTGATAAAGATCCTAAATTCACTTCTTACTTTTGGAAGAGTATACATCAAGCTTTTGGTACAAGTTTAAGGTTTAGTACAGCCTTCCATCCTCAAACAGATGGTCAACCAGAAAGAACTACAAAAACCTTGGAAGATTTACTACGACTTTGTATTTTAGATTTTGGAAGAGATTAGGAAAGTCACTTGCCTCTGGTAGCATTTGCCTATAATAATAGTTATCAGTCTAGTATCGAAATGGCTCCTTATGAAGCATTTTATGGTAGAAAATGTCGATCACCTTTTTGTTGGAATGATGGAAAGGAAAAAAGTTTGATGGGTCCTACATTTGTGGAAGAAGTAATAAAAAAGATTAAAACTATTCAAGGAAGAATGAAAGCAGCCTAGGACAGAAAAAAGAAATACTATGATATCAAATACTGAATGATCCAATTTCAAGAGGGGGAGCATTCTTTATTAAAATAAGTCCAACGAAAGGTATCATCATGTTTCGAAGGGTAGGAAAATTAAAACCTAAATTCATTGATCCTTTTCAAATATTGGAAAGGGTTGGACAAGTGGCATATCGACTAGCTTTACCTACTCAGTTGGTAGAAGGACATAATGTTTTTCATGTCTTAGTTTTAAGGAGATGCACTCCATATCCCTCCCATGGTGAGTTACATGGATCCAAACATCAAAATTTAGAAAGATTTGACTTATCCAGAAAGAACAGTCAAAATCTTTGATCGACAAGAGAAAAGGTTAAGAAACAAAGTTATTCCCAGGGTTAAAGTTTTATGGCATGGTCAAACATAATGAGAAGCTACATGGGAAGTAGAAGCAGATATAATCACTCGGTATCCAGAGCTGTTCTAAATTTTAGGACGAAATTTTTTAGAGGGAAGATTGTAACAGCCTTACTTTTTCTTTATTTTATTTTTGTTGAAAGAGCTCTTTAAGACGAGTCTTACTGTGTTTAGTTTGTAATTTTTGGAGTTCTAAGAAAACAATTATGTATTTTTAAAGATTTGGATAGATTTGTAATATTGAGGATATATTTGTAATTTTGTAAATGTTGGCATAGTTCCATTCATTTTGGTAGAAGGTATATTTGTAATTTTAAAGTTGTTGGCTACGCTGGGTATATATGCAATTTTTTGAATTTTGACGGAGGTTTATTTCTTCGAGCGGAGGATATATGTGCAAATAAAAAATTTTGAAGGGCTGATATGCAAAATGTGGTTCACGAACAGAAGGCAAATCGGTTTCGATAGTGGTTATAAAAGTCAAAGCATAGTGCATTTGAAAAAGCACTTATGTGAATACCAACTGTGGGAAAGGGTAGCCGGAGTGCACGAAGTGTGAGCACTTTCGTAAGAGACGACTGGCAAGGATTTGTAAGGCCTTCTGGGAGTGTGCTAGAGTTCTAGAAATCTGGTCGTGTATAGTTCTGGCATGCGATAGTGACGATCGGCGAGATTCCGTAAGATAAGGCATGAAAACGCTATTTTTGTTTCGTTGGGGTTGTGTAAGATTTTTCGGTGAACGACAGAGACCGAAAGAGCAAAAGTCGAGTGGGATTCAATCATTTCAGTGCATGAACCGGCCAATCCAACACTGGAGAAAGGTTTTGGTTTTGTCGAACGCATAGGAGAGAGAGATTGTGAGAGAGTGAGAGAGAGGAATATAGCAGAAAACCAGTCGAGGCCTTTGGACTGGATCGCACAGCTGAACTGCGCACTGGCGGTCCAGGGAAGCCAACAGCGAAATTAAGGAATTATGGGAATTTTAGAAATGCATTTTAGAAAGCTGTTTGGGAAAGATTTTAGAAAGCAAAATTTTTAACTGTTTGGAAACATTTTTTAGAAAGAAACTTTAGGCTAATAAGCATATTTTAACTTGATTATGTTTGCACTATAGCCTTCTAGGACACCATGAAAACAAATTAGAAGTGGATGAGAAAATTTGGTACAACAAATCCAGTAGATAAATTTCTAACCTTGTGATGTAGCACAATATTGATGTTTTTACATGGTTTCTTATTGTCACATGGTGCTTTGATTGTTACTAATGCATTTGCATGAAAACTGAAAGGAAGAAATGACATGGCATGATAATGAAATAAAAAGGAAGAAATAATATGAAAAGAAAGGTCTTTTGATATGGCATAATTGCTTGGAATTATGACTGGAAATTGTAGTAAAAATTGATTCCCAGAGAACATTATCCTCACCACTAGGCCCAGCATGTGTTGCAGGGTCTCGATCTTTGGATCAGATATCTGTCTAGTGTTTACACTAGGCCCAGCGTGTGTGTATGGTATCGACCTTCGGATCAGATATCTTCCTGGTATTATGTGCTATGACTCCATGATGATTTACACCAGGCCGAGCATGTGTTGCAGGGTATGGTACCATACCTGCCTGGTGGCACTAGGCCAAGCATGTGTTGCGGGGTATCGATCTTCGGGTCAGATATCTGTCTAGTGTTATGTGTTTGGTTGGATGTCGGTTGGCGGTCATTTATTGATGATGATTGGATCCAGAGCATAATGCGTCAAAGGGAATTAGGTCCCATAATAACACACTATATAAGGAACTGACATTTCTTTTGTGGCTTTTCATCTGACATTATAAATGATATCTGGTATGGTTTTATCTTTATACATATGTTTCATCTTTACTATTCATGGTAATTTGATATCTCTTTTTCATAATTGGTTAGATATTGTGATTTTTCTACTGAGATATATAAAATATCATTTAGTGCTTACATCACAGGTCACACAACCACTTCACTGAGAGATGGGAATGGTGCTGTTACAAAAGAGCCATTTTCATGAGATGTGTGAGAGAGGGAGGGCTTGGTGTGATTAAACTTTTAAAAAAAACATGTTATTGTTTATATACTTTGCATTTTGGAGTTGGTGTTTGTCTGATCGTCGGGTCCCCACCTTAGGTTTTGTTCTGTGTCCTCACCTAGATGTTGTATCTCGCGACTCTGATGTTAATTTTGTTATCTAGTGGTACTGGTTTAGGTGGGGGCTTGACGCTATTGATCAAAGTGTATGTTCAAAATGACATGAATAATAGAGTGCTAATTTTGGGAATTAAATGATACAATTGAGCGATTATAAAAGTTCAATATAATTCAAAATGCTTTCTTTTTACAGAACTTATGATACAATAAAGAAACCATATAAGTATATTCCCAGACAACAACTTTTAAGTGTTTATAAGAAATTAATATGGTTTTTGTCGTTTACTAAACATACTACATATATGATATATGTTGACCAATATATATACATGACGTTGTAGAAAATCAATAAAATAATATGATTAGAAAAGGAAATCAACCCATCGATTCAAGCAGAAAAACTTGATAACTATGATACAAATATAATAGTAAATTAATTTATAATTTATCTATAAAATGATATAGTTTTTATATCTTTTAATAGAAATTATAAGTATTGAAATTTTTTCTATTTCATTTTTATACATTATTTATAACAGGAAAATCTATAAATAGTGATATAAATACACTAGTAAACCATTGTTTGTGTTATTTCAAAAATGACATATTTTCATGTTATCTTTTTTAAAAGCATCAATGACATAAGACCGTCTAATATTAGCTCACAAACATACATCCATTAGCATCACACTAGTTTGATAAGTTTATCAGTGTAAAATTTGGTTGAAATTTGTTTAAAAAATGCTTAAAATTAAATTTTTTTGTTGATTTTGTCGCCTTTCGCGATCTGCGACCATCATCCCCATTATTGCTGCACAAGCCAACCCGACACCCATGTGACCCAAATTGACTCAAGAACACTAGTTGATCTACTTGACCTGCGTCAACCTACACCAACCCACCAGTCCTTGCCAACCAGTTTTGTTCTTCGTGATCTACGTTACCCAAAAAATAAGACTAGCAGTTCCGTATGTGCTTCTTGCTACGTCATTTTGTTGCTCATCGTTATCGTCTCCCAAAATGCATGGATAGTTGGAGAACTATTTAATTTATTTAAATTTATATTTTTTAATCTTTTATTTTTTTTTTTAAATTATTGATGAACATTTAAGATCCTTATAAATAGGGATATTCACCATATTGAAGAGAAAAAAATGATGGAATTAAATCACTTTTATTTGTATACTTTCACATTTATGAGAAAAATCTGTGCTATTAATTCTAGTTGGAGAGATTCCAACTTCTCTTGTGAGAGACAAGGATCAAAGGTGCGAGGAATTTCATCAGGAGAGCTGACATCCAAACCATTATAAGAGACAATGATCAAATATAAGAGAACTTCCATCAGAATAGTTGATAACCAAATAAATTCTTATTTCCATCAACACCCACATCATGATAGAAAAGGTACATTCTTTCGATCAATTTTATTTTCTAGATAGTAATTTAAAGTTTCAGTTATTATTTTCTATTAAAATACTTCACATAGAGTTTATCTTAAATTTTTTATTTTATATGTATGAAATTGAATGTAATAAAAATCATCTTATAATATTTTATGCTTAATACTTAAAATATTATCACTTACTCAACTTAATAATCAACGTTACAACTTTGGAATATTAATCTTTAAACAGTTCTAAAATATCGTACACATCATCTAATCCTAATCAATGTATAGTATTTTTCTCATATTTTTTAATAATTTATTGAGCATCTCTAATCTTATAGACTCCAAATTAGATCATGATAAAATTTAAATCTACTATACATCATCAAACATATTAAAATATGTTTTATACAAACCTAGTAATTACATAATTATTTTCTTAAGATATCATATTTTTATAATACGTTGCTATATGAAATATTAGTCATATGTTATTCTTTTTTGACATTATATAATAAGGGCATTGATATGTAATATATTAAAAAAATTCTATAAATTAATGGATAAAAAAATGATTTAGTACTTAAATATTTCACATGCTTTATTATCAAATAAGAAAATGAAGTAGAATGAGTGAAATACTTCCTAAATACATTATCCTCAAATATTTATGTACTATATTATGACAAGACATGTAATAAATATACATGATACAAGACAATTATAATTCATTTATATCTATACAAATTCTACTTCACATGATAATAAATAAGAATAAGCTGTGGTTAGGATAAATCATCTATATCTAAACAATTATATTATATATAATATAGAGCAAGAATAACACATTTAAATCTACACGAGTCTACTATACACAATATAGGGTGAGGTTAGTACATCTATATCTACATAATTTTATTTTATATGTCATAAAGTGAGGATATCCTATCTATATTAATGTGATTCTACTATAAATGATATGGTATGATGAAAGGTTATTATGGCGAGGATGCTCTATTATGACATCTATATTATGTGCAGTGATTTTAGTGATAACGATCTAAAGTGAGTGGAATTTGGGATATGTCTAAATGTATTAGAAATGAAAGGAACGAGGAAATAATGAACTTATCTTTATATAAAGTGAATGTTTAAGTAATACAAAATGTAACAAATAAGAAATATGAAAATAAAAAAAAACATATACATGTTCATATTTTTTATTAAATTTATTACCCTTTCTATATAATTACATTTTATTATGGATATAATTTTTAATTATCATGAAATAATTATATCTTTTTATTATATCATTATTTTTATATATTATTATTTTATTTGTTTACTTATTAAACTTTTTAAAGTCTCACTAGTATTTATATCGTAAGTAATGTATTAATTATATTATGAGATGTAAACATGGATGCTATAAATAAGAATTTTACTTATTAGCTAGTACAATGATTCTCTTAAGAATTTTTATATAAAATTGGTATCGTATTTATTTTGGATTGGATGGTTATATATATTTTTGTAATAGATCACTTATTTATATTGACATTTATTTAGTCCATCTAGTTAAATGATTAGTGTTTCGGGAATTTAATCACACCAACAAGTTCTTACTTAGAGTTGTATATTCTCACTTGTTGATTTAATTGTATATAACCTTTAATTTTTATTATAATTGTATAAATGATGAGATAAGGCCTTGATATCTTCTCTTTTCTCTATAATCTCTTTTCTATTAGCAACATTGCTTCCTAACACTTTTTTATTTCTTTATTATGAGTCCCTCTTTTTTCTGTAAATATTCTCTCTTCATCTTCTTTTCTTGTCTTCCTAATAGTAGTATTCTATTTCTCACTCGCTAATAGTTCTCTTTCCCTCTCCAAGTGAAACAAACCAATGCATGTGGCTAATGCTTGGTTTTTAAGCTTGCATGACTCACCTCTCACCCCCTAATGCTTTGATTTCCTTTAAACAGCCCAAATTCCAAAGCATCAATACCTAAGCTATGGTGTTTCCTATTCCTTAAGCTATTCTAAAGCTATTGGTGTAGAAGCCACAACATTAGATTAAAGATCTAGTTACATTTTTGTTTTATTACTTTTAAGATTTAAGAATCTTAAAATTTAAATAAATTATTAATTTATTAAATTAATGAACTTAATTAACCCTGATATATATGCTTATTTTAATCATCCTAATAAGTGAATTTTAAATCAAGGCATTTATTTATTATTAGTTTTTATTTTAAATTATAAATTAGGCAAATTAATTTTATAAAAATTTTAAATCAATTCGAACTCCAAACTTCTCTGGCCATTATTGAAAATTTTTACTTCATAAGATCTACATATTATTAACTTTTTTAACTTCATTTTGGATTTCAAATACTTTTTTCTTTCTATAATTAATTGTTTTCTTAATATTTGACTTCTTATTTCCAAACTAACTTACACTGTATCATTGTTGAGATAATTTTAGACTAAACTTCTCCAAGGTCATTACATTATTGTCTATTTTTTTTATTTTTAAACTATCTTAATATTTAATTTAATTTCTTAATTAATACTAATTATATTATCTTTGATTTTTAATTTTATTATCTAAGCATAGTCAATTTTTGTTATTTTGATACCTTCATTTTTAGATAAATCTTACATTATCTATTTTTGTCTCCCTTTAAAAATTTTAGCTCATTTTTATCAAATATATGATTTTTTTAGAAAAATAATAATTTATTAAAAATATTCAAAATCATAAAATTACTATTTAGCATAATTATTTACTTCCAATGATATTTATATTTTTCTTCAAATTCTTTAAAGTCCTAATTTATCATTTGGAATGTTACAATAGTTTATTAACCTATTTTTTTTAAATTTAAAAGAGAAAAAATTATTGGTTTGATGTTTGATATTTGCTTCCAACAGTTACATATGATTTTTATATTTGATGTATTGTCATTAGTGTGGCATGTTGGTAGTTACATTTATGTTTAAGCAATTAGTTTAATAAGTGATTTATTGCTTGGATTAAAATTATAATTATTAAATATGTTTGAGATTATCATGTTTTATTTCACATGTTGATAATATCATTCTTTAAAATATCATTGAGTTCATCTATTCTAATAAGCAAGATTTTCAGATATTATAGTTGATATTGTTAATTTTTACATTATGTATAGGATATATTACTCATCAAGCAAGCTTTATGCCAATATTTTATGGATGTTATAGTACATATACACCATTTAGAGGAGAGGGGGCATTCATGATTTTTAATTATTTCTTATAATTAATAGATTTTTTATTTTAAAAAATTTAGCTTTGATTAGCAATGTAATTGATCCCACAAAACATTATATGTTTTATGATAATATTTGCAATTGCTCATGAATAAAATTGATTGTTACTGTGAGTTCATGTACCATTACATCATTTATAATAACTAAATAAATCACTATCATATTAAAAACATATTTGTAAACTTTAATTTGATTTTTTTTCATAGAATTTTATTTACTTTCATGACACGAATCACATATATCAGCTTTTTCATAATTTGACAGTTATTTAAAAAATTTAACGAAAAAATACAAGAAAAATCAATAATCGCAGTTGAGATGGTTATCAAGAGTTGGAATGGTGTTTGTAAGCACACCACAAAAGTGCTTTTAATATACTTTTTTGTCAAAAAAGATTGCCTTATTAGTAATAAGGAAAAATACCAAAATAGTTAAGCTTTCTTTTTGACATCGTTGACATTAGGCAAAACAGCTTTTAAGATTCTTTAGCTTTTCAAGCTGGTGTGGTGCAACGAATGATATATTGTTTATGATAGGCTCATGTTGAGTTTGGTTTTAACTTTTCCCTCGATTATTATTTTTTTATGCCATTTTAACTAAGAAATCAAAAATATAATTTTGGTCAGTTATTTTTTTTTCAAAATGTTGAATTATAAAAAACATTTTGTCACACGACCTATGCTTATTTTGCACTTAAGATCTAAATCTAACCTTTCGATCAAGATTAAAATATCATGTGGTTGATTAATTTATTGCAAAAATTATAATATAATATTATTAATTAATAAAAAATTTGTAACTTACTAAACCCGTTAACCAATTTGTTATAGTGACCCTCTTCGAGTTAAGAAAAATTGTGGAAGTAACCAAAACCATATGATCGCAAAATTTAATGATCGATTGATCCTGATCACCTCTTTCTTTCTATAATGTCAGATTATATTCTCCATTCGATTGCACCATTTCGAAACCACACGATATATCCTTATTTTGCCCGTAAGATCTAAATCTAACCGTTCGATCAAGATCAAAATCTAACGGTTCTGATCAAATTATATTTCTAAATAGCCATAGTATAATTTCATCCATCTAATCGCGTAATTTCCACGATCAAAGGTCCCGAATGTTTTCTAAATCGGCTCCTACTTAGTGCTCTTTTAGCCATTACTTATAAATGTCATAAATAATAATTTTTAATTAAAAAATATGGGTATTATAAAAAATTAATGACTATATGGTTTGTTTGGTAAAAACTTTTAGTCGTTGAAAAATATATATAAATAGAAAAATTTTGCATGAAAATGATTAATGAATTTTTTATGTAATACAATGAAACTTTAGTGCCACTACGTTCATGTTCTTAGCAGCTATTGTTCATCGTAGCTTTCACAAGATACGTCCTTTAGTCGTTAAACTCTTAAATTATGTTTTATTCTTAAATCAACTAATTAAAATTTTTTTTCTATTCCTAATTAATTTAATTAGGATACTATATTTCATTAATTATTTTATCAAGCATAGATTTTTTGTATTAATTTTAATTTTATGTCATGGAAGTTTTTTCTTGTTATCATTTTAATTCCTATTTAGGTTGTAGTAAAATGTCTATTTTGTATAATTGTTATGAGGATTTAACGTTTCTATTATTTAGTAAGAAGCTTACATTGCATAACTATTTTTGTTTGATTTTTATTGGGGATGGACGTAGACTTATTTTTAAGTCAGGCTACTAAAAAACTCATCGATGTATATTTTAATTATTGTTAATTTTTTATTTCATAATTTTTATAAATATTTATTGTTAAAAAAATTATATATTTTAAATTAAATTTAAAATTTACATAAAGTTATTTTTAGATATTTTCTCAAACTTCTTAAAATAAAATTTTAAATTATTTTCTTAAATATTGATATAAAAAATTAAAACTTTATTCTTAATAATTTATCTTCCTCTTACTAAACCATGCCTCATATATAGCAAAAACGATACATAATAATACCATAAATAAACTATGATAAAATAAAGTGAATCATGTTGAATACTTTAAAAAACCTTAAATGAATATTGTTCTTCTTATTGACTCAATTAATAAATTTTAAATTTTTATATATTTTTAAGAAGTAAAGTAACATATACAAAGAAGAACTACATATTATTGTAGTGAATATCAATTCTTCATGAATAAATTTCTAAAAACAATTGTTTCCTTAACATGACTCATATTGAACCCTTATTTTCAAGTTTGAACCATTTACTATAGACTTGTTCAGTCTTTTGTACAAATGTTGCTAATCTTTAGTGTGCACATTCTCATGCTTCCTTTTATGTCTATATAAAGATTTTAAAACTTTATAATTTTTTAAAAAAATTTTCAGCACTCTTTGTGTGTGTGTGTGTGTGTCTCATATATATATATATATATGTTTATAGTTAGATATGTAAAATCTTATTGATGTAAAAATTAAAATTGAAAGATAATCATTATCAAAATTCAAAGAATAATAAGATAATCTTAAACAAGACATAACTAAATAAATTTGTAAAATTTATGGTGGAAACCTTTTAGAAAGCAAAAACTTATTCTTAAGATAGGTCAAAGAAAAACTTCCACTATAACATAGTTTTACAACATCTATTGAATGTATTAAAAAAATCGTTTATTTTTATCCTTATTTCTGTATTCTTGTATCTTTCACAAATATAAACTCGCTAATATTTTAGTAATAAATAATCTAACCTTCCTTTTAATGTACACATGTTGCTAATATTTATTGTTCACTTCCACATCCTTCCATTTATGTTTATATATGGCTTTTAAATCTTAATATATTTTAAAAAAGTTTCAACTCTTCTTCTGTGTGTCTATGTATGTATATATATATATATACATAATATTATACATGTGCACGAGTATATATGTACACACACATATTTGTTTATAATTAAATGTGTAACATCTTATTGATATGAAAAATAAAATTGAGAGGTCAAAATACAAAAAATAATAAGATAATCTTAAAGAAGACATAAGTAAAATTATAAAATTTAAGATGAAAATCTTTTAGAAAGTGAAAACTAATGCTTAAGATAGGTCAATGAAAAACTTTCATACAACATAGTTTTATAACATGTATTGAATGTGTCAAATACAAAACTCCCTTTTTTATGTTTCCCTTTGTATTCTTATATCTTCTACCAATATCTATATCATTTCATTAAATTAGTATCGTTTATGCAGCAAAGAAATTTATTTTAGAGGTTGGTATATGTCTTCATTGGATGGGCCATCTTAATATCTTTCTCAAATAAATCTAATTCAATGGAAGGGCAACTTATTATCAAGTCATGTGTTAGGAACTAACACTTATTGATAAGAGAAGTATTTTTGAAGCATGTGCATCAAAAGTTGATTGTATATCAATGCTTATGATTGCCATTCATCATATTAATACCATTTTCACTTTTTATGGCATGGTATTAAAATTAATTATGTTTGATATCTATGACTATATGATTGAAAGACATAACGTATTATTAAGTCAAACCCCATTGCCTCTCAATGTGATGAAAAAGACAATTTAAGTGCATATAAGACATCCTTCATTCCTACCATTTTATATAACTATTTTATTTGATATTTAAATAAAAATTTTAAGTAATATTTTGATAATTTTATAAAAATTATAAATAAATAATATAAAAATTTCTTATAAATAATACATTATCAAACAAAATCAATAATAATTCACCCCATTTGTCTTTTAAGTTATAAGAAAAAAGCCAAATATTATATTGAAAATAACATGATAATAAAACTAAAGAATGATATCAATTTTTTTATACATTGTTAAATAAATTTATATTAAAAGTATTTTTATGTTTTTACTTTATGTTGTTAAAATTTTATTTAAAACAATTAGACAAAACAATTGGTGGAACCAAACTAAAGTCTTATTTGTTAGTGACGTTTTTCAAATATATTCTTATATTATTTTTTAAATCAAATGCTGAAAGGTGCTTTTTGATAAAACAATATTTCTGCTCAAATAAATCTACTTATCAAAATGTTATTTTCAAAATTTTATTTATTAGCAACATATGAGTTTAGAATACAATCTTTTGAAAATAAGATTGAATAGTTTTAACCAAATAACTTACCTTTCTCTCATTGCCCAACACCTATGTTACACCATTGTGTTTGATGAGTGAAGCATAAATGTTTATATCTCATTTGGGCTTCTTTTAACTGAAATTGTTAATATTCAATTAAGTCAAGCCATGAGCTTTTAAATGTCTAAAATAGCATCAAGGCCCTTGGAGTCATGACAAGCTTCAAGAAAATTAAAGACATGCATTAAAATTTTTATACTTGAATTTCTCTTTATTTTTATTGAATTTGATATGTCTAAATTTTGAGTTGATGTGACACACTGGTAGTATTAATATTTGAAAATGTTATAAGTTTAATAATTATTGAATTTTTATTTTTAGGCCAAGAATTATTGATGAAAAGTATAGACAAGAGTATTTTATTTTTAAAAATTATTTAAGAATTATTTTTCATGAATTTATTTTCATAGTCGTTTAAGACACTTGTAACATTATTATAATATAAAATTATTTTGGTACAATTATATTCAAAATTTTGGCACAAAAATTCTCACAAAACACTATAAAATTCAACAATTATTAAACTTATAATATTTTCAAATATTAATACAACTAGTGTGCCACATTATCTCAAAATTTGGACATATCAAATTCAAGAAAAATAAAGAGAAATTCAAGTATAAAAATTTTAGTGCACATCTTCAATTTTCTTGAAGCTTGCCATAACACCAAGAGCCTTAAAGACCACTATTTTAGACATTTATAGTTCATGGCTTGACTTAATTGAATATTAACACACTTAAAGCAAGCCCATATTCGATATTTATAAACATTTATGTTTGAATCATCAAACACAATGGTGTAATAGGAGCACATAGTTTTGTACCTTATTATAAATGTGACCAAAGTTTTTCAGCATACAAATTTTTGTCATCCACATGACATTGTCTCTCATATATTTGCTTACCAACCAATGCTTAAGTGTTGATGGGTGTAATCTGTTAGAGATTTATTTCTCATTACATACATTCTTTGTTTCTTCAATGTTGTGATTTTTTTTGGCATGGTTTCAGCTGTCATTTTGTCATTAAACTAGTTGGATAGCTCATTTCTCATATTTTGTTAAAAATAGTTGTAGAAACTCAGTCAATTGAATTGTTTTTTGTGTCCATTCTGTTAATTTTTTCTATGTTTTGCTGAAATTTTATGAGAATTCGATGACAAATATGTTCATGGTTCTCAGTAGAGATATTTTATTCAAGGTTTTTTAGTTGATCACAATGTCAATTTTTTGTTTCTGTTCAATCAAGATGACCAAGCTAAGGTTTTCCTTGCAGCGTAGTTTCAATGTTCAACTTTTATGTTGTTTGTTAGAGTCACAATTTTAGTTATTTTGCGATACAAGATAATGTCGTTGTTAATCCATTTTTATCATTCTATCTACTAAGTGTGAAGTTTTGTATTAAGTCTGGTAGTTACAAGTACACATGTTAAAAGCCTTAGGTCTCTTCGTGCATTTACTAAGTCTCAATATGAAATGGTAGTCCTCTTTTCAAGTTTGTAAAGATTTGCCTCTTTTTTATCAAAGATTTTGGTGTTGGTTCTTGTTCAGAAATGCCTTTCAATTGCATTTGCCTTTTTGCTGAAGTGTTTCTGAACTAGGGGATTTTATTAGCATGAATGCTTTCCATCCTCTCTAGCTTGTACAAATTTGTATGACATTATTACTGGGTTGGCATCGTTGTTAATGGCTTCATACAAGATGTCAACGAGGTCAATGCCTATGACATCGGCATCTGTGCATTGGATTTGCATCATTTGAAGCTTCACAAGGAGGGCCATGTTGAGAAGCATGTGGCAGTCAATGTTGGGGGTACAACGATCCATGATAGTGAATGGCTTTATGTAGATACTGTTGGAATTCTCATTTCCAAGTTGGAGTTTTCTACTTGATTTTAGACCTGGCTTTCCCTTCCATTTGAACAACAGCAATGCTTCCTGGAGGAAACTTATTCAACGATTCATGCAATAAACATGTAAATGGTGGTTTGGAGGACAATATGGAACAAGTCAAGTCCTTATTCTTATCGTATGACATGATGTTATTTACCACCCTTAGACTACTTCTTTGATCAATGAATGGATGCTTACTTCATAAGCTGTATTCAAATAGTAGCAAGGTGCACCAGTGATTCACTTGGAAGTTACTTGGGAGGAAGAATGTGAATTTAGATTAGCTGAAGAAGCGGATGTTTAGTTGATTGCCTATTAATAGAAGAAGATCATCTGGTCGAAGGCATTGAATTTCTCGAAGCATGCAATGGAATATGGCAACAAGTCAAGTCCTAAGAGGATTCTATGGGAAGGCTAATCTTGCTAATTAGACAAACTATTGAGATGATCGAATTAATACATCAACCTATTGAGCCATCCAATCTATCAAGTTGAATTATCCAATGATTGACTGGATCAAAACAAGGTATTTGTGTTTGTTCATCATTTATCGATCTTTTAAAGCATTGTTTAAAGCAACACAATAAGTTGACACTTTTTAATTCTTCACTCTACATACATTGTCACGCCACCCATGGATATTCTAAATAACGATGCACAAGATGGGATTAATTTTTCCTATAATACATCTAACTAATACAATAATCCCTTCAAGTGTTTCATGGTTTTCTCCCTTTTTGTTTCTTTCAACCAAGGAAACCTCAGGGATTATATCATTTTTCTTCTCAAATATTGTGGTTACTCTTCACAACAATAAGGTTATGAATTAAAAAAATAGTTTCCTTTTAAATAAAGATTATATAAGAAATGTTTTTCTTTGTATTTTTCATTCTAAATAATTCTCAAAAATTGTTATATCATTTTTAAAATAAGCTAACTCCAAGTTCTTATTTTCATTATCAACATTACGATTTTTCTTTCAAATTGTTTTTATAATTGACTTAGCGAAATCACTAAGATTATATAAGAAATGAATTTTCTTTCATATAAACTTGCCAAATGAAGCCTATATGGTCCATCGATATAAAATATAAATAGACATAAGGTATACATGAAAGCAAATAAGAACAACTAAGATCAAATTAAACTAATAATTGAAAGCCTAAATAATAAAACCAAGATTATATCATAACTAGCATACAATGATTTCTCTATTTATAAAGTCGACAAATATTAAAAAGTTTTATTTTATAATATAATATATTTTCTTTTTCTTTTTCTTATTATTTGGATTTAATAAATCTAAAAAAATACAAACTAAAATAAGTTAAATCGATCATCACATATTTTATAAGTAAAACTTAATAATAAAAAGCTAAAGTAGATATTATTACTCTTAAAAAATAAAAATAGCAAATATCCATATCATATAACAACAATAACTAATATTCGATAACATATCATTGATTATAAAACTAAAAAAATTTTCATTAGAGTTAAGTTAGTTTTTTTTCAAAAATATCTCGATATTTTAATATCATAGTATCTAATATATACATTAAGATCTCTTTTTTAATAATCAATATGTGACAATTCATTTTTAAATTGTTAGAGACTTGTTACAAAAATAATAATATTGTTTTTTCAGTTCACTCATCTCCCTTGTCTAGTGTTATATTATATTGAAGGCTTTGGTACTCTTTCATTTCTCATGGAGCCTCTTCTTCAAAAGATGATCCATTATTATTAACGCTAATGAAATTGAATGATTCATAATTTAAATTTTTGTAATGAAGCTTAACAATTTCATTCAGCTCAAGTGATTAGTAGCTTTACAATCTTGCACAAGAATCAACTTTTATTCTTCTCCATGGCTTTAAAAAGATTAGACAATACTCTTAAGTAACATTGCTTTTATTATATATTTTGTAATTAGGAGGATTGATAAAATATAATTAATTATTTACATAAAATATTTATTCACCTACCTTTTAATATGAGGTGCAACAACAAAAATTTCCCATTATTTGAGTGGTTGTAGTTACTAAAAGAATTGACTTTACAAATTACATATTTTATGTCAACCTAAGTCATATATTAATTTCTCTGACCTATCATACCTTTTAGAGGCACAATCTTAATACAAATTGTTAATTGTTATAGTGTTATTATAATATGCATTGATGAACAAATCTTATCATTCATCATGACAATAGTTTCATATATTTTCTAAAATTAATTCTTAAAACTAATATTGATATAAAATTTTATAATAACACAATATTCACATTCTTAGAATTTATTAGAGATTTGTGAAAAAACATAAGACTATTACATGAACTCTAATCATTATAGTTAAACATAAATATAATATATCTAAATAAATTATAAAATATGAAAAATGAATTCATTGATTCAAGATATTTTGTGGGTTAATTATATAATTTTATTTAGAAAATGTGTGGTTACCCCACAATCTACATGTTATTCTTAAACATTTTTAACTTCATTTATGAGTTACTAAGGAAGATATATTTTTTTTAATTTTTTTTATTTTGAATCAACAAAAATGTCTTTTTATGCAAATAAAATATGCCATCCCACGAACCACGATACGATTTTGGATTCAAATTTTGGTTGAGACTTTAGACGGCTAAACAATTTGGAAATCAAGAACCCTAACACGTGCCACTCCACCTTTATTTCTGCGACAACAATCACTAACCCTCCTCTCTCTCCACTGTTTGGAATGGAAGGCTTCTATTTCCCTGCGACTATCCCTTCGGCGAGTTCCGGCCGTCAATAGCTGTAAGGCATGGAATCCGGTTGGTGTACAGGGAAACTTGTGAGGTCCAAGTTCACTTCGTGGACCATAGTCCGGGTTTTTGCCAACATCAGATCCTTCACTGAATCCGAGAAGCAGTTCTCCATGGATACTTCTCAGATTTCTTTATCGACATTCAAGGGTGATGATGCTTAGATTATTTGACATGACCGGGTAAACGGGTAAATCTCCCCCAAAATGGTGTTTATAATCCTTTTCATCATTGAAGCGTTCCCTTGTTTTTTTGCTTCATCCTAGATTAGTGCATCTTTCTATCTGGAGATATAGTGTAGTGAAACAGTTTCTCGATTTAGGTTTTGGGGGTGTGATTGCATATAATCTTTCCCTTTGCTGGTTAGTCGTTTTTCTTTAGGGATAATTTCGTTTGAGTCGACTTGAAGAAGTTGTTGAATAATTCGTACGTAGTATTTGAGAGAGATAGGTTTTAAGTATGCATTGGTCTCGGGCAATTCTTTTAAGCATTTCATTGACTTTATGCTGCGTATTCATTTATTATATGGTTTCTACTAGTCAGAGGGATACTTATGCATTGGATGGCTGTTATGAACAAGTTGAGAATTTAACCAAACTCTTCATTTAGGAGGTGAAACCTCTGCTTCAGGGCATTCTTGATGGAAAAAACTCTTGCGTTACTGCTTTTGGTGCCCGATGAAGTGGGAAAACCCAACTCATTGAGGTTCCTTTTCTTTAGTATTTATTACAATATGCATATTCATCTATGCATACATTTGTCTATGGATATCAATGCACATCTTGATTCAAGTGCTCCATACCATTTTGCTTTTGTTCAGGGCTCTGAAGAGATCCCTGGCCTCGCAATGAAGTAATTTTGTGAGCTAATCCCCATGGTTGAAGAAATTGGAGGCTCCATTGCTATATCTTGTTATATAATATACCATGATCACATATATGATTTATTAGAACAAAAAGAAAAGGAGGTCCAGGTTTTGGAAGATGCTGAAAAAAGAATTCAGTTGAAAGGACTTTCTAAGGTAATTGGACAATTTAAATTCAAAATATGTAGTCCTTGAATCTGTGAATTATTTTTTTAAATTCGTGCTTATTATTTTTCTAATAAATTTGTAGATCATAGTGAAGACACTCTCTGATTTGTAGAGATACTATCTCCACATAAGCAATCTGCCTAATCTTTCACATAAAGTTGCAAATGATATTAGCATCAAAAGCCACAAGGGTTTAATCATCCATGTAACCGTCTTCGATAAGGACCTTAAAAAACACTTTTGTTGGAAAGATAAATTTTATGGACTTGGCAGGTACAATGCATTTGGATTATTCTAGGCTTTTATGTGCCCTTTCACTTTTGGTTATCATTTTATTTTTTCTTCCATTTGAATCAGGTTATTTGGATGTTCAACAGAATATCAACACGAAAGCTGATTTGTTTGAATTCACTAAAAATAACAAGTCAATGAATTCATTGCTTAATATAGTGAGCGCTCTTAATGGAGATGAGTCCTACATTCCCTTTCAGGAACAAAACTAACCCATTTATTGAAAGATTTTTTATGTAGTATGAGTAATGCTGTACTGATTACTTGTTTGGTTAGTTCAAATTTTTTATATCTTGCATGACTTGATGGGTTTTTTAAATGCATCATATTTCTAAGTTCTTTAGATAACGCATTTTAATCATTATAGAACTCAAGTTTGTGCCCCAATTTTGTTCACACAATTAACTTGGCTTCAAGGGTATGCCAACTTAATTTACTAAGAAATGATAGTACAAGGAACAATAAAGAGTATAGAAAACTAGGACCATGGATGGATACTCATGTCTTAGGATCTGGCAAAAAGCAAATACTGGATAGTGTTTCTACACTTCGAAGGTATAGTCAATAAATGTTATCGATGTATAGATTCCAATCTTCTAGAAGTATGGTAAAGAAACCAACTTCCTCATATCAATCAACTAAAAAGTAATCTATATTTATGAATTAATTACTCATCTTTTATAATAAAGCTTCTTTCTTAATTTAGTTCTTCCTTTGTTATTTTACAAAGCTGTTTAGCAATGCTAGTTTGCTTTCCAATGCTAGATAATCAGAGAAACCATGTTTGCAAGAGGTTTGGTTGGAAAATAAAGCTTAAGCTTAAGATCATTTTATATGTTGCATCTTACTTGTCCTCTTTCCACACTTTTTAAAGATATCCAAATCAAATATTGCAGGATGATGAGAGATCAAAAGCGCTTGTTATCCTCTTGCATTAGAAGAGGTACCTTCACTCAGAATTAAAACTTTAGTTGTTATATTTTGGCCTATATATCTCACAAGTTTAGTGTAGGAGAGTGCTGGATCAAATGCTCTTTCCATTTCTATTATATTGAACGAGGTAGTATTATTGACCTTTGAAGATTTTCTAGTAACATGCTAGCTTCATAATTGTTCTACTTTAAAGTTTTTCAAGGTAACATTAATATGTAGGAATGTTTACCTCTCCCTCAAGTTGCCGAGTCTTCTTCTATAACAAAAGAGGTACCTCCTTTACATTTGCAACGGGATATAGTGTATGTTCACTTTGAATTCCAAGCAAAGTTCAAGTTTATTTTGTGTATAATGGATGCTTATCATATATACTTTAGATATGAAACATTTTACTTCAATAGCATATTGTGTGCTTATGATGATGATTATAATGACAATGCTCTCAAAAAGCTGTTACATTTTCATAAAATTCTCTTATCACAATGAACTATAATTCCAAGTAGAGTTCAAGTTTATTTGGTATATAGCGGATGCCCATCATATATGCTTCAGATATGAAACATTTTACATCAATAGCATACTGTGTGCTTATGATGATGATTATATTAACAATGCTCTTGAAAAGTTGTTTTATTTTTATAGGATTCTCTTGTCACAATGGACTATAATAGTCAAAGCAGTACTTAGCAACCTGTTCATTCAATTGATTTCGATTTATCTTTTGATGCAAAAGGTATACAACATAAAAATTTCAAATACGAGCAATTAGTATCTTTTGCAAGTCTACCCAATGGGATGCCTTACTTTTTCTTTATAGGTAATGCCCTGAGAAACCGGAAGAATGATTCATGTGGTGATTTGGGTAAACATTCACTGACCTTGACTCAACAATTGAGGGAGATATCAAATACTCTTAAAACTCTAAGCTACCACCCCATAAGCTTATGCACATCAATGGAAGATGGATCAAGTAGTAAACAACTTTCTACAGATTGTGTGGAGGCCAAAACTCTAGGTTTTGCTGACCCTTCAAAGCCTAGTTTCTTAGAGCCCATGAATTTTGCTAAGCCACAGGATAAGTTTAGAACAAGAAGTAGAGGACTTAAGGTGATCAGAGTTATTTTTTTATTCCATCTATTATGTTATGTCCATCTAGCTGTTCTTATCTTTTATACTTTCTTTTTTCTTTGTTGTGGAGAAATCATTAGTCAATGAATGCTTGGATTTTTTAAATAGTGCCAGCAAGTGAGTAATTTGATTTGTTGCTTTTAGTAGTTATGTTAAAAGAGAAGTAGGATACATAAGGTGTAGAATTTCCCTTGCTTCACTTTATTTTATATCATCGTTTATAACTTAGAAATGTTGAATAAAGCATGTTTATCATAAAAAATCTTACTTTGAATAAAAAATGTATTTTGACTTGGCCATTCTAATTCTCTTATGATGAACAACATAGGCTTCATTTTGTTGCATTCAAAATAAGTATGATTAAGATTTATTTATTTTTTATTATTATCAATAATAGACCAAATATATCAAGAATAATTAATTAGCTTTGATGAAAAATCACTCGTTCCTAATATTCACTATTGTTGCATTCAATATCATGCCTTATTATTCATCTTAAATAAGTATGACAATAATTTATTTTTTTTCTTATCATTATTGAAGTTCAAACGTGTCATTAGTCCTGATAATTAATTAGCCTTAATGAAAGTCAATAGAATATTCATTACTATGACAAAGTTATGCTACTTTATTCATTTTATTGATTCGTGAAAATACACTAATGTAAACTACTTCTCTTTGACTACTTCTAAGGAGGAGCTCAAGCAGTTGAAGGCAAGCTAAGTTTTAGATTAAATTTATTTCTTCCTTGTCATGCATTAACTAATTCATATAACCATTCTTTTTAGGGTATAAGAGAGAAGAGAGAGAACTATATACTTGAACTCCGTGAAGAGATGCCAGAACCCTTTAAGGAAGTAAGAAGTTATATTATTAAAGGGATATATGCATAATTAAATGTTTTATTTCTCCTCTTCATCTCTTTGCTTAATGTAAAAATCTTGCTGAAATAACTCTTATTATACAGATTAATGACTTAAAAAAGTTGGATCTTTCTTCAAAATAGGTAAATTTTACATAATTGAAAAAAAGTAGACCCAATTGTGAGATTTGGCTTCTTATTCATATATATTTTTCATCACAGATCAAATGAATGATGGCCAAAATACTTGATGACATATAGTGAAACATTTTTGCATTTAGTGAAGTGTATTCACTAAGCAATTGTTCGATTGTTTTGAAATTTGCTACAATGTTAACTCGAAACATACAATGTTAACTCATTTTAGGTACATTTTATGGGTTTATTGCCTATTCAAATATAGTTTCAGTTTAATAATTTGATTTAATTGAATATTTTTTGAATTATGATGTGATAATTTCTAAGATGAATGATGTCTTTGGCTTTCTATTCATTCATCTTTTTGGACTTAAGCTAATGTCACAATCTTTAATTGAGAGACTAGTCTTGAATCATGTTTCCATGATGATATTAAATTGGATCTTTTAAATATTTTAGTGATACAAATAGTTGTTATTGTGCTAATAAATTGTGCCAATAATCTCTTTTCAAGGACAAAAATTTTTGTGTTTTGAAACACTAAAAACTTCTTGAATCAAACATATCTAACAAATCAACAACAAATTTAGTATTGATATATATATAAATTTTTGTTATATATTTTTGAATTTTAAATTAAATAGAGATAATTCAAAAGTAATTGATGATTTATCGTTTTTTTTGAATTTTTTGTTAAAATTTAATTAAGAAGGGATGAAGTACAAAACATAGTAAAATAGACCAAATTGAATGCGGTCGTCACAAAAACCAATTATTCCCGTTTATAATACGTATCGCTTTTATAGTCGACCACATTGGGCGGTGAGATGATGTTGGCGCATTTAAAACCACGAAAATTGTCATAATGGAGAAATGGTTATTTATGTTGCAATTTTATAACAAAATAATGATATTAATTAATTCTTCGCAAAAATAGAGGTTAAGGGGTCGCTGTTCACGGGGATGGTGGACACCAAGCGCCACACTAAGCACCACATTTTTGGCAACGTCCCTGTAGTAGCTGACTTAAGTAAGGGAGCTAACCATTAGATTTAGGGCATTAAGTATCGGCAACATGTTTTGGGCGGCTTGACGCCATTCTTAGGCGTGGAATATTAATGAGGTAATGGAGAATAATTTTTCAAAATAAAATTAAAATTAAATAATAATATTTATATATTATAAAAAATGATATGATTCAATAAAGTTTCAATAACGATAATATAAAGTGTATTTAATTAGTTTATTTTGAATAATATATTTGTGATTGAAATGGATAGATTCTTGGTTAGAACTCCTTTATTATTAATTTCTATGCCTTTTTTATTTTTAAGATATTTTTATATTATATTTTTGTGAGATAGTTAAAATTGAAATAATTGGTTGATGTTTTTTGAAGAAGTATTCTTCTTTACACAAAGTTCAAATTAGTTTTTTTCTTGTTCTGAAATTTCGTTATCTTTCCTTTGCTTTACGCTTTGCAAAATAATTGGGTTTAGACATTTCCATGGGTATCCTTACCACTTTTTCTAAGAGGCAACTCAGTTGATAGTTTTTTGAATATTATTTTTACAAAAATTTCAAAGTTAAACTCAAAAAACCTATTTAATAATTAAATTAAAATATTAAATGTTAAAATTAAGTTGTATTTGTAAATTAAATATTTTTTTGAATAACATTTTAATAGTTATTATTTTTCAAAGAATGGTTAAATAAAATTTTTGTTTTAATTTAAACTAAAAAAATTTAAAATTAAAAAATCTTTATTTTTTATTTTAATTTAAAAATATTAAACGCTATTTCAATTAAATAGTTGATTTAAAATTTCATTTTAGTTTAAAATTATATTAATAAGCTTAAAATATTTAAAAGTGTTGATTTAAATATTAAAATAATAAATATTTTGAAATTAAAAATATGTATAGGAATTTATTTTTTTATTTTAAAAAAGAAAAAAAATTAACTTAAAAATAAAAATATTTAAATTGAATGAAATAAATTTTGATGTGAATATGAGATTAGAAAATAATTTTAAATGGAATTACATCTTTAAATTTTTTATAAAATTTGAAAATTTTAAAAATATTTATAAAATAATAATGTTAATCTTTAAATAATTAATTATTATTAATTAAAAATTACGATATATTTAAAAACTAAAATTGGATAAAATAAATTATAGGTAGCTTATCAATAATAGTATTGGATTATTAATAATATAAGTGTTTTATTAATTTAGTTGATAGCTTTTTGGATATTTCTAGCTTAAAAACTAATCCAAGAACACATAGTTTTATCGGTTTAAATTTTTGTTGTTTTTAACTTCAAATTGAGCTTTTTGGGATAATTTCTTTATCGATCATCAATGGCTGTTGTTGCTACAAAAATTTGCCATCATTGTTATTGTCATGCCAACCATGCAACCCTTGTTGACCCAAATGGAATGGTCTGTCTACTCAATTGCCAACCCATAAACCAGTGTTAATATGCTTCAACTTGTGTAGATTAACTTGACTTGTATTTGCCCATCAACTTGAATTAATCCTCTTCAACCTATAATGATCCGTGAACCAATGTTGACCTGCATCAACCCATGGCGACCCTTGCCAAACCACTTATACCTACTATCCAAACCCAAGGAGTTTTACTTCACTAGAGTCACATTGACCGAGCACTATCAAATAAAATTATCTTTTATATTTTTAAATATTTAGGTTTTTAGGGTTCTCTCATGCTTTGTAAGTTATTTTGATAGTGATGGCCTTAAGTACTAAGGCATGGCAATTTAGAGATGATAGATTTAGTACTTAACAATGGAAATAGTGGCAACAATAATCAATAGTGGTTTAGCTAACTTAGTGTTAATTGCGTTTATGGTTTATTTTCAAGTTTTTTAAGATTATCAAGAGAAGTAACAAAACATGTGCATGACTTGCTATGCAATAGTTTAAAAAAGGGTTAATGAAAAGCTAATAATCAATGTTAAGGTAGGCATTAACCATCCTCATTTATTAATCATGAACATTAGTTTTCTATTAATGTTAGACATTGCCATTGGTCAAGCCAATGCACTCATTATTATCACTCAATAAGTATCAATCGTGATCAAAATATCGTTCATCACTACTAACCTACAAATGTCTAACATAATGGCATCGGTATAGATTTTCACCATTATTATAATGTCATCACAGTTTGGAAAAATACTAATCCCACTGCCACCAATATCAAACTACCATATCTATGTCATAATTGAGCTCAATTGTCCTCTAATATTGATACCAATTGCCAGTGGTTAGAAACCCTTATGTTGAGTGTTTGTTAGCTTACATCTCACAAACAATGATTAGTGGCAATTCAACATAATATTAAATTTAAAAAAATTTGATTCGAAAAATGAATAGAATTTCATCTTGATTAGAATAAATTATTTTTATCGATGATAAAATTAATTTTATGTAACTTATAACACTCATATTGTGATATGTTTGTTTATTACATGAAATGTGCCTGAACAGTTTAGATAAGTTTGTTTCGTTAACTAGTCAAACATGAAATTTGGATACTTCATCATGCTTGGCTTGAAATGAACTTCATGGAACCTATATATACATCATGCATTCTTACATACATATTTTATTGCTTGATGCAATGTGTGCATTATAATCTTTTGTGTCCATCAATTATTGAGATTGAAACTTTTAGATAGTTGTGGTGCTTTTGAGTTTTGTATATCTAAGGTTATGTATATATTTTGGTGATTATTATATTTTAGTTATGATACTATTTACTTTCACATAATATAGCTTCTTTATTACATATATTTTATTGTTTGATTTTTTTATATGTTTTAGTTAATTATAGTTTTAACATGATATGAAAAAGGTTAATACAAAATAATTTTTAATGAATAATCTTACCATCAAGTTCTCACTTTGCGATTTAAAATACTTCAAATTGTAATTATTGATTTATCTATCTAATGCTTATTATTTTTATTGCAATAATGAAAGGGTTAAGTGGCGTCCTTAGATTTATGGTTATCTAGGTATCCTTAGATAATGAGTGGTCGTTCCAATAAACTAAAAATATATGCAAAACATTACTGGAATATTCATCGTCCAATATACTATCAACAATATCGAACTTGATTTCAAAAAGCAAAGAAAAAGTATTATCTGTTAAGTTATTTACAAAATAGTTAATCTACCAATTTCCTTCATATAAATAAACTCTACATAATAAAAAATTCTATACATTAAAAATATTTCTAATAAATGTATCAAACATTTATTTTACAACAAAAGCATTGATATTAAGTTTTTTTTATAATTTAAAATAAACTATGAAGTGTCATATATATATTTTTTGTATTTTATGATAACAAAGCTTTCAAGACCATTCTAATACATAATCTTATTCATCAAATTCTAAATTTTATTTCTACTAATAACTTAAACATATTAGAAACTATGAGCATCAAATTATTCTTTTACTTTTTTATGTAAGTAATAAATTTTTCTTACAAATTAAAATATAGAATAATATATATATATATATATATATAATTTATGTCAATAAAATAAATTGGTTTCTTAAAGTTATAGCCATTGATTATTTTGAAGGATGATAATTTTATAGTCTTGATAATGGTATTGTCAAAGAAATTCAATAGTCTTAATTATTAATATTTTTCCTAGCCAAATCCTTTGAAAATTTACACTTTCATATTAGCTACTTTAGTTTTTTTTCACGAGCTCTAAGCAAGAAAAAAGTTAAAAATTTAAATTTTGAGCTGCTTTTTTTTAACAATTTTTTTAAAAATTTGAAATAAATCTAACATCTTTGATGTAACATAATAAGCGAATCCACAAAAGCCCAAAATGCAAAAACTCTAAGTTCAAGATTAATTATAGACTAAATTCCAAACATGAGCTTAAAATGTTCAAGAAATAAGGCCTTATTAAATAGATTTTAGAGATGGAATTGTTTCTTTAAGCTGCAATCTTATAGAGTTCTCTTCATCTTTCTTTTTAATTATTTTATTAGTTTTTAAGATAATCATTTTTTTATCTTTTTTAAGTACAACTAAACCATATTTTGTAACATATTTAAAGATAATTATATGGATTGAATGGTATTAAGATTTTTTGATTCATGGGTGCATAATTAAAATTTTCCAAGAAAACATAGGCCGGCATTCTCCATGTCCGAGTTATAATTCGACATGGTTCTCCATCTCCTCCCTTTTAGATTGTTTTTTTTGATTGGCAGCGTCAACAAACAATTGTGTCGTCCCCACAACTTTTTCACTCCACCCCTTTCTTTCCATTGTTGTGTGTTGCTTACCTTACTATAACCAAATGGCCACACCTTGTTGATCACTCCACAAATCCAATGTCATTTGCCTTTAACCTGAACTATCCACGTCTCATACCCATGTTACACTTTAGAATCTAGCCTCTAGTTTCTCATCCCCATGATGCACATCCAAGCATTATGATAGTTATGCTTCTGGCTTATTACATTCTCCTCACTGCATATCATGTCCTTGGGTTACAATGTTGTCATTTGTGTCAACCACCACTCACAATTACATCAATTTATGCTTGTCCTCCTTGTCTATACTCGAGGCCAACCCCTCCTCACTAATGGCTTTGGCTTCCTAGCCATCACTTGACTTCCTCTGTGATGCTTGTAGTTAAGCAGCCTCACTACTGCCTTACTTACCCATCTTTTGTAGCTTAGGACTAGTGTGACTAATCTTTTAATAGCCCTACTTATTTATATAATTTTTTGATATCGAAGTAAAGATTTTTTAGTATCCCAACCACTTAATGCTCTAATCTCAAATTATGATCACAAGGCAAGTAAATTATCATAATATGAGCAATTTATCTTTATGAAGGATTATGCTATCAATTGAAAGGATTTGAAATTGAAAGAGATTTAAGCTTGTGAATAGTCAAATTTTTTTCCTTTTATATCAATTTTAATTTTTTCTATAAAGACTAAAACCTTAGGCCTTTTTTATTAAAACTTATATAAATAACATATATTTCACTTAATCCACTTAAACAAGCTCGCTTTTTAATTGAACTTAACTTACTATTAAGATCTAAAGGACAGTTGAGAGAGTTGTCTATCCGTTTATATTTAAAACATCTGGAATATAAATATTTAGAATCTTAAATTTTTTTTCTTGATTAAAATTATTCTAATTTTTATTTAAGAAATTTATATAATCTAGTTATAATCTTTGAATACATTTTTGAGAAAAAAATTACATTATTTTTTTCAAATTTTCTTAACCTACTTTCGTTCCATTATAACGTTAATTAATTTATTTTAATTTAAAAAAATATTTATACTAATATTAAACCTTTACCTTCAACTCAATATTTTTTAATTTTCTTATTACTTGTCTTAACAACTTAAATATTTTAATATTTTACAATGCCATTAAGACAAAACTAAATTGAGAACTTAAAGAGGCTTTTAGGATTGAGTTAAACACATTGCAGCATATATAGAAGGATTAATTTGATTGGTCAAATAGGATTGACACAGCATATTTTTTTCTTAGATTGATGCTTTTTTTTATTAATTTAGTTTTAATGATTATCAAAAGATTAGTTTTGTTGAATTAAAATTATTAAGCCTTAAAAATTTTCATTAATTCCATAACTGAAGATAAAGAATAGATAAAAGAGTATTGGATAAGAAATAAAAGATATTTTAAGAATAAAATATTATTTTAGGAATTTTACTAAAAGTTTTAATTCACTGTTCAATATAGGAGAAACACTCAATTTTAAAATGATTTCGTATTGCACACCTATATTTGGAGGTTGAAAATTATAAAAAACATAAAACTACATTATCTATAATCACTAGAAGCACAAACAAAGGGACTCAATTTATAAAAGGGACATACAAAACCAATACTTCTGAGCTATTGATTTAAACTAATAAAAATGTTAAATGCCCATTAATCTATAGTAAATAAATGTCACATTAAGGGATATCACAACAAACTATTAAGAGTTATTCTTTCATTAACTTGTTTGCTTTTGTAATTTTTATTTTTAATCTTTTCTATTTGTTTTGTAAAGATTCGTACAATGTAGAACAAGAAATGTCAAGAAATGAGTAAGACTTTATGTTTAGTTTAAGTAACGGTCAAAATACAGCTATGAGCTGATAACGGTTCAAACTTGTATTTTGGGTTGAGAACCACATTGTTTAGATATTGACATATGATTGCAGACGATCCGACATTCATTTAAGTGAATAAAGTTAATGATTTATATTTATTCAATAAACTAAAAAAATGCGTTTATGTATTTAGCATCAACAATTTAATAAAAATAAGGTTGAACTTTAATAAAAGGTTGAACAATGTTTGCCTTGAGTTATATTTGAATTAAGAAACACATTTACTGCTTAAGCTAAGTTTAAAGTTTGAATTGAACATTTTTATGATGATCTTAGATTAGAATTGAGTCAAATCAATATTGAATTATTAATAATCCTATATATGATGTAAGATAATTCATTTGTCATTAAAGATAAGTTTTAAAAATAAGAAAAAAAGAGGAATTAATAAGAGATTCGATTACATTAATTTACTCAAATATTTAAAAAAGAAGTTAGGATTATTAAGTTGATTATGTCAGAATTAGTTTTATTATGATTTACCCAATTTTTTTTTATCATGGTTTATGTAATTTTTTGTTAACTTATCAAATGTTAACCACTATAGTTAAAATAAAACCTTAGTCCTTAACTTTATGTTTGACATGATAGGTTTGAAGGGTGTGACTTAAGTTAATCTACTAAAATCACATAAGGCTATTTTTGGCAAAATCATCAACTAGGTTAACTAACATCCAACTAGGTCCTAACACAAGCAAACAATTTTATTATTTTAATAACAGTTTTATCATTGTTGATAGTAGTTGACAATTGTAATTGGTTAGCCAAGTTAACTTATGATAGCGATGGCCTTAGGTACTAAGGCATGGAAATTTAGTGAAGATAGAGTTACTACTTAACCATGAAAAAAGTGACAACAATAATCAATAGTGGTTTAGCTAACTTAGTGTTAATTGAGTTTTTGGTTTACTTTCAAGTTTGTTAAGATTATTAAGAGAACTAACAAAACATGTGCATGACTTGTTATGCAATAGTTTAAAAAAGGGTTAATGAAAAGCTAATAATCAAGGTTAATGTAGGCATTAACCATCCTCATTGTATTAATCATTTTCATTAGCTTTCTATCAATGTTAGACATTTGCCATTGGTCAAGCCAATGCACTCATTACTATCACTCAATAAGTATCACTCGTGATCAAAATATCATCCATCAATACAAACCTACAATTGTCTAACATAATGGTATCGTTATAGATTTTCACCATTATTAGAATGTCATCATAGTTTGGAAAAAATACTAATCCCACTGCCACCAATATTAGACTACCATTTCTATGTCATAATTGAGTTCAATTGTCCACTAATGTTCATATCAATTGCCAGTGGTTAGAAACCTTTATGTTGAGTGTTTGTTAGCTTACATCTCACAAACAATGATTAGTGGCAATTAAACATAATATTAAATTTTAAAAAAAATTATTCAATAAATGAACATAATTTCATCTTAATTGAAATAAATTATTATTATCGATGATAAAATTAATTTTATGTAACTTATAACACTCGTATTTCAAAACGAAATAACTAAATTCATTGAATAACATTTTTTTAATTTTTCATAATATATTACAGATTTTTCTTGGCAATAAAAAAATTATTATCATCTTCTTAGTATTATTATGAAAAAAGTTGCTATGAAAAAGAGGGTTTTTTTCCTTTTTAAAGAAATAAAATTTAAAATTGAAGTTTTTTGTGCTTAAAATAAACCCAAAAGAAGGGGGGTGAATATTTTTTTTGTGCTCAACTCAAACCCCCAGCTTTTGCACATTTGCCGGGATGCCCTTACAACAAGGAAACAAATACAAAAATTGGCAACAAAATATCAACTTAAGATAATTTAAAAGTATGAGGCACACTTAATACAACAAAAATTCCAAAGAAAAAACTTAAAAGAGGGAGGAATAGAAATTGAAAATAGTTGAAGCAAAACCTCCAATTTCGGGTGCATTCTCGCAACTTTCACTGTGTAAGTTTGGAAGCACTATATGCACTTGTAATAGCTTAAAATTATGATTTGAAAGCTTTGAGAACATAGCAATTGTAATCACTTGGAGTTTTTCATCCTTTCTTATTTATAGAGCTCACATTTCAGCTCTAAATCCACTCACAACGACTTTAAATAAACTATCTGTTTGGGTAATAGATACATAGCAGTCACCGTTTGATTTGAATCTTGAAATGGATGTTTCTGATTGAATCCTGATTTTATCATTCAAGATTAATCTTGACCATTGGATGGCGTGTAGGTTGTTTTGAATTTATTAGTGTAATTTGTCCATAAATTAATTGAATTAGAAACTTACTATAGTGGTTCCGCATCGTCTCACAAAACTGCCTAAGGTTCGAAGCGTTTGCTTGTATTTTACTGTTTATTTGCAGCATTTTACCATGATTAACCTAAGCCGTCAAATCACGCCTGTCCTTTCGCCTTATTTGACAATCAGATGAGAATTTAGTTCCATATTGCCAAAATTTTGTTGCCATTGCCCTCTATGAGGGTTTCGGTTCATATGCCTCTCGAGCTATTTGTGGTTGGCCCCCTCCTTCCTTGACCAAGACTTGATCACTTGGTCCTGGTTGACTTGATTTCACATTATTTCGTTCAGCTTTCCCTGTGGCCTTCTTCCTTCTCCTTCGGGCTTCGCTCGCCCCTTTGGGTCTATCGAACAATTTTTATTTTATTTTTTTAAAACCCTAAATCCTGGACGGACCAACGGTCAGATCGGGTCGACCGACCCAAATCTACAGTAAAAAATCCCGAGACTAAAATTTTTTTATAGTGACTTGTGGGAATTTTTGTGCCAAAATTTTGAACATAAGTATACTCATATAATTTTCTATTATGATAGTATGACAAGTGTCTATATGACTATGAAAAAAATTCATGAAAAAAAATTCCTAAATAATTTTAAAAAATCAAATACCAATGTCTATACTTTTCATCAATAATGCTTACCCCAAAAATAAAAATTCAACAATTATTATACTTATAATATTTTCAAATATTAATACTACTAGTGTGCCACATCATCTCAAAATTTGGACAATCAAAATTCAAGAAAAATAATGAGAAAATCAAGTATAAAATTTTAGTGCATGTCTTAAATTTTTTTGAAGCTTTCCATGACTCCAAGAGCCATGAAGACCACTATTTTAGACATTTAAAGTTCATGACTTGACTTAATTGAATATTAATAGGTTTACTTAAAAAAAGATCATGTGAGATATAAACATTTATGCTTGAATCATCAAACACAAGGGTGTAACAAATAAAATATTGGTTATTATGTGAAAGTGAAAACTTATTTTATCTTTTATTATCATCTAAATTGGCCTTTATCTTAGACAACTAAAAGGTATACCATTCAATTAGTAAAGAAACTTGCGAAAGGAATATCTATTCAACTAAGAAATTTATTAATCATTACATTCGAAACTCTTGATATAATTATCATAAATAATATTAAAATTTTAATCACTGCAAAATAATTCAAATTAAATCTTAATTTTTGTAATTAATCTTATAAGAAATAATAAATATAATATATACATATATACATATATACACACATAATTAACATTAGATAAATGATTATTGAAAGATGTATATATGTTCATAGATATATATTATTCAAGAATTATGAAACAAAAAGTGTACAAATTAGATCAAAAATAAATGAAAAATATTTATATGAACTATAGGAATGATTATTTTAGATTCTTGAATGATTAACTTGATAAAGTAGCTTAAAAATATTAAATATTTATTAAAATTATTATTAGATAGTTTTTAAAACTAAAATGTCTACCATATTTTTAAAACAACAATTTATTAAAGGATTTTTAAAATTTTACATTTTATTACACTTTTTAAAATTTAGCACACTTAAATAATATGAGAAATAATATTAATTGGCCAAAAGTTCTCTCTTTAATAACGCATTAAACATTTGATGAGTTCTCTAATAGATATTAAACATTCTATTAAGAAATACTTTTTAGTTTAAACTCAGCCATGATTTGTATATTCTTTTGAAAAATCATCGAAACATTCGATAATTGACTGATGGCTAGTCCATAAAAAATTTGATTATCTATTAGCTTAGTTTATTTATGGTCATATGGGGTTGCCAAAATCAACCTCTATAAAATTGTAATTAGTATATTTAATAGACATTGGATAACTAGTTTAGTAATGATATGATAATAATTTGACCATCTAATAAATATTAAATAAGAATATACTAAAACTTGAGTTCTTTTAAAAAATTATCAAACTATTTGATGGATAATCTCATTGTTAGCAACTCAAAATTGAGCAATATCAAAAGGCTATAGAAATGTTCGATGACAATTTTGATCATCATTAAATGGTACAACGTTCAATTTGATAAATAGTTTGTTAAATTTGGTGGATCGAAAATGCACAAATTATAGAACATGTTCAAATCGACTAATGGGGGGTAAAGTCTAGCTTGGCTAATTGGCTATTTATATTTTCTCATTGTAGCATTGCTAACAAGGGTTAAGGTATTAATCAAGAATATGAAAATATCTTAGAAGACTTGTGAGGTTGGTAAGCTAAAATTGATAGCTTTTAAGAATTACAAACCACCACATTAGTTCTATAAATAGATGAAAAAACCCATTGCAATGAATAAATGCACTCACTACTTATAAACTTTGATATTGCAATCAAAAGTTATATACCTAATTGGCATCATTTTTTAAAGTTATATATATATATATATATATATATATATATATATATATATATATATATATATATATATATATTTCACTCTTTTAATTTTTAGAGAGTTTATGTTAAATTTTGTTATTATTATTATTCATTTTGGCTTAACCAAAAAGGATTTAGAGGTGTTTGCTTTGAGCTTTATATGAGAAAAGAGAGCCTATTTTAATAATTATTCATAGAAAAGGTTTCCACTTTTAACCTGGTGTGGAAGGTGTTTCCTTTTGAACCTTGTGTGAAGGGAATTTAAGGCTTAAATTTTTTTCTCTGAAAAAAAAACTATTGTAAAGTTTCTTTGCTAGCATTTACGATAAAAGAAAGGAGAAGTAATAGGCCCAAGAAAAATTTCTAAAGGGTAGATATGAATTTAAGAATAAGAAATTAAATCATGTAAAAAATTAATATGTTCTTATAATTTTCTTTATTTTATTTTACTTAAAATTTTTTTAATTAAACCATGATTTGCCTATTTGTTAGAGACACATGTTTAGAGGTTGTTGGCTTGAGAATAGTATTGATCTCTAAGAGTGAGTGTCAACAATGAAAAGAACATGTCACATGAGTTGTCAACTCAATAAGTTTGAAGGCTACTTCATGGTGGTGATGAGCAATAATTTTATTATTTGGAGACTGAAATCAATAATCATCAGTTCATTATTCTTATCATGTCTATGGACCCATTTCAAGAATATTCTTCAATCTTTCTTGTAATTGTGCTTCCTTGTAATTGCACTACTATTAAATTATATTGGTTAATACTATATTTAAATATAATTTGTATGTTTGAATAGATAGTTTTATAAAGGTATTTTGAATAATTAATTTTATTTGAGAAGGGATAAAAATTTAATGAAACGTTTTTATTAAAATAACAATTATTTTTAGCTTTAAAAAGTAAAAAAAAATGAATGACATACATAAGACCCACCCTTTATACAAAAAGTCATATTATAATATGTTTTTTTGATATTCTCTCCCATCTAATTACATTCTTTTAATAACAAACTTAAAATATTATCTTTTAAATTTTACATGATAGATTAATTAATAAAATCTACAAATTGTTTTATTAATTATTTACTAATTGAACTTGTACAAAAATAAATTCCATTTTTATAATCCATTTTAAGCATACCAATTAATAATAAAAGAATTATTATGTGCTTGCATCATTTTACCACCAATATTCCTAACTCCCAATCACTGTCCTAAATTCAATATCATAATACATTATTTGACTTTGTGATTGCAAATATTATTGGTATCTTTCCTATGTTTGATGTAAACATTTTTTGAAAACATTAACTTAAAAATATCAAAACTTTGTCATTCACAATTTTTTATTTCTTTAGTTTAAATGTTTTTATACATTTTTTTAATCATTTAAACGAATCAACATAAAATAAATGAACCATATGTGAACCAATGTGTTCTAGAAAAGAAGCATAAGACGTCACGAGAGGACATGTAGGAAACTTCTAACATCAATTTTTATATTATTTGCATGATTTTTTTTAATACCAAGCTAATATTATGAGATTAGGTGAACTAATTTTGCCGTGGACTCGATATTTTTTTGTTGTTAATGATAAATCAATTGTTTTGAAGTTGAGTATATTATATATTAGTTAACCTGATATAAGTTGTGATATATTATTTTGTCACATATATTTTGTTATGTAGAACTGAAAACTTAATTTCCCTTTTTTATGAAAAGCTAGTCTTTATCAAATAAAGCTAAAGTTGTATACCATTCAATTGGAAAAGAAATTGAGCAAAAGAATATCCTATTCATTGTCCTACTCAATTATGTAAATTTGTTAAATTCTAAACTTTTGATATAATTATCTCAAATAATACTATTAACGTCATCAGTATAAAATGACTCAAATTCAATTTTAACTATTACAACAAATCTTATAAAACTAATAAGTATCTAATACATATATTCCAAATTATGAGAAGATATATATATATATATATATATATATATATATATATATATATATATATATATATATAATGAACAAGTGTGCAAATTAGAAGAGAAAAATAAAAAAATGAGAAAAATATTGAGGTCATGAACGGGGGATGCTTGTCTTAGATTCTTGAATAGTCGATCTAATAGAGTTAGCCTAAATATATTAAGTATTTACCAAAATTATCATCACAAAATTTTTAAAACTAAAAATAATTTGTCATATTTTTTAAACTACAATGCATTAAAGGATTTTAAAAATTTATGCTTGTCATGCAAATTATGATTTAACTATCTCAAAATAACATGAGAAATAAAATTAATTGGCTAAAAGATTTCAATGGAATAAATATCTTTTACTAAAAATTGATAGTCTATTTGATGAACTCTAAGAATGAACGATATTTTTTAAGATTGGTCAATGATTTGCCAATCACCAATTGAAAATAAAATATGGAGATATTTTTGATGTTTTTTTTTAAACAAGACAAGAATATTATGTATTTTTAAAGTTATTATTTAGTAAATGTGTCATCAGCTCTCATAGATCTGATGAACACAATATTCTATAATATTTAGATTAGTTTATAATTGTATTCAAAGATGACATTTTATTTTATTAAAAATTTTAAGAACATATTATATATTTACTTATAGTATTACAAATTACGAGAGAGAACTAATTATATATTAAATACTCTAAATGTGAATTTTGAAATATGTTGTTTTAATAATCATGAATTGACCAAAACTTATACCAATATAAAAAAGGAAATTTTTTTGTTATATAACTTATTATAGACAATATGTGAAAAGATTATCAAATATAACGTCTCCATCACTAGATTGTCTTAAAAAAGAATTAAATATAAATGAGACTCTATTTATGAAAATAGTTTTTAGATATTTAAAGATATGGAATTTAGTTGCAAAATGACACTTCTAGAATGTATAGATGCATATTGTGTGTATAATGATGCAAGTTTAAAATGTCTATGTTATGAGTCCATGCAGAATAAATAAGTGATTTTGTATAGATCAAACAACTAAAGCATTGTGAAAATAATTACTTTGTTCATGACTTAGACTTGGCATTTATAATATTTGTATAAAAAAATAAATACATTATTTATGTGAAATTAAGTATAATATTTTTATAGATTATTGATCTGCTTGTGAGGTATTTTCACATTAAGCCCTTCGATCGTATGCATTCCTTTTTTTTATTTGCAACAAAGAAATTGAAGCATAAGAACAATGGGCAGCTAAGGAAGAAATGAAGGAGATGAGGGTTTTTGTAATTTAGGAGATTAATTTCTCAAGAAGTTTCTTTCAAGGAGTTTTAAATTCACAAAGTTTTAAAATTTAAAAAGTCTTAAAATATTTTAGATAACACTCTTATACATTTATATAGATGTTTGGATATAATATTTTATTATAAAATACATAATATTTTAATTTCTAAAAAAACATGTAAATTTTGACCAAACAAAAAAATTCTACAAATTCTACATTACAATGAGACCATGTATGCAAAAACGAACTACTACATGCAAGTAGGTGTGACTTCTACACGTGAAAGGCCATATACACATTCATTGACCTATTGTGCACATGGTAGGTTGCTGACATGTGAGCATGTGATAGGTGGCTTGGAATAAAAAAAATGTGTCGAAGTGGTTTAAGAAGTTTAATCTATCAATAAATCAAACATGAATAACAAAACTAAGAGAAATATTATGACCTTAACCAATTCATAAATAGAAATGAGAAGAAGTGTTTATAGATATTGTGATCGAGTTATCTTAATCACTAATAGGTCTTGATTCAATATAAGTGATTGTAGATAGATTAGCAAAATATATTTATTTTCTTGTAATTAAGACATCTTATTTAACATAAATATTGGCTTATATCTATATGAACCAAATTATTAAATTACATTGTTCACAAAAACTATTATATTAGATATGAAACCTAACTTTACATTTTTGAAAGATAATGGATCAAGACTTTGAAACAAGTTTAAAATTTAGTAGTCATTCATCCTAAAAATAAGCAATTTAAATTATATATTATTAACAAAATCACATTTCATTATTTGGACTAATGAATTAAATAATCTCTATCCTTTGATAATAATAAATATTTTACTATAAAAAATATTAATAAAAAATTATAATAATATAAGACATTCCTAAAACATATGAATTTAAACAGACATGATCTTGAAAAATGAATTCCATTTTTATTTTAAGAAAAGTCCTACAATAAATAAATTAATGTACTTTGCATGATAAATTAATCAAAAAAATCTTCAAAATTTTTAAATAATTATTTACAAATAAAAATATAACAAAAATAATTTTTTGGAGCTAAAGGAGAGCAAAAGAAACAAGGTAGAAAAAGTACCTATTTGAAATAAGGGCTCAATCTTTCTCTGCATATTTTTTTTTAGTCAAGTCAACAATATACTATGCGTAAGCGTGAAGTTTGTTTTTTCACAAAGTGGAAGCTTCCTTATAGTTTTTCAATGAGCTTCATCTCTCTACAGTCTCTTTCAACCTCCAACGGCACCAATTCAGTTTCGTCTCCATTGAGCTAAGCTTTGCCCCCAAGTCGTTAATCTCTTCATTGCTTGATGAAGCTTCCTACAAGATCGTGTATCCACATTAATAACAAAGGGAATCCATTATTCATGGTAAGTCAACATATCAAAATAATAAAAGCACAACTGAAGGATACATGATTCATACTCGTATTAAATCTAAAGTAGTCTCAAAAGAAGATGGACTTTCATTTCAGATGCAATGTGCTAACTGAAAGCATTACTTTTGCATTTGAACTTTCATTTCTCAAAAATGAAGAACGTGAAATAAGTTGCATTTAAGATTGACATGAACAAACCATCATCTATTTAACTATTTAATGAATATGCCTTTTTGTTGTGCTGAGATGGAAGGGACGGCAAGTGTTTTCCATCGACATTTATAATTAGTTTTGTTCAGGAAGACTTACTAAACAACTGGATTGAAAAATAAATTGAGAAAGAGAAAGGAATGGTTTAAAGTGAGAGAGAATAGGGGAGAGACAGGCAAATAGGAGAGATTGAGAGTAAAGAAGGAATTAATGAGCATGTCCAAAGCTGCACTTCTGTGAAACTCATGACAAAACTTTATAAATAATAACTAACTCCTCAAATCGATGATTTACTGATCTACCATTTGTTTCACCCTATTGAAGTGATAACAAACAACTTTACAAATTACAATAATGAAAAACATACATGAATAGTTAAAAAGGCAATTTTACGTAAAAATCCCAAATTCAAAAGAAATAAAAAAAACTCCTTTTCATACTTACAAACATCTTCATTAGAACTCAAATAGATAGTTATAAAAAGAAACAACACTTTTATCACTTCTACTCCAAGCTTTCCCTCCCAACAAGTGACTCGCATCCTCAATGTCATGGTAGCTTATAAAACAGAATATAGATTACAAGTCACTTAAAATATTTCATTTGATTTCACCAAAATTCTGATAGCTTGTTTGACCCTCTATGGGCCTCTAAGCCACGTGCCACCATCCACTTGCATATCAAAAATAAGAACAATAGATGCTTGATCAGCATTTCTAAATCAATTACCCTTCAGTGCTTATTGTCGTATTCTAAGAAAAATATGATTCAACTCTCAAGCATCTATTTTCCAATAGATTTGCATAGTTCACATTGTTTCAACTTGTGATTTTGAAATCTTATAGGTTCATATACAAGTTAATACATATGATCTGCTCGACTTCGTATGCATCTAGAGTGGACTTAATTAGACTCGACATCTTAATAATCTTTTAGTGGGATAATTGAGCCTTGAACATATACACAGGTAATCTCTTCAAATTTTTAACTCTTTTTGTGCATCTTTTCTTCCCATCATTTTTCTTGAAAACTCAATAGAGTAATGCATTTTTTGAGCTTGATAATAGTGCTAACTTTGTTAGCAAGTCTATTTAAATATCTATACTAAGAATTTTGATAATACTCCATCAATCAATAACCTGATGTCAAGAAACTTCAATTGTATGAGCAAAGTTCTTTACAAGACAAATTGCATTTCCACAATCATTGAATATAATAAAAATCATACTTTTTCTTTTCTCCTAGAAGATTCTTTAAATCATGCAATCTCTTTACATGCCTTTGAGGAGATGAGGTTTCGAATTTGGCTGTGGAGAGACCCACATATTCTGAAGTTGAGGCATTTGGCTAAGTACTACTACACAACTAGTATATGTATCTTAAGGTACTTTTTTAAATATCAATATCATATTTTAAGGTACAATTTATGTAACATCAGAGTACTATGACATTCCTTCATATACATAAGAATCTATTCAATCCTTTGCAAATGTTTTTGATATTGGTAACCAACTATATATTTAGGGTCAAGCCTTATTCATAAAATTATGTGCATAAGATTCCTATCATAGACTTCTAAACATCTGAAAGAGAGAAAAGAGAGATAGGTGTTTGTGTAAGGGAAGGTAGAATACATACTGAATTTAGGCTGTCTCTATTTTGATCAGTCTTCTTTTCTTCTGATAGGTAATATTCAGCAAATCATGTTCATCAAGAAGAAAAAAGTCCTCGGCCTTATCACTGTTTAGAAACGAATCTTTTAGAAGCTAAAGTGCAAAGCAATTTCTCCTACTGCATCAAAAAGCTTCTGTGTTGAGTCACCGACTAACTCCTAAAAATATGACAAACTAATTGTTATTTCTTTCATTTTTTTCACTCTAAAGAGAACACCAAAAGTGGTTCTAAAAGCAAAGCAGATCAGAATAGCTAGCATATAAGGGAAGCAATAGAAAGACAGACACCTTGCTATCACTATTTAAGAAGAGGTCACCAAATTCGAGCAACTTTTTTAAAGATTGCTCCTTTTCCTAAAAGGTAATAAAAAACCATTATTTGCAAAACTTCTAAACATCTGAAAGAGAGAAAGGAGAGAGAGGTTTTTTTTGTTGGGGAAGGTAGAATACATACTAAATTTAATCTCTCTATTTTGATGAGTTTTCTACCAGTAGGTAATACTCAGCAAAGCATGCCAATCAGGAAGAAAAAAGTCCTCGGCATTATCAGCGCCTTCAGCAATCTAAGGTAAACAGCTTCCCAAAGGTAGCGTATCCCCATTAAATGGACAAATTTCCTGCATAGAATATATGAATGGAGGTGGAATGCAAGATCTGGCTTCTCTTTAATGGTTCCACATTGTCAACTTCCTGATTTAACTTAGAAGGTAACTCTAGTAGGGACACATTTTAGAAAGCTTGTCAAAAGGTTATTAGGTTTGTTTGTTGTGGTTATTTCCATTTAAGAAAAGAACAAAAAAGGGTCTTTTAAATGAAATTTTAATTTTGTTTGATGAAATGTGGTTGAAAAGGTATTCTTGTAATAGGTTTGAATATATTATGTGTAAAGATTAGACTTTTCCATAACATTTTTGAATGACATGAGAAAACAAAAGACAAATATGTCAATTTGTTACAATAAAAAATAGATAACATTGGCCATAACACCAAATTCAAAAAATATTTCACATGCATTGCGATTTTAGCATGTTTTTTTACCCAGTTTAACAAAGCAAAAGCTAAAAAATCCATAGTTCTATGAACAAAAATGCTCCCCAAAATCATCAACAAAGATATTATACTAGCACCATTTATTATGTTTAAAATGCTTATAACTTGATGAATGACTGCCACAACCAATAAATTGTCTTATTAGAAGAAACATCCAATTTAAGATTTAAGGTATGCCAATATTATTACTATAAGATTGTAATGTCATGTTGTGACAATGCAAGAAAGTTAAATTTATCATAAATAGAATAAATGCTATGAAGAACGAGCGACTACACTTCAAAATATGAGTACAAATAAGTACATTTAAGAGAAGGTTGGCTGGTGTTTTAGTAATTGAGAATAAGCTTAGAGAAAATAGGTTTTGATGGTTTGGAAATATTTAACCATTTAGAAGATGTGCTATTAAAATTTTTTCATATGAATTGAAAAATAGACAAATTGAATAGCACATAAGAAAAAGATAATTTGAAAAGAGAAGAGGTAGGCTCAAAATTTACATGATCGACTTGTAACCTAAAACCAAATTTTTTGTTCATATTGGTTTACAAGTTCGGCTTAACTAGCTAGAAGATAACAAGTCTAATTTTTTGTTCTTAAACTACGCTTTCCTATTGAGATCTACTTAACAATTATACAAATATCTAAGAATTATATTATAATATTTGAATGATATTTAAAGGGAAATAAAAGAGTCAAGAATCTAGTCATAACATTTAAAAAATTTATTGGCTTAATGGCTACTTTTGAAACCTGAAAAACATGAAATTTTTGCCAAATCTCAAAAGCCTACATGCAATTTGTCATTTAAAGAAAGGATGTTTCTTAAGCATCAAGAAATCATGATTTAGTTGTATAAGGTAAAACTATATATTGTTTTTGACCTTTAAAAAGATGTACATAGTTCTTCACTAAGTCAATTATAATTTTTGACTGTTCTCTATCTTTGGAATTGAAATTAGAAAAGGAAAGGAATGCCAATAGAACTATATGTAGTTGAAGGCATTTCCTTTGCTAGTGCATAAAGGTGCTTAATGATTTGGGCTTCTATATAATCCAAGAGTTCACTCAATAATAGTGTATTTTAAACAAAGTCAAATAAATAAAGGCCAAATGAGAATTCTCTTACAAAATAAGATGCTATTAAAGTTTATTTAATATTATTTACTTTAATCAATATTGAAAATATTTAAATATAGAAAAAAACATCAATGGTTATGTGATAGTTAGCAATTTTTAGAAATTAGTCTTTTTATATGAGATTAAAGGGATAGTCTATATATTCTCATCAAATAAATGGAATTACTTTTCTAAACCTTTGAAATATATGAGCACTTTAAAAGAGAATTTAAATAAATTTGCATCTCTAAACAATCAAATAAGCACATGCTTCTCCCTATTAATAAAGAAGAAAATTTCTCAAAGACAACAAGCACAACTCCAAATTGACTTGACCATGAAAGCTTATAAACCACCTTGCTCCAACATGGAAGAAATCGACAAAGAAATAGACAGTATCTATAACATCCAACACTTTATGAAAGGAAAAGGGAAAGTTTCCCATGTAGCTATTAATCAACAAATCTTACCAATGAAATTGCAATGATTAGAAACCTAAAGAATGAAAAAATCAACTATGGAAGAGTAGCTAAAAACAAAATGACTATAACTATGTTAATATCACAATTCCGAGGAAGGCAACATTACTTCTTTTGATGCAATTTTTCAAAATTGTTTTAATATGCATGACAATTGAGACAAATGATAATAGGCAGTGATCAACAGATTTAAAAGTGGAATCAATAGACCAAGGAAAAACTCCTAGTAGACTTCTAAATGGGGGAATATAATGATCAATATCCACACAAAAGAAATTTTTAGTATATAAATATAAACCTTAAATGAGCAAAACCTTTCTAGAGACAAAACTAGTCAATACCTCGACACAAAGGCAAGGTCATAAAATGATGGAATTGGAGTCATACTTTCAACAATGCTTAAAGATGAATAAGGAAAAAAACTAATGGATCCATTCGGTAATAACTAGATGTTTAGACCAAACAGAGACAGGGATATGAGAAAATCACCTTTACAGTCATTGGCACCTGAATTACGGGCAACGTTGTAGTGATATATGATAAGATCAACCCTGTTGACTTTAGTAGCTAAATTATGAGCCACGTTACGACAAAGACATTATCATCATAAGTATAAGATACTAGCCAATGTGGGCAATGGTTTCGTAAGACAAAAGAAGGATTGAAAAACATTTTGTAACTATGTTTGTGAACACTTAATGTATAAAAAATATATAGTTTAAAAAATAATAAAAAAAAACTTAAACAATGTTTAAAAATTTCAAAAATCTTATGAATAAAATATAAATAATTACTAATCGCATGTAATAAAAATTATACAAAAAATAAAAAAAAAAGAAAACATAAAAAAGAAAAGACAATAAAAGTGACATACTAGAGTCATCATATGAACAAACTAAAACTATGGTATAAGGTAGTTAAATTGTAAAATTATTTTAAAATACTATTTTGGATTATGATGTACTGTGATATAAGCATACTACATAATATATATTTATCTATACATATGTTCTGATTTATATGATAGCATACTATAATTATATACACACACATATGGCTATTAAAAAATAAAATAAAAAATAGAAATATATGATATAAAAAGAAATTAAAAAAAGAGAGAATGATTGATTGAATAAATCTAGAGCATGAAAATGATGAAATAAGAATGTGATGATTTCTCTATGACCCCATCTCGCGATTGTTCGATATGAGAGAATCACATTTTGTATTGTTATTACTTAAACTATGAGATACGAAAAACCCAAAAAACCCTCCACCATGAATACAGGATTCTAAAAAATGCTTGCAATGGTACAATGGTATATGATATGATCACCCCTATTGTCTATAGTAGCTAAATTGTGAGCCATAACACAAGTACAACACCACGTGACTAACAAATTCTAAACAATGTGAGCGATGGTTCCATGATAAATAATCTGAAATGAAATCCTAAGTGAGGATACTGATTATATGAAAAAAATTAAAATCTTAAAAAAATAAGTAAAAAAAATAAAAATAAAATAGAAAGAATACTAACATGAGAACAAGAAAAAAATAATATATGATATCAATATTATATGACAATTATGTGTATTATAAGCATATAAACATTGATTCAACATTTTATATCTTTTATTGATAACATATATTATACTTAATTATTGCTCAATCTTACTTTAACCACACATCCATATTATTTTATCTTCTTGTAATTAGTGGTTTACATATTAAGTATATTATGCTTATTTACTTATATTATAAGCCAAGATACATGCATATGCAATACTAAGAGTTCTTAAAAGATAAATTAAGATTTTTAATTATATAGCATATTATTTTTTAAACTTTGTGAGAAACATTAAATGTGAAGACAATTGTTATACTTAGTTGACAAAAAAATACATTTATATACTTTTCAACTTATCTTTCATTTGATAGCTTGAGATCATGTTTGCTGCTTTCTATTCTATTATTTTATCTTAACATATTATATTGGATATTTGATGCTTTTCGTCACCCCCACTCAATTTTGGAACAGTGACCTTTAGATTTGTCACACGCTCTCTTTATTGTACGGTATTCCTATATTGTTGGTATATTATATAAGATTATTTTAATGTTAAGCCAAACGGGGAGTGACAATTAGACCATCAAAAGTGCTAATACAATAAACGTGAACTTTAGGAGTGCATGTACACTATTTGCTAACGAACAGCTCTTTTTCACCTGCACCAAATTTGATGTTGGCAAAAAGGCATACAGTGTTGTCGCTTGCAAGGGGAGCCACTTACAAGCCAGCACCATCTGTGAAAAACTAAGTTGGACACAAAAATTCATCAAAAGGAAACCAAACAATGACAAAAGCATTAATTAAAAGAACACAAAAATGCTCAACAATTGTCCAAAAAAATTGGCAAATGAAATTGCTTCAAAGCATAACAAGTTCAACAAAAACCCATTCAGATGAATAGAAGACATACCAATGGCATCCTTAGGAACATCTCAGGTACCATATTTAAACCAACAACATTTGCCTAATAGAACACAAGCAACATATTCAAATCAATGCACCACTCAATAATGACAAAATATTCAATATCTAAATAGAGTATAAAACACCTCAGGGCTAGAATGATCTTGCATAAATTGATTCCCTATTTGTCTGACTAGCCTTTGCACTGCATCAAGAGGCACCTGAACATAGTTTCAACCATGAATGTTAGATGCTCTAGAAAATTTGAGATAGCCTAGTACTTAGTCATCCATATCAAATATAAGAGTATATTTGCAAGCTAGTGCAAGTAGGTCAAATCATTAGCACAGATATTGCAACAATCTTCTAAAAAATAACGAGACCCTATGAGAAAGAAAGAATTTAATTTTTTTTTTTTTTGAATCAAAATAATTATTTTGTCAAGAATAAAAAAATGTTCCCCAAAATGCTATAATTCTAATTTACAATCAATATAACCATCAAGAAAAAGCTCATTACCTCAAAACTAACCAAATTAATTGATGTACGTTGGACACCTGGGTGTAATCCAACACTAACAAAGAGATGAGGATTAATGAAGATTTATGAGGGCGCATTACGAGCAATAATGTAATCCATCTTAAAATTAAGTTCCACACAGAAACTAAACTATGTTCCATAATGAACAATATTGACCACAAAGTATAAGTATGCACATAGAAGGAAAACGATAAAATGAACAATAGCATTACACCAAACATGATAGAAGTAGAAATGACAGCATGCTTGAAAACTGAAGTTTAACATCTAAATTTCAACAATGAATTACAAAGTGCAAATTTAATTTAATCAAGTTAAGCAAACTAAACAAATAAAAAAAAAAAAATGTAAAATCCGAAACCATATTTCTTCCAATCGTAAGACAATGGTAGCACGTGTGCAAAATGAAAATGAAAAAGATGAATTGAACGCCTTAAAAGGACCTTTTGATATGTACTCAGTTTGCAAGCCTTTCTTCATGGACGTTATTCCACTTGTGGAAGTATACAAGGTAATAGGAGACATGTTGAAGGAGATAACTGTCAAGGAAGTTTTGGGCCTGGCAAGCATGGAACTCAGCTATGCCTATGATGAGATGTACACGAAGGCCGTCGTTAATTGCTCACGTGTCGGCGTCATCCTCAGGGTGATATGCTCCTCCAGTATCCTTCTCGCTTTCTTCTTGTTTGTTTTCTCCCCAAAGCATGGCTTTGACACAATTGATGTCACAATCACTTCTGTCCTGCTTAGAGCATCCATATGTCTTGATATCGTGGCTTCTCTCATGTTCCTGCTTTCTGACTGGTCGGTGATCTTCCTTCTTGAATTTAAGAAACTGGGCAAGTGGGGTTTGCTTCTTGCCAAGCTCATTCTCAGGATAAGGAGAAGATTGTGGCGTGAAAGAAGATGGAGGCCTTCAGAGATGCTGCAACTCAACTTGGTCACCAACTGCTTCAGGAATGTAGCAGCACAGCCAAAGAAACATGCATCACCAGACAATTCGAAGAATGGGAGGATAAACAAATGGGCATGCTGAATAGAATCAAAGCTTAGAGGACCCATTAGAGCATTTCAGGAGGCAACGGTATTGTTCCCGAGCTGCACAAGAGGATTTTCACATAAGTCAGTATAGGCAACTAAACATCTTCTAAAGCTCATCACTGCACTTGCTAAAAAACTCTTACAAATATCATGGGGGCAGTTCACCAATAAGGCAGGGCTCACTACACTCAAGCAAGTCGATGCCTCAGTATGGGTTGTCGCTTCATTCCTTAATTTGACAGAAGGCTTGTCAGCCGATCAGCAAGTTCTTGTGTGGCACATTGCGACATAGCTATGCTACCACTAGAAGCCCCAGGAGCTGCACCCGTTGCATCATCATTATGAACCACAACGACAGACTATGGTGTTAAGAGCACAGAGGGGCAATGGCCTGAGATGCAGACATGCAAGTGCCTGTTCGACTATATGTTGTATCTGGTGTTGATGAGACCAGAGATTATGGCAACCATGGGAGGAGTGATGCCGTTGATTCACTGACACACTTTCTATGACATGGTAAAGTTCATCTGATGGCATGAAGAGGATTTGACATCTATTATGAACAACGATGATGAGGTTGAGGGAAAAGCGTGCAGGCTGATGCTGATCGAACCGATAGAATAGATCACATATCCATCTCTGTTTCAGATAGCGCGAGTGCTTGCGCACCTGATTCTTGTGCTTGGGGAGGAACTAAGGTGGCAGGTGATCATATCGACATGGTGGAGCATTTGATGCAGGGGCGAAGAAAACTCGAGCGAGCATGCACGCTTTCATTCCCCTAAACTGCTTACCACCTTGCCTTCGCTGCTCTTTTCTCTTGACGAGAACGGATGCTATTGCTCTTTTGGTAGCCAGTGGCATCACCTTCGAGTGCTGGTTTTGCCGGTTACTTAGCCCACCATTCTGGTTGAACAATAATAGCAACTTATCTCAAGCCGACCCAAGTAAAAATAAGCTTTGAAGTAACAAAATCACGTAACAAAACAAAAAAACATGATGCTCTTGTAATTAAAAATGGCAAATGTAACGACGACATAACCTTTTTTGTTTTACAGCAATTTTAGCCTTGTACTTTTCTCTATCCCCTCTGTCTGCTCGAATGAGAGATACTCTGTCCTGCTTGCTAAGCTTGCTCCAGTCGTGCACCTAAACACAACACATGATTATCATTTGTTAATAAATGAAGCAAGGAAAGTCGCTCATGAATTAAGGCTTTATATGCGGTTTTATTTTCAGGAATTGCACTTCTTGAACTAATCTAATCAGCTATATTCTTGGCAAGGATGGTGACAAAAGTTTGGCTATAGTTTCTAAATTCAATTATAAACTACAATCTTAGCCGAGGTAAGAATACAAATATTGTGATCATAAAATATCAAAATTAAAATAAATAACCAACTAAATTTTGTTAAACTAATGATCTAACCCAAGATGAATGAATGATCAAATGATCTATTCTTAACAAGATATTTCATTTTCTTTAATTATGAGATTGGATGGTCCAATCAATTTCGAAGCTTAAGACATGAATGCTTCTTTATTTTCTTCATACACCTGTAGGACTAATTATCTAGATTCGCTTCTCCAAAAAAGATCAACATTAACATCATCCGGCCATTAAAAGCCATGAAATATGCATGAATAATACACGTTGAGAAGTGAAATTAGAAGGGCCATCAAACCAATAGAAAGCAACCATGCTTTAGAATTACCTCAAGTTTAATGGGGTTCACACGTTTTGCACTTAGCTGCTCAGAAGATGGAATTTCAGAAGTTACTACTGTATAGCCTTCATGTTTCTTAATAGACCATGTTGGGACAAGTCCTTCTTTGCCTCTTTATTTGCCTAATAAAAATTTGAATATGATTTCTCAAGTTAAACTTCTAGTCAAGACATGAAGAACCTGCATATAACTTATGCTCATTTATTTGATAACAACAGAGACTACCTTCAATTTAAAAGCTTGGTTAAGAACATCTGTATGAAAAAGGTAATCTTTGCAAAAGCCATACTATCAATAAATGCATTATAATCAATGAGCTGCTAAGAAAATTGAATATAGAAGAAAAAAAAAAGTCTACCTTCAGTTCTTTGATACGGTTGAAGTCTTCATTAGAAACAATAACATCAACTTCATCAGTTGAAACTTCAGCACTCTTGATTACTGCAAGTCTTTTAAGCGAACCTGGACTTGCATCAACAGCAATCAAACAATCAACAAAATTTCCTGGCTTCCTCTTCTTTCTATTTGATGGATCTTTCCCATCGTCAGCATCTTCATCTTGCCCATCAATAGGTATGGTTGCACTTCTATTTCTTCATTCAATTCTTCAGTGTCACAAACATTAGCCAATTCCCTATCATCTAAACCTTCTTCATCGTTGTCATTCCTACAGGCATCATCTTCCAAACAATCAATACCACTTGATTGTCCACTTCCAGGGAAAAATTCATTGTCATGCTCTCCATCATTTTCTACAGAATCTTCATCTTCTTCATATACAACTCTAGCACATATATCACTGTTAACTGGTGAGCAATCATTTTCAGCTTCAGAACCATAAGCAGCCATCTCATCCTCAGAACTACTATATAAAGGCTCATCATCATCGTGTATAAGTAACTCAATACCGGGCACGTCATTGGCCACACTGACTTCTCCAAATGCTTTTGGTCTGGCTTTTGAATTAATGGGATGACCTTGGTTTTTTGTTGACATAAAATGAAGGGCATAACTATAGAAATGAAAAAAGAAAATTGAATTTTTTTCCAAATATAGCAAATTTGTCATTCTTTTTTCATTACACCATTATGGATGCCATAAAAAAATAGCAAAGACAAAAACATACCTATCTTAATAATGTGATAAAGGAGCATGCAGCAATTGAAACAGCTTTCTCATGTGACTTTTGTACAAGAACAAGTCTTGAAGAAGGTCTTCATTCATCAACTAAGTCACATTGAAAAAAAATCAAAAAGTTATTATTTACCTATGAAATGTAAGAATTTAAGAAAGATAACGGTAACTGCTCCTTTCATGCTGTAATAAAAAAAATAAAGGAATCCAAGAATATAATGAAAGCGCAATAACTCAATTTAGGCTGTATGTGAATACAAATAAATCCTGCTTCCTAGGTTTTGATCAATTAGAAGCATTTTTTCAATGATGATTAGAAATTCTATATCATAATAATTGCAAACTGAAAAAAAGTTTACTAATTACTTTTGATATGCAAATATGAAGGGAAATCATCGTGTAAAGAAACAAGGATTCATGACATAACAGAAGCGCTTGAGTAAATATATAAGGTACAGGTTCCATAATGCATTAGTTCCAACTATCTATCTATCATGCATTTGAACCATATTACTATTCCTTTCCTTTGAATGCTTGTTTAAGATATGCAACACTTAAATCTGTTTGACGACATAACTATTAGAATTTTCTATGAAGAATGTAACGCTCACATATATTTCCATCTTTTCAAAGGTGGAATTCATGAAAAATTACAGTATTTATTACTATATTGTCATGTGCACTAACTAGTCTTTTACATATGCTGTTACTTCTCGAAAAGTGCATTTGGCAGTATCCAAGCCATAGCAATTTAATATGTTTGCATATGTAGGTATAATTGAAAGGTAAGTGCATCAAATGCAAGAGCATTAGTATGATAGTTTAAATTATTTAATTATAAAATACATTTGTATTTCTGTATTTAATGTTGAATGTAAACTATAAAGATCCAACATTATGAAATCAATATGTTTTGATGCATCTCAAAAAAAATATAATGTGGCTAATAGCTAGATTTGAAACTTGGGCAAACTATTGAGAAAATCTGGAAATGAGATATCTACCTGTACATTATTTGTGATTTTTTGAAGTCTTTTAATTTTTTTATAAATTTTTTTAAAAAAAATTAAAACAATATTTTATATAATCCTCTTTATTATTATAAAAAGAATAAGGTTGCCCTCCCCAATGCTTTTTAGGTATGCTTTACGCATGAGGAGGTTTTAGAAAAAAAAAGAAGAGCTTGGGAGAAAAGAAAAGGATAATAGCTTGTGCTTGAGTCTGGAGGTCTACAATAATATAATCCATTACTGACAAAGAGATGAGGATTAAAGAAGACTTATTAGGATGCATTACAAGCAATAATGTAATCCATCTTAAAATTAAGTTCCACATTGAAACTAAACTATATTCCACAATGTACAATATTCACCATAAAATATAAGTATGCACATAGAAGAAAAATGCTAAGATGAACAATAGCATTACACCCAATAGGATAGAAGTAGAAATGACAATATGCTTGAAAACTGAAGTTTAACATCTAAATTTCAATAATGAATTACAAAGTGTAAATTTTATCAATCAAGTTAAGAAAAGTAAACTAAACTAATAAAAAAATAAAAAAAGTAAAATACTATGAAAAATTAAAGAAAAGGTCAAAACCTTATCATGGCAAACCTAGACCCCCCTACAGTAAGCAAATTGGTCACATCACAGTGATGGGGCTATCAAGATAATTACATTCATTCATTAATTGATGTTTTACAATTCATATTATGAATAATCATCAAGGACAAATAGTCATCATAAATGTAAAAAAATATCTGAACATATCTTTGAAGGAATGGATAGAAGTTTAACAAGACAAGGCAGTGCAATCCAATAGTTCTAGCAATTACGTTCAACATCATCATCCTAACTTGAAAGAACCAAGTATTGCAAAACTTATGAGATGGTCTATGCAGATGTTCATCATAAAAAGTAACTTGTACATATGACAAGCACAGAAAACAAAATATAGAATTATTTTATGTGCTATTGAAATAGTAAGATACCTTGAAACAAGAGCTTCATAAACAATTTTAAAATTATTTACCAAGCAGGGTGATTAATAACAATGCAATGGATACAAATGATATTCATTTTTTAAAATTAGCTCATATATATATAGGAAAAGAATAGATATGTCACCACACATCTAACAGGTTATTGTCTACAACTTACAAGAAAAAATTGGGTAGATACTTCAATAAATGAACAAGAATTTGTATTACGAATTGACAGAAATCAGTATCAATTTTTAAAAACACAAAATCTTAAAGCCCTAGTCATGCTATTCATGTCATTAAATATCCACACAAACACAACAGCCCTTCAAATTATAGCAAATTCCATCACCAGTAAAGGTACAAATTTATCAAAGAAATACCAAACCAGTAAACGGAGAGTTTTACCCGAATTGCAAATTGTCAAGAAAGTAAATTTAGTCCATCCATAACTAAAAATTGCTCCACCAGCAAATACAGTTAATGGAGTCCAAAACCAAACCTACCATTCTTAGTATTACTATCTACTATGAATAACTCACTGAATTTATATCATGATAGAAGTCACTTTAGGAAGGGAAATGAAATGTAATAGGCTACCATGAACTCAAGGAATTAGCAGTGGCATGAAACTAAGATTAGAATTTTTCCTTAATCAGAACTCTTATAATTGGTGCAGTGGGAAAAATACACACACCAATCCAACATATTTTACAACGACATTCTATACAGCCCTAAGACGTTATCCACTTTACAATTCAATCTCTGAGCAGCCAAAAGAAGAATCAAAATGAATATGCAAAGAAGTACGATTCTAGTCTTAGAAAGTAGTTAATTTGACAATTGCCTTTCGTGGTCATAGGCTTCAAACAAAATTTCAACAATTTTAAATAAAGATTTCTAAAATTAAAAAGATCATTAAAGTAAGTGCTAGCAACTGCTCAACAAAGCATGACCATGAAATTAGACCATTTCATAAAAAAATTACGAATTCAACTACAAGAATATTTAATGTTTTTTACTTCAAATCTGATATATTATGCCTTATGTGGAAAACCTCGCTTGACCAAAAAATGGACCCTTTTTAAAGCTTTTAATAAATTGGTTAGCATGTTTACAAATGCCAAAAACTCCAACAATATTTAAATATACTAGATAATATTGTACAATTACAAATTTTCAAACTAAGGAGTTTTTAACAATACAGATGAACAACGAATCAAATTAAATGTTCCTCATTCAATCTTTAGTTATATGTATAATAATGACCCCAGACACACCCATTCAAACAATCTAGAGCCTCAAAAAGAAGTTTAAAAATAAGCAAAGAAATGATAAGCCAAGAATGAAAAAGGGAAATTCTAAGAGAACCAAAAAACAGCTATCAGATTTTAGGTAATCACCATTCAACCAAGGGAAAGCAAACATCATTAACAATAGGGGGAAAACACCATTATAGAAGCAATCACAGCCAGTATAAATCTAATTATCTAATAGGTGCTTGCATACAAAAGAAAAAATATCTACTTAAAGAGCAACAAAAAAACTAACCACCTCAAATCATTCATTACATACATGAAAACGAGAGAAGAGCTTCTCAGCAAAGCCCTGTGATGTTAGACAAAGTATGCATTACGGCTTTGAACAAGAATTTAAAAAATAGCAGAACTTCAATTCCAGGCTTATTAACCTGTGAATCTTTAAGATGAATAAGAGGAGAGTAGGAGTGTGCTACTTCATTTTTTGATGATTCATGTTGCTGTCTTTTCAAACTGCGAACAACACATTGTAGTTTTGAATTTTTCTTTTACTTGCTAGAAGTAGTGCCCTTGTGTTGTGCCTAAATATGTACAAAAATATCACTATTAGGAAAATATTTAGAAACTCCAATACCTAACCAAATTCTATAGCAATGATCATATAGAACATGCATTAATCAATGAAAGTGTTCCATTAGTCAAGTTTTTACTTACAATACAATTACCATCACCAGCATTTTTGTAATCACATAGTGTATAGGTAAAAGAAAACAAAATCCTACAAAAACTTGAGAGACTATTGAGAACTTACCTTTCAGCGGAAATAGCATGTCTTTTTCAATTTAATAGCATAAACTTTAGTTAAAAAAAATGTAAACTCATGCTCAAAGTTCAGTAGAATAGAATTAGCAACATGAAAATCTATAGATAGAATTGATGAAAAAGAGCAAAAATTTAGAAGATACATATCGAAGTTCTGATGACCAAGTTCTTTGAAATATTTTTGGTAAGCATATATCACCCAACCAAATTATAGAGGCCAACTGCGAATATTTTTTTACTTAGGTATAATGATGACATTTGAAAACTCTCGAATTTATGCATATCAACATCTCCACCTCCAAGTGACTAGGTTATTCTTTTCGATGAATGAGCATTGCTTCAAAAAACTACTCTTCTAAATACACAATTAAAAAAAATATCAAAATAATATAGCAAATCAACAAGTAAGAAAACCTTTTCCAATATAGCATTCCATTTAGGCATATGAAAAATAGACCGAAGCACTTATATTAACTCAAGCTTGCCTTAACCAAAGCACAAACTTTGAGTTAATAACTAGGCATAGAAAACTAATTGAATGTCCTCAAGCCAAATTAAACAATATTAAAGAAGTTTACCCAATTTACCTAATTACAGAAACCTGATTAGAAAAACACTTTAGTTTTTAATTATTTAGGATTTCTAAAACATTAATAAAGAGAATTTATTAGTCAAACGAAAGAATAACTTGCTGGAATGACTGACCATGTAGATGGAAATCGACGTAAAAATTAAAAATTTAATACTCTGTTGAAACTTCTACAGCTAGAACAAAAATGCTTTTACTTTATTGAATCAAAACTTGCACACTAGTTACAATATAAACAATTAATCCAAAATCTAAGACCTCATGCAAATATTTTGAAAGCCCCATCATCATCTCAAAGTTAAAGTGCAATATATGTCAATCATTGTTTGTTAACCATTAACACCACAACATATCATGGACTCTAACACCATACCTAGATTATCATATGGAATAACTATGACATCACATTATGCTTATTCCATCTTCATAACTCCACACAAGAAAGCAAAAAAAATTGTAGACACCAACTATATGCCTTATAAAAAGCTTCCTTACTAAGAATGATTTGTGGATTTTGGATACATTCATCATCCTCTTCACTTGAGGCTTCACTATCATCATCATCATCATCATCATCATCATCATCAACAACATCAACACACTCATAACCAAGAAGGAAAGAAAGAGCCGATGCCATGACCCTGTGTTAAGCAAAAAGAATAAATAAAAAAGGCATAGTAAGATAACTAATGGGACTCAACCAATTACAGAGATAAGGAAAATATCAACCTTGAAGACTTGTGAAAGCATGAATTACAAATTTCATTAACAATTCGATCATCAAACCATACTTTTCCTCGATGAAGATCACACAATACAACAAGTGACCTCCTCGCCCTTAGTTCTACCTCTCCCTTCAAACAAGAAATCATACATCAGTTATTATAATCAACAAAATTAAGAAAAATCAGCAAAAATAGAGTATATATGACATCACATACCTGTAGCAATGAGAAAAGAATATTTTGAAGCTTCTTATTTTTTGCTTCATTTCTATGTTTTTTGTTCATGTACCAAACACTGTGCACAACATAGGAAAATGCAAGTTTTTTGAGGTTTCAATCACCAATGTTCTAAAGGTCCACAAATAATTCATGAGGAACATCCAACTAAAAAATCTGCCTATACAAATAAGCAAAACATAATTAAAAGCATAAACTTTCAAAACAAACAAGAAAAATCAACAAAATGCGAGAGAAATTCAATTTTTGCAGAATCATTGGAGCAACATTCCTCTTGCAATACTAAATAATATTATGAAAAAATTCCATTTTGGTTGTTTTAAGATCATTTGGTATAAGCACATAAACTTTCATAGCCATCTTCTAGGAATTTGAAGTTGGTAAAATATTTTACATAGGTCATTTCTCTTAGCTTATAGTATACACTTAAAAACCCCGCTTATCCATCTCTCCTTCCTAATTCTTTCAGTTGACCACTAGGCAACTCTATGGTCTATCTTTCCATTTATCTCGGTCGCCTCCCAACCATCTACTTTTATGACTTGTACCTCTCCATTGTCCTCAAGGTAGCAAAACAATGGCAATATATGTCTAAAATTGTGTTAAAGCTAATGCTTAGAACTTCCTAGAAGCAATGTATTATATTTTCTAAATATACTAAAAGATTAACAAAGATGGTTATATCAACAATTAGTTAATTGAAAAGAAGTAGGGATTCTTGCACCATCATGGATGGATACGTATAAAGAATTAATTTCAAGAAGCTAGAATTAAATCATAAATTTGACTAATTTAATTAACATCATGATTCATAAGAAGATAAATGTTAATGTTGTTCAACAAACTAGGCGCATTGTCAAAAAACCAAGGTATTATGAATTTTAGGATTCAAACTTCAATATGCAAGTAGGAATTGAAATAGAAATGAGTTAGTACAATTTTGTATTATTCTATGAAAGATAATATAATTAATGTTTATTATGGGATTAAAGAGCTTAATGAAGAACATAAAATGATTGTAACATTTTATTATTATTAATTCAAAGAACAAAAAACATTCTCTTAATTGTAGAAGGGATTCATATGAACTCAAATTAATTATTTATTATAATATTTCCCTCATATGCTTGAAAAGACATTGGAAAAGGAAAAAAAAGAAGCTAGCATTGGACAAATTGAAATTATGAAAAACATGTACAACAAAGTAATGATGAGTGTATAAGGAGGCTTTATATTGATAAGGCATTAGAAAAGAATAAAAAGAAATCAAAATTACATATTTTAAAAATAATTTCGCACGCCTAAGGAGAACATATTAAAGATTTCTCAATTACAATTGAATTTCATTATGGCTATACTTTAAGTCCTTGGGTGTATTCATAAACTTAATTTCAAAAATTTTTTCTACTTGTGCACTAAACGCATAAAAAACATTTTGAAAATTTCTCACAACTCCCTTTTTTGCACATAAAAAGATAATGCATTAATAAGTACTTCTGCACTTCTCCTTTCATCAAACTTTCTGACAACATAAGCAATGAAAGACATCTCTAATTTTACACTAATTATTGATGTAATTATAAAACATAAGATAAACCATTATTATGGATTTTGCTAATAACTTTATACCAATTAACAAGACTATGCAACGAGATAAAACAAAACTAAGACTAGGCAAATAGATAAAACAAAACTGAGTGTATCAACAATGATTCTGAAGTTTAAATGGTATCACATTTTTAGTTCTTATAATAAATATATGGAACTCATATTTAGACAAGTGATTCCAAAAACATATTGATTGTAATAGTTATCATAAATGAAAGGAACAATACAAAATTTTACTTATTTTGAGCCTATATTTCAAAATGATAGAGAAATTAACAAATAATGTCACAAATATGATCCAAGCACCTAACAAATAAGATGAAACCAAAACATATTTCTGAGTGTTGTGTGATAAAAATATCACACTCAAGAATAAAGGCAAATTTATAAGATTGCATGGTATCAAATGTCAATGTGCGAGTACAAACACATAAATAGAATTATTGTTATAGAGATAAAGCTTTTATGTTTGAAGAGTAAATTACTATAAAGGAGAAAGTTGGCATTCTACTAATTGAAGACAACTCCAAAGAAAATCAATCTAGATAGTTTGGTTATATTAAGAAGTTCACTATGTGATTCTATAAGAGAAGTAGATTACTGAAATCTTTCCTATAAAAAAGGAAAAAAATATAGAACAAAAAAATGACTATTGAATATTGGAAATGGCTTTAACAACTTTGGATCTAAAAGAAACGCAATTAATGAATAGAAAAAACAGCATATTAGAATCAATGTATCTGACCTCAATTGATGCATTAAATGATTGTTCTTGTAATTATAATAACGAAATATGAATTCAGTGTTGACAACCTAAACCTTTTTAATATAAGAATCTAGGAAAAGAAATATACATCCTCGCAAGAAATAGTTAACATTCTATATTTAAGAAATCATGGGAAGAAAATGTCTATTTTGTTCTTTGCAGAGGGAAATCAAATTTTTACCTTGATCATGGATTAGAAAGGTGTAATCAACTCTAACAACTTATAAACAATTATAATCTTCTCTTAAAGCTGAATGAAGTGGAAGTTTCTCATTTGCTCCAATGCCTAGTTCAAAATTTTACTTTAATTAGTACAAACAAAATATATTTCCACCCATTAAAATGCTAAATAGAAATATGTTGAATAATTGTGGCCCTCCAAATTGAAGTAACGCTATAACAGATTCGTCCAAAATAAAATAAAATAACGAACCTTCCTATTGATAAGGAGGATGATGGCTTGTGCTAGACTGGAACGAAGGGAAGATGGGAGGGTCGGAACTTGAGATTGAAGGATACGAGAGACTAATGAGGAACTGAGCACGGATTGCTGAAGGAAGAGATGTAGGGACGATTCGAAGCGGCCGTAGATAAGGAGAAGCACTGCCTCGTATCCTTCTTGGTCCAGCTTTATCCTGGATTGAAGAAGAGGAGGCTCAGCCTATCCACTACCTTTACAGATGCAGCGAAGGAATCCTATAAGAGGAGGTTCGCCATCGTCGCCATTTCTACAGATCAATTAACAAAACCTTAGTCGAAGGGAAACTCAAAAGAACCAAGCGAGGAGCTTATGCAGTTTTGGGATGGCAAATTTTTAAATCCAAAGATAATTACTGTATATTAATAATTTATTAAACAAAAGAAAGGAGTGTTGTTTTGAATTTTATTGGCGACACTAGAATTGCCCTATGCGTTAATACGAGATTAACACTTTTAAAATATTTTAATAAAAATAAATTTAATAATATATTTAATTAAAAGATTAAAATATTATTCCTAAATTTCGAAAATAATAATATTTTTTGTTATATTATTATTAAGTTATAATCTATCAATAAACACACCTTTATTGATATATTTATTACAATTTTAAGATGTATAAATGTGCATCACAAATTTTTGTTATCAGTCTATAATATAATTATGTGATAAATAATAGAGATGTAAAATTTGAGAACCTTTATTAATCATACCAACAGCTTGAGGTTGGATAATCAAGTCTTACTTGCCATCGCTTACAATGCTATAGTCTAAGGAGATAATGCACTTGATTCATGCATCTCGTACCCATGTCTTGTGCATTAATCATTAGCATCCATTACCTATAATGTTATAACCCTCAAGACAATGCTTCTGGTAATGTTGGCACCTAAGGAGGTAAGTGTAAAGTTTAACAATCCTTTTGATAATGTCTTGTGTCGCCACATGCAATACAACCTCCATTGAAATAAAAGAAGAAAGATAATATTTGGTCGTTCTTTGTCAATGCACAAACTCAAATAGGAAGTGACACTTAGGGTCTAATTGAAGGCAATAAATTTGCTTACTTGAAGAACAAACATTTTTCTAAAGACAAATAGAATTTTAGTTTATTCCCCTAGTTTTTCTCGTCCTCCTTTGTGATTCTCGACGTAGGAGACCCTAGGTTATTACTTAATTTTTTTTTAATTGCATTCAATAAGAATCTTTACTAAGTTTTTGTTGATTGCCTTGAATCTAAATTTTACATTAACATCTTTTAACATTATTTGTAAGAAACTAAATAAGTAAGCTGAAATGGAGATTAAGAATATATGATATTATTATTTTAAAGAGAATCTCCCAAAAATTATGTTCAAGAATCAAGCAAAGATCCTTACATTTCCACCTCATTAATTTGTAATCTTTCTCATTCATCCACCAACAATCATTTCCATTAATTTTAAAAACTAATAAAATATTATAACAAATTCTTGATTCTTATACTTTAAAGGGGCACATAAGGTAATTTAATAACTCTAGCAAGGTAGACAACACCAAACTCCTCTCTTCTAATTGAGAGCCACTTGAGGCTCTTGGTATCACTCCTTGACATAATCACTTTGCTTTTATTTTTACAAATCTTACATCTTATACTCCTTCACAACATCAACTTATTGACACCACAACATTGATTTATCAATCAAAGCCTACCACCTCTCCTCTAGTTAAATTTTTTTTGCCATTAACTTAATCTTAAATGTAACAACTCTCAAATCTCAAACTATAACAAATAGAAAAATTTTATATTCAAGTAAAAAAGATTCTGACAAAGTATTATTAAACTTAATCAAATTAATTTCTTAAAATATGTTATTTTTGTATTAAAATATTAAAATATATAATTTTATATAAAAATATTAAAATATATTATTTTTATATATAATTATTAAAATAAAAATAAAGTACTCATAATATATCATAAGTTCAAACTTAGTAAAAAATATATTATTTGAGTATATCATTAAATAGAACTCTTGGGAGATGAACTCAATCACATTGAGTTTGTAATTTTTAAAGATCTGAAAAATTTCTTATAAATTATTAAAGATGCATGTATAAATGTAATTATCAAAATAACGTGTAAGATAGTTTTAAAATTTTAGAAATTTTGATTTATATCAAATCTAATTAGTAGTTGAAAGATTTATAAATATTAAAATATAAAATGCATCATGTTAAATTTATTATTTTATAAATTTTGGCTTAAGTTAAAACTAATTAGTGAATAATAGATTTATAAATATATAAATATTAGATTTTGATGGGGTATATATGTATTTCTAGATATCATTATAGAAGAATATTAAATAAGATGATATATTTTTAAATAATAGAATATTTAGATGTTTTATAAAGATTTCATGTTGAATCCCATAGGACTAAGATTTTCAAATTCTCAACAGTCATTGTACGGGTAAGATAAAAATTGATTTTAAATGCCCTCACATCCCAAGCTTAATTCAATAGTGAGCTTTGAGGAGTTCTGGTCATCACGACCTTGTTGTCTCGACTTATAAATAGGTATAGTGGGCCAAATAAAAGCTATGTTCACGTGAACTTAAGTGCTCTAATGAGCCTTTTCATATAAGAAAACTGAGAAGCAGAGTTGTGCCCTTAGAGGAGAGTTGCGATGGTCGAGTCATCGATGATGTAAGTTTTTTAGAATGACTAAGAAATGATGCAGGCTAGAAAACGGAGCAGGGAGATCGAAAGGAATGCAGAAAGTGAAATTATTTTTACTTTTCGCAATCAGTTGATCTCATAGAAGACACAAAATTAATGGATATTTCGAAAAAATATAAGAATCTTTGGAGCAAGTGGGATGTGCTATTTTTATAATGGTAAGCCTCGCGATACAAATTGTGCTCATCTTCCTTGGACATTTGAGAAAGACCTCAGCATCGACAGCATGGAGAAGAATGGCTCTTTGGGGCAACCATCTTTTGGCCAACTGGGTTGCCGACTTCGTTCTTGGCCAGCTAAGCAGCAGCATGGACGACAACAGCGGCAACGCCACCCTCGCATTCTAGGTGCCTTTCCTTCTGCTTCACCTTGGTGGCCCAAACACCATCACTGCCAATTCCATGGAGGAAAATGTGTTGTGGGATGGACACCTTCTTGCCCTCGCCTAAGAGCTCATCATTGTCGTCTATGTTCTGTTCTGGTCTCTTCCAAGTAACCTCCTGCACTCACCACCTTACTCATATTCTTTGTCGCCATCCTCAAGTACACAGAGCAATCTTACTCGCTGTACAGAGCCAGCACTGATGGTTTCTGTAGCCCCGCAGTCATTTCAAGCATGCAAAGTCAATTAAACAAGATTTCTTACAATCGTAGGACAATGGTAGCTCGTGTGCAGGACAAAAAAGAAAAAGACGAATTGAATGCTTTAAAATAAGCTTTCGAAATGTACTCGATTTGCAAGCCTTTCTTCATCGATGCTATTCCACTTGTGGAAGTATACAAGGTAATCGGAGACATGTTGAAGGAGATGACTGTCAAGGAAGTGCAGGGCCTGACAAGCACGGAGCTCAGCTATGCCTATGATGAGATGTACACGAAGGCCGTCATTAATTGCTCACTTGTCGACGTCATCCCCAGGGTGATCTGCTCCTCCTGTATCCTTCTCGCTGTCTTGTTGTTCATTTTCTCCCCAAAGCATGGTTTGAGACTAATGACATCACCATCACTTATGTCCTGCTTGGAGCATCCATATGTCTTGATACCATGGCTTCTCTTATGTTCCTGCTTTCTGACTGGTCAGTGATCTTCCTTCTCCAATTTAAGAAACTGGGCAAGTGGAGTTTGCTTATTGCCTAGCTCATTCTCAAAATAAGGAGAAGATTGTGGTGTGAAAGAAGATGGAGGCCTTCAGAGATGCTGCAACTCAACTTGATGACCAACTGCTTCAGGAATGCAGCAGCACAGCCAAAGGAACATGCATCAGTAGACAATCCGAAGAACAGGAGGATAAACAAATGGGCACGCCTAATAGAATCCAAGCTTAGACGACCCATTAGAGCATTTCAGGAGGCAACGGTATTGTTCCCGAGCTGGACCAATGGATTTTCATCCTACACTTCCTATTCACAGAAGTTAGTGAAGGCAACTCAACATCTTCTAGAGCTCATCACTGCAAATGCTCAGACACGCTTATAAATATTGTGGGGGCAGTTCAACAACTGTTTTACTGTTTTTTTTGCAATTTTACTTTATTTTGGTACTTCTGTAATAAACAATTGTGTATGAATTTCAAGTTTTTGTGAAAAAAATTAAATTCTTCAGATAAATTTTTTTTTCTTTATTAGTTCAAATAATATTTATATTAAGCCATTTTTTTATTTTTATACAACCTTCAAATTCCTTATACCTTTAAAATACCTTTGATTTATGAACTATAAAATATATCCAACTCATATAAATAGGGTCATCACTAAATAATTAATAATATCTATTTTATTTTGAAATAAAATATTCATTAATTACAAATGTCAATGTTAACAAACTCAAGAGACTACATAACTCTCTAAAGCTTAAGAATGATGATTATTATTGCTTATCAAAAATATAACTTTCACAAATATAATCAGCATTAAAAATAAAAAATATATCATTCAATATTTTTTACTTTATAACTTAAATTTAATAAAATACAAAAAATCATTCAAATAACATCACAACTAAGACATTCTTAACCTCTACATCAAATACATTGCTTTTAATATGAATTTTTTTTTATTAAAAACACCTCATTGACAAATTTCATCATCAAATATACAAATAATGTTTTTATATTACTTATCTAATACTTAATAAACTGCAAGCTAAAATTCAAATACTAAACAAATATCATGAACCAATTTTTTTGTCGTTTATCCTTCGTTATGATTAAAAAAAGAGCTTTGACATCTATTTTATTAACTTAAGTTTTTATTCATATTCACATAAAAATTTCTAGACTTTGAGACAGAAAAAAGTCCACATCATTGTCATGCTAGAAGTTGAATATAAAAGTTAAATGAAATTCAAAACATTTTTTCACGGCGGCCTTGTCTTACACATCCTTTACACCTCTTTAAAAGGAAAATATTAATTAATTCAAAATCGTAATAAAAAATTAATGGCCTCATACATCGCATATATATCTTTAATGATTTAGAAAGTAATCGGAATGATAAGAGGGAGGCTAAGTAAAGATATAGGTCCCCTACCAAAAAATGTGATCCCAGATTACTGAAATCGATTGGAGTTCCCAAGCTTCACTTCCATGCTTTCCTTCTGCTACACTGCTTACCACCTTGTCTTTGTCGCTTTCTTTCTCTTGACGAGAACGAGCTGCTCTTGCTCTTTTGGCAGCCAACGACATTGACTTCGAATGCTACGTCTACCTGTTGCTTAGCCCACCAGTCTGGTTAAACAATAATAGCAACTTATCTCAAGACGACCAAGATAAAAATAAGCTTTGAAGTAACAAAATCACGTAACAAAACAAAAAAAAACATGATGCTCCTTCAATTAAAAATGGCAAATGTAACTATGACATACCTTTTTTGTTTCACGACAGTTTTAGCCTTGTACTTTTCTCTATCCCCTCTGCCTGCTCGCATGAGAGCTACTCTCTGTTCGATTTGGATCATGAAATTGATGTTTCTGATTAAATCCCGAATTTACCTTTTGAGATCAGACCTTGTCGTTGGATCTAAGAGGCTATGATATGGGCCATTAGATCGCACATTGGTTGCCCTGCATGTATTAGTATGATTTGTCTAGAAATCGCTTGAATTAAAACATTTATCGTCGTGGTTCTTCATCTTCTGCCAAATCTGCTCAAGTTCGATTCTCCCGCCTGTCATTTGACTGTTTATTTGCAACTTGCAACATTTTACCTCTACTAACCTAAGCCGTCGAATCGCACCTGCCCTTCCATCAACTTTGACAATCAAATGGGAGTTTAGTCCCATATCGCCTAAATTTCTTTGTCATTGCTCTATTTAAGAATTTCAGTTTGTCAGTCTATCGAGCCTTTTGTGGTCGACTCCCCTTCCTCCCTTCCGCGACAAAAATTTCATCACTTGGTCCTGGTTTACTTTATTTCGTGCGTGTTCAATTCATCTTTCCCAGCGGACTGATTTTGCATTTGTTTCGTTGAGCAGCTTTCCTTGCGGCTTTCTTCCTTCGTCTTCGGTCTTCGCTCACCCCATTTGGGGCTATCAAACAATTTTTATTTTATTTTTTAAATACCTAAAGCCTGGTCGAACCATCTGTCGGGTCAAGTCGATCCGCCAACGATACCTTGAAAAATCCCGAGACTAAAGTGGTTTTTTACACTATTTTGTGAGTAGTTTTGTGCCAAAATTTTGAATATAAGTGTACCAAAATAATTTTATATTATGATAGTATTACAAGTGTCCTAAATGACTATGAAAAGAAATTTATCAAAAATAATTCCTAAATAATATTAAAAAATCAAATACTGATGTCTATACTTTTCATCAATAATGTTTAGCCCAAAAATCAAAATTCAGCAATTATTAAACTTATAATATATTTAAATATTAATACTACTAGTGTGCCACATCATCTCAAAATTTGGACATATCAAATTCAAGAAAAATAAAGAGATATTCAAGTATAAAATTTTAGTCCATGTCTTCAATTTCCTTGAACCTTGTCATCACTCCAAGACTCTTGAAGACCACTATTTTAGACATTTAAAGTTCATGGCTTGACTTAATTGAATATTAATAATTTCAATTAAAGCAAGCCCATATGAGATATAAACATTTATGCTTGACTCATCAAACACAAGGTATAATAATCTCCCGTTTTGATGATGACGAGACATAAATGTTTTTAAAACACAAAAATGCGACAGAGAAAATAGAAATAAATTTTTAAGAAGGAAGATATGAATTAAGATGCACCCCTTATCTTGTTGCTCCCCCTAACTCCCAACTATTCTCCCCCTTTAACACCATCAAAAGGGAGTGAAACCTAAGCAATACCTAAAATTCTTAATTGTTCCGTTAATATTTGAAATTGCTCCTATGGTAAGGGTTTGTAAAACATTTTAGCCAATTCAAGCTTATTAGGAACATACTCTAATTTTACTAATCCTTTGGCCACTTGGTCTCTAATAAAGTGATATCTAACATCTACGTGTTTAGTCCTAGAGTAATGAACTTGATTCTTAGCTAATGCTAATGTACTAGTGTTATCATTTTTAATAGGTATATGTGTGACTTCTAAACCATAGTCTTAAAGTTGTTGTCTTAACTATAGTACTTGAGCAACACAACTTCATGTTGCAACATATTAGACTTTGGTTATTGACAAGGCTATACAATTTTCTTTCTTGCTTGACCATGAAAAAAGACAATGTCCTAAGAATTGACATGTCCCTGATGTGCTCTTCTTATCCACTCTAAATCCTCCAAATCTAAATCTGTATAGCTAATGAGTTCAAAAGAAAGGTCATTTTTAGGATACTATAATCCTAGAGTCATGGTTTCCTTCAAATATTTCAAGATTGCCTTAACAGTTCTCAAGTGACTTTCCTTTGGGCTTGCTTAGAAACTAGCACATAATCCAACACTAAATAGAATTTCGAGCCTACTAGCTGTAAGGTATAATAAAGATCCTATAAGTCCTCTATAAAGTTTTTGGTATATGGTTTTCCCTTCTTCATCTAGGTCTAAGTGAATGGATTGGTTTATGAGAACTTTCCTAAGTTTTATATTTTCACAGCCATATTTTTTAAACATTTCTTTCAAATATTTTTTTAAGAAATAAAATTATCATCTTTTAGTTGTCTTATTTGCAATCCTAAGAAAAAATTTAGCTCATCCATCAATGCTCATTTCAAATTCCTTTGTCATCTCCTAATGACTTTAGAAATAGTGTAGTATCTAATTTACCCTTTCCAAAGCCACTTTCTATAAGATAATTACTTAACCTATGGTACCATGCAAGTGGAGCTTGCTTAAGGCCATAAAGAGCTTTCTTAAGCTTGTAGACATAATTATCTTGTGCATGATCCTCAAAACCTTGGAGTTGTTCTACAAACACATCCTCTTCTATTATTCCATTTAAGAAAGCACTCTTTACATCCATTTGAAACAATATGAAGTTCTTATAACATGAATATGCTAAAAGTAATCTAATTGCTTCTAACCTAGTTACAGGTGCAAAAGAGTCCACAAAATGAATACCTTATATTAGACTATATCCGTTAGCAACAAGTCTAGTGTTATTCCTAATTATTACACCATTTTTATCTAATTTATTTTTATAGACCCATCTAGTACCAATGACTTTTTTATCACTAGGTCTTGGTACTAATTCCCAATCATGATTTCTTTCAAATTTATATAACACTTCATTCATGGTTTGAACCCAATAATCATCCCTAAGGGCTTCTTCTATAGAATCGGGTTCAAACAACAACACAAAGGCATTATGATCTATATCACTAATATAGGCTCTAGTCCTCACTCCTTGGTTCACATCTCCTATGATCAAATCCTTTGGATGAGAGATTAGAAATTTCCACCCTCTAGGTAAATTGCTTTCTTTTTCCACTTCTAGATTTTTTAATTTTTCTTCATACTTATTTAAATATTGCTTCTTTACTAATTTTATTTCATCTTCTAAATACTTCTCACTAACTAGTTGGATAGACTCTTCAAACATGATATATATTTTTCCCTCTTCCTTATGAGATTTTATATTAAAGATTATATGTTTTCTAATAGATGAATATCCTAAAAAGATCTCCACACTTACTTTCACATCGAACTTTCCTAAATTTGCTTTCTCATTCTTAAGAATAGTAAACTTATAACCAAAAACATGAAAATAACTAAGGTCTGACTTTTTCTTCCTGACCAATTCATAAGGGGTTTTCTTCAACTTTGGTCTCAAGTTAACCTTATTTATAATGTAACATGCTATGCTAATAGCTTCAGACCAAAAATATTTGGGTAAACTATATTCGACTAACATGGTTCTACTGATCTCAACTAACGTTCTATTCTTCCTTTCCACAATACCATTTAGTTGTGGTGTGTATGGGCATGTGAATTGGTGTTTGATTCCTTTTTCTTTACTAAAATAACTAAAATATTCATTCTTAAACTCACTTCCATTATTACTTTGTATACAAATGAATTTTAGACTATATTGTCTTTTTAACTCTCTAATCAAGTTTTCAAAATTCTTAAATATTTCATGTTTATGTCTAAGAAAAATCACCCAAGTATACCTACAAAAATCATCAACTATAACAAATCCATATTGTTTTTCTCCTAAACTCAAAGGTTGTATTGGATCAAAAAGATCTAAATAAAGTTTTTCTAAAGGTCTACTAGTTGTTAGTCCATTTTGAGAATTGAAATAGGATTTGACTTGTTTCCCTTTTTAACAAGATTCACACAACACCCAACTTGATTTACTTGGTTTGGGAAGGCCTCTAACTATATCTAACTTTGTAATCTTCTTCAAGGTGGAGAATCCTACATGGCTTAATCTTCTATGCATAGCGTATCCTTATTAGAATTGGTCACTAGGCATTCCAAACCACTACCATCAAATTGCTCAAAACTGTTTACATAGGTGTCACATTTTCTATTTCCTACAAGTAATACAAGATTATTTTTCATGATTTTGCAAAATTTTGCATCAAAAATAACATTAAAGACATTGTCACAAAGTTGACTAACACTAATTAAATTAAATTCTAAACCATCTACTAAAAATACATTTGAAAGAGTAAAGTTTGGCATACTTATATCTCTAATTCCAATGATTCTTTTCTTTGTGTTGTCTCCACGAGTCACCTTCCTATTTGCACTCGATCTAAATGATTTGAAATTACTTTTTTCTCCGGTCATGTGTCTTGAACATCCACTATCTAATACCCAAGATGTGGATTTTTATTTTCTTCTTGGTTTTGACTGTATAAGGTGTAAAATCTAAATTAGAAGCATACCACTTAATTTAATCATCAATTTAAGTTTTCTAATATCCTAGACCTATCTTAAAATGTCTCTAATTATTTTGGAGATATTTTTTTCTAGTCTTCTAAGTTCAACTCTTAGGAACCCAAGAAAGCTTTGGTTGACCACTAAATGGACCTTTCATTTTCTCATTCTTAACAATCCATCTAAAATTTTTTTTTTGTGCATACATATTTCTTCTAAAAGAGCATTCTCTCATAGTATGCCTAGATTTACAACAACAAAAGCAAACAATATTTGATGGCCTTGGCATGCTTATGTATTTAGGTTTTTCAAAATTGAAGACATGTGAAGAACTATACGCATGTGAAGCATAAGAAGTATGTGAAGTTTTTCTTACTATAGAATGCTCAAAAAATTTGTTTTTTTCTTTAAAAATAAAAATATCATGCTTTAAAGAAGTATTCTCAATGATAAGGAAAGCCTTTTCATCACATATATGTTGATTTTCTATCCTTTTCTTTTCATCTTCTTTCATAACAAAGTCAAGTAATTCAACTTTTTCTTTGTAAGTTTTTTTAATTTTTTATGAGCACTCATTAAAGAAGTTAATGCATTCATAACTTTAATATAATTACTTTCAAGAATATCTCTTGTCCAAGAGCTTACCTCATTTTCTTCTTCTTCTTCACTTGAAAATATTGAAGATGCCTCATTTGCCATAAATCAAATCATCCCTTCTTCTCCTCTACTTGAGTTTGAAACATTTGAAACTTCAGAAGCACTGCATGTAGCTTGGAAAGCTTTCTTTTTCTTCAAGATCTTCTTCTTCTTTTTTTCAACCTTCATAAGCTTGTCCTTGAGTTTTGGGCATTCCAGTCTAAGATGATCGGTTTGACTACACTCAAATAAAGTTGGTAGCCTCTTCCTCTCCTTGTTGCCCTTCTTCTTTCATTTCCTATTAAGAAACCCCTTTGCCAAATTTTTTGCTAAACCGTTAACATGGAAACTTACCTCATCCTCCAAATTTATGGAAGAGGTGGAAGTGGAATCCAAATCACATTTTGTGGCTTTGAAGGCCATGAGTTCCTTCTTCCTTTCATGCTTTAGCTTGCTTGTAGAAGTCTCTTCTATAAGTCTCCTTGTCATCATTTTTTCCAGCAATGAGAAGTTCCCCAAGGAATTCATCCAATTAATGTTTTTTGATATCTTTAGTAGCTTTAATAACCGATTCAGAGGATCATATTTCTTTGGAAGGATTCTAAAAATTTTCCTTACTAGGTCACTATTTAAGAATATCCTCCCAAGATTTACCAAGTCATTTGCAATGTCATTAAATCTTCAAAACATACTTTTAATACTCTCATCAGGATTCATTCTTAAAAACTCACAGTCATTGGTGAAAATGTTGATCTTTGTCTCTTTCACTTGTGAAGTGCCCTCATATGTTTCTTAAAGTTTTTTCCACACCTCAAATTTTATATGCAAATTTATAGTTTGCGTGAATTCACTAAGAGAAATTCCAGAATAAAGATAGTTCAAGGCTCTAGCATTCAATTGAGCCAAATTTTTCAGCTCAACATTAAGCTTACTAAAGGGCTTGACTTCATTAGTAGAAGAATTTCTAAGGAAGTTCATAATGCTTAGTCATTACTTCCCAAAACTCTAAATGGATAGATTGAATAAAAATTCTAAAATGGGTTTTCCAATACAAGAAAAATTGTCATTTAAATAAGGAGTTGAATTTGAAGAAATTCCTTCACACAATGTTGCACTCATATCAGCGAACGATGAAGCCATAAAGCCAAAAATCATAAAAAATGTGATAAAGTCATCTCTTAGTACGAGCAGATCTCCTGCGTTGATGTTACTCATGTAATTTGGAATTCCTCACTCTGGTACCAATTGAAGCTCTTTATGCTTAAAGTAAAACCACAAGAAGGGGGGTGAATTGTGGTGAATAAAATATTAGGATCTTTTTCAATTTTTTGTTTAAAATTAAAACTTAAATCTTTTAACTAAGAATAAGAATGAGAAATAAAATAGTACATAAAAGATTTTTAAGGTGGTTCGACTCGAAATCGAGCCTACATCTAATCTCAACCGGTGTTGAGAAAAAGCCACTAAAATCACAAAATTACAAGCGAGGTTTTTCGTACTACTCACCTCAAACCAACTTAGGATTTTACCCACGGCTAATCCCGAACCTACTTGAGTTTTTCTCGGCTCAACTCAAACCCCAGGCTTTTGCACAATTATCGCGAAAGAAATACAAAAATTAACAAAACTTAAGACAATTTTAAAAGACGTATGAGGCACACTCAATGCCAAAAAGAGGGAGGTATAAAGATTAAAAAATAGTTGAAGCAAAATCTCCAAATTTGGGTTCCTCCTTGTAGCTTTCACTTTGTGACTTTGGAAGCACGATATGCACTTGAAATTCCTCGATATTGTTATTTGAAATCTTTAAGATCTTACCAATGGTAACCTGTTGGAGTTCTACATCATTCCCACTTTATAGAGCTCAAATTTAAGCTCTAAATCCACTCTTAGTGGCTCTAAAATGAACCAGCCGTTTGAGTAACAAACATATAGTAGTCACCGTTCGATTTGGATCCTGAAATTGATGTTTCTGATTGAGTCTCGTATTTACCGTTCGAGATCAATTCTATGCATTGGATCTAGTGGCCTTGATTTGGGCCATTGGATCGCACATTGATTACCTTGCATGTAAGTATTATTTGTCTAGGAATCATTTGATTTAAAACATTTACCACAGTTTTCTGCATCTTCTCCCAAATCTGCTCAGATTCAATGCTCCTACTTCTCATTTTACTTTTTATTTGCAGCATTTTTCCTTGATTAACCTAAGCCGTCGAATCGTGCCTGCCCTTCCACCTTCTTTGACAATCGAATTGGATTTTAGTCCCATATCGCCTAAATTTCTTTGTCGTTTCTCAAGCGGTTGGGGTTGGCTCCCCAATTTCTCGACCAAGATTTCCTCACTTGGTCCTGGTTGACTTGTTTTTGACGTTTGTTCCATTTATCTTTCCCTGCGAGCTGATTTCACACTTATTCCGTCCAGCTACTTCGGGCTTATTTCGCACTTGTTCCGTTCAGCAGCTTTCCCGACGACCTTCTTCCTTCACCTTTGGGCTTCACTTGCTCCTTTTGGGTCTATCAATTGTTTTTTATTTCATTTTTTTAAATCCCTAAAGCCTGGACAGACCAGCCGTCGGGTCAGGTAGAATCGTTAATGCTACAGTGAAAAATCCTGAGACTAAAGTAGTTTTATACTTTTTTGTGAGAATTTTTGTGCCAAAATTTTTAATATAAGTATACAAAATTATTTAATATTATGATAGTATTACAAGTATCCTAAAATAACTATGAAAAGAAATTCATGAAAAATAATTCCTAAATTATTTTAAAAAATCAAATATCGATATTTATACTTTTCATCAATAAAGCTTGGACCAAAAATCAAAATTCAACAATTTTTAAACTTATAATATTTTCAAATATTAATACTACTAGTATGTCACATCATCTCAAAATTTAGACATATAAAATTTAGGAAAAATAAACAGATATTCAAGTATTAAAATTTTAGTGTGTGCATTCAATTTTGATGAAGCTTACCATCATTCCAAGGGTCTTCAAGACCACTATTTTAGACATTTAAAGTTCAAGGCTTGACTTAATATTAATAGTTTCACTTAATGTAAGCCCTTATGAGATATAAAAATTTATGCTTGACTCATCAAACACAAGGGTATAATAGTTGTATTGATTCCTACTCAATCAAAAGCATACCAAACTCTATGAGGGCAAAGCATGCCAAAAGACTATTCTTTAGCATGTATCATCAAAGTTATTCATAGGAAAAAGTTAGAAAACTAGACCTTTTGTGATATTCATTAGACTTCATCACCTTCAAACTATGTACGAAAAGTAAGGGGTACTTTTTTGTGCTGAGGCAAAGCCTTCTAGGTTGGTTCCAAAAAAATCCCTTGATGAAGAAGACTGCTAGAATGGGTATATAGCAGAGTAGAAGATCTCTCAAACTACTTTTCATCTCTTTTACTTTACCAATAACCTTAGATAAATCACCAATCGGTTAATGCTTTCGAGAAGTGTCTGATCGATTTTCTAACATTACATAGTCAAATCACTTGACGTAGTTCTCAGAGTTGTCAGTGTAAAGTCAACCTTGACTAATATATTAGCACGATCATCCTTCCTATAGATAAGTAATCTTTGGAAAGATGGGGCCCCAACCTCAGCAACAACCGCCGACCTTGTTCCTCGAGCACTTTCACAAAACACTAGAGAATAGATGGTTACAGTTGCGCTCGGTACCATTTGCGGAGGGACAAGACAAAAAAATGAAAAGAAGGGCCACTTCTGGGGAATCTACCAAGGGTAACTATAGTTTCTTTCTTCTCTTTTTTTTCATTTTTATCTATATTTATCTAAGACAATACACAATATGCCTTACGTCATAAGGTATAATTGTGTGTCGTAAAGTAAAATAGGTGATCTATTTCTTTCAAAAAAATGATTTGATCTTGGAGATTGCACAATGCTGACTCTTCAACTCTTCGTTTACATAGTAGTATTATTCTTTGTTTCTCTTTTCATATTCACATTCTTATCTAATGATCCGGGGCCTAGTCCTAGGTGTGAGGAAGAAAAAAAGAGATGAGATTTGTTTTTCATTTTTCATTGATTTTTCATAAATTAATATGAAGTTAATGTATCACAAATAATGAATAAATAGAAAGAAAGAAGAAAAGAAAGAAAAGAGATTTCATCCTTTAGATAAGAAAAGAATGGAAAGAGATTTCATCCTTTTGATTGGGAGAGAGGGGGATTCGAACCCTCGATACGAATTATTTATACAATAAATTAGCAATCTGACACTTTAGTCCACTCAGCCATCTCTCCCCCATTTCCAATTTGAACGATAGATCAAGATAGAAAAACTAAGTCGCTAAAAAGAATATAGAAGCATAAAGGAATGAGAATGAATAGAAAACAATATAAAAAAAAAAGGTGTAACAAAAACACATAATAAACAAAATATGTGTCAATGCTGAATTTTCTCTGATGCTATCTTGGTTGTATCTCATCACTTTGTTGGACAAAAGGTCCTTTCATATACAATAATGAATACATAGTAGGTATAGTTTAGTGGTTAAAGTGTGATTCGTTCTATTAAAAACTTCATAATAGTGAAGGGTTCTTTCCATTTTGTAATATATATACCTCCTATTCAGTATTCAGATCCCAATTTTGATCCAAAAATTTCTTTCTGAAAGAGATTTCATCCTTTGGCCCTCAATAGAAGATTAGTGAAAAATACACATTATCATGAAATCTATCTAGATTTCTATCTAAAATCAATTTCTTTAAAAACAAAATTGGATTATGAAGTCGAGAAGCATAATGTTTGTATTGTATCAATATTTCCAATTGAATGAGTATGAATAAAGGATCTATGGATGATAGCACAAAGCTTGCATTTCAATTGTAACTAAATCTTCAATTTTTGCACTGTAAAAGAGAGATTGAAGCCAAATCAAAGTAGCTATAAAACAAGGGTTTTTGTTTACTAGAACCCTTGGCTTCTTTCCTTTTTTCAGCTCGATAGAAATTCTTTTCCTTAGGATCCCATGACTAGAAATAGGGAATGAAGTAACTGGACTAGAAATCTAGAATTGATCTCTTCTAGAGGGATCATCTAGAAAGCAAGAAGTTTTATATGTATTCAAAAAAAGCTAACATTGATGTTATGGATCTAATGGATTCTCTGGTGAGAGTCCTTTAATCTTTCATTAAGGAGCCGAATGAAACAAAAATCTCATGTTTGGTTTTGAATTAGAGATTTTTAGATATATTCAACATGATAAACCAATGTCGACTATCACCTCTAGCCTTCCAAGCTAATGGTGCGGGTTCAATTCCCACTACCCACTATATATTCTTTCATTTCACTGCATAGGATATGCAGTACAATATATATTTTTATATACTTTATTGTACACTTATTGTATTCCCTAATTCCATTTTTGAACAAAAAATAGGAATGAAAGGTGTTCATTGTCTAATTGATAGGATAGAGGTCGTTTAACCTTTTGGTATATGATAAAACCTTTTTGGAAGTGATGGGTTTCCATCTAATAAAATGATTTCCCTCTATTAGAACAAAGAAAAAAGAAAAAAGAAGAACTACTTTTTTTAAAGGTTAAAGAAAAGAGACCCTTTTAGTTTTTAATTATCAAATTTTTCTCAAGGATTTATCTTTTCTTTACTTTCTTATTTTTTACTTTCTTACATTATATATTCTCTTTATATATTAATTTGATTCATGTATTTAGATTATAATAGTTTTATTATATTGATTTTTTTTCTTGAAATAGAAATAGTTTGATCTGTTCCTGAATAGCTTCTTTCAAAAGGGTTTCAACTTCTTTCGTGAATATCTTAGTAGTAGTAGTGGATAGAATTTCTTGGAATTGATGTTGATTCTTTGTTAAGTAATCTTCAATAAAAGACAAATTCCCTTACTTGTCCAATTTCAAACTCATCAAGACATCCATTTGTTCCGACGTAAATAATAGCTATCTAGTATTTCATCGCAAGAGGTTCTGATTTGGATTGTTTAAGAAACTCACATCATCATCGGCCTCTTGCCAATCGATTCAGAGTAGTTTGATCTACATTAAAAGAAAATCATAAAAAGGCTTCTCACTCAGCAAATTGAGCTAGTTCTAATTTGGATTTGTTGGCTCATGGCTTTGCTTAAATTTGAGGTACAGATCCTATTCTGGAAACTGAAATACCTACATGAATAGTTGCTCTGATTCCAGCATGAAATAGATCCACAACTCAGAATATCTATTTGCCTATAATAAAAATTACATTAGTCGGAATATATGCCAAAACATCTCCAGATTGAGACTCCAATATTGGTAAAGCTGTCATATTTCCTTCACCTAAACGAGAAATTATTTAGTAGCTCTTTCCAAAATGCATGAATGTCGATACAAAAAAGATCTCCTGGATAAGCTTCATAGCCCGGGGTCTTCTTAATAGAAGAGACATTTGATGATAAGCTTGTGCCTGTTTGGAGAGATCATCATAAATTATGGAAGTATGTCATTCACGGTTCATAAAATATTCAGCCAGAGCCACACCCATATAATATAAGGAAATGAGCAAGATGTTGTAATGCAGCAGGCGAATTCGTTGTTTCATCTATCATAATAGTGTATTCCATTGCCCTTCCTTTCTGGAAGGTAGTGACTACCTAAGAAATAGAAGAGGCTTTTTGCCCAATAGCTACATAAAAACATATCATATCACATTTTGCCCTTTTTGTTGAGAATGGTATCTATGTTATTACTATTTTACTAGTTTATCTGTCTTCGATAATTCATTCTCATTGCCCACGTCCTACAGGGATCATTGAATCAAAGGCAAGAAGTCCCGCTTGAAGGGGCTCGTATACGAAACACCTCGAAATAATACCTGGGGCAAGAGATTCAATTAGCTGAGGTTTACAAGTTGAAATTTCTACTCTACCATCCATCAATAGGTTTTGTTAAAGCATTTATAGCAAAACAAAAATCAGCCTAGCTCACAGGGATCTGAGCGATTCTTCCTATTACTTTTATAGAACTTCCCTCTTCGATCATGAAACAATCGCTCATTAATACAATGCATTATCTGATTCCAAATTCAGAGCAATACCAATTGTACCCTCTTCCAATTCTATCCATCACTCGCCATTATTTGTTAAGACCATAAATACAAGACATACCATCGGTTTTTTGAAGTATGGTACCCATATTCCAAATCTTAACTTCTCTATTATACTACTGAATACATTTGCGAATAAGAATACCAATTTCGTCAGCTCGAACGGTTCCCATTCGGATCGCTTCTCTTTTTCTTTCTTAGAAGGAAGGGGAAAAATGAAACCTAAACTCTAAATGAGAGTCAAAAGGCTAATCAGTCATTTCTTCGACAGGCCCTCAGATCCCAAGCACTGATGGTACGAGCACTAATGGTACGAAAATGTCATTCGCTATTCAAACACTTATTTAGAGTTCCTAGAGCTTTTTCTAAGGCTTGTTGAAAAACTTGTTGTTGAACCTAATTCATTGCTCTTTTTCTTTCAAAAAAGAGTTTCATTTTGTTCAATTTTTAATTGTTCCAAACTATCGCAAGTCGCATGAATGAAATTGACTTTTTTTCGTTATATATCAGAATATCCATTGATTCGATACTCATCTGCTTCTATTTCCAGTTCATGTTATAGAAGCTGGGCTCTTTCGAGTTGTTCAATGGTCAGCTTACAAAATTCTTCTGAATTTTGAATAGTACTCAAGCTCCTCTATTTTCTCTTATCTAAGAAATCATTTCATGAAAGTTGATTCTCCTTCCATTCATTTCAAAACTCTCATATCTATTCTCGAATCAAACATGAATTAAAAGACTCATTCGGCTCTCATGCACTATTTTTGCTTTGATGGGTATTTCTGTCCCCATATCTTTGAATGGAATGAGCCTATCCACTTTTTCCTATTCATATTAAAAGATATCAAAACCAAGAACTTATATAAATAAGAATATTAGGGGACTCTTTAGACTAGAACAAATTGTTAGCTAAGTGAATTTTTGTTTTCCATTTTTAAATAAGTTGAAAATCAGAAATTCAGTTTGAATGAAGTTTGTAAGTCAAGAACCTATAAAAAAGAAAACCAAAATTTCATTGTATAAAACTCAGAAAAAAAAAGCAATGAAAGGAACCAAAGAGAAGAAAGCGAGTGGATTCGCGAATTCCTTATCCTAAAATTAGCCCTTCTGATAGTATTGTTTTGACAAAAAAAAAAAAGAAAGGGTTGTTCCAACCTTAGTCGAACCTGCCAACCAAGTTTTGCTAAGGAGCCGGGGTGTTGAGTCTGTTAGCAAACTTTGAGAGTTTGGTTAGCACTTTTTAAGTGTGGTTATCATATTTTAAGTGATTCTGCTAGTTTGTTAGCATTTTTGGGAATTTAATTTCTTAAATAATTTAAAATTTAAAATTATGAATAGACTTTTGAATTAGGAGCAAACTTTTGGGAAATTGGTTATTTTGCTTTCCTATAAATTGATGTAATAGTTGCTTTGTAATTAATGCATTTATGAATGAATAGTTCATAGCTTCTTTCTTCCCTTGCTTAAGGTTTTTGCTACCCTTTTCGAATTTCTCCCTACTCTTTTATGTCCATCAGAGTCTCCTCTCCCGATAGGAGACTACCACCCAAGAATCTGACTTCATGTTCCCAATAGCTCAGCGATCAAGCAAGCTGGTCTTCCCTTTGCTTTTTCGAGATTTCATTCAACGGCTACCGCCTTTTTTTGACTTATAAAAAGCTCCACCTTCAAACTCATGGAATTCTTCCTAAGGAGACAGGACAAGAGAATTCTCTAATCTTACTCAAAAATCGAAGTTCAAGATTCGGGAAAGATGAAGCCCAAGGATGGTCAGAAGCACCAGACTTCATCTCAGAATTCACACTGATTATGATGTGATGTGAACCCGGGGCCAAAGGCTCTTATAGCTGAAATTCTACTTCGTATTAGAATCAAAGTTCATTAAGGGTGGCAATGTTCTAAGAGTCAGTTGTTGAAGCATTGATTCAGGCGATCTGAGCTATTGAAGAGCTAACAAAGAATTTTGAGACAGATTCTTCCCCCGACTTTCTTTTGAAAGAATCTAGTTCGCTTTCACTTCTTCCTTCTTTGCTTTTTCTATCTTTCATATCAGTTCTGTTCCAACCTGAGTTCTTTGCCCGATCAATCTTCTATGGTGGATTCTCCTCTTTGATTGACTCCATTCTAATAGCTAGAGTCACTTATATTTTGATACGACTCTTATGTATAGCCTCCCCTTCTCCTTAATAGCTAACAGAAGGGCTCCTTCTTCACGTACTAAGAAATAAGATAAACCTACTTTTTATGTTAGACAGATTCGGCTATGCAAGATTTTGAATCACACACAAAGTGAGAAGAGCGGTCTATTGTGTGCAATGGCACCCGTTCACTAAAGAAGTCTTAAACATATTATCTCCCGTTGGCCGTTCCCTCTAATAAAAAAGAAGGGTTTACTTTCTTTATGTGAAAAAGGAAGGGTGTACTTTCCTTTTTTGTTCTGTTCTATTTCAATCAAGAAAGGAAGGCTCTTCCAAAAGGTATGTTTTGCACATAAATCTCTTTTCGACATGCTTGGTGCATACCTCATCCATCCACTAAGATGAACCTCTATTGTGCACCCTCCTGGCTATGCTTTCATGGGAGTGATGAGCTAGTCATGAGATCCCTTTATTGTTACACCTTTCAAGGTTTGATATTGCGACTATTCTGACTCCCTGGTTGATTATTAGGAATGAATCAATAGTGCATTTGGGAATGAAGGAAAACAATAGTTTGAAAAAGCACTTCATGACATGAGTGATAGGGAAAAGGCAACCCCTCTTTTGTACACTTTAAGAAAAAAATTGTACATAGCTACTTTTAATAAGTAACTCAGTATCTCATACGCAATCGAGGAAGCATCCTAGGTGATAGGGATTCTCATAGGATCTATATTACCTTCAATAGAGAGCACATTTGCTACGAATTGAGATGGGTTTTCAGCTCCTTTAGCAAACTAGATGATGCTATCATTCGAAGTCTTTAGCATGCTTCTATTTTGAGAATACCAAGCATAGGAGTCATCATTAGAAACAAAGGACTTGTAATGGAAGGGAGCTGAGGAGGTCTAGACCAAATGATTCTTATCATCCAAATTCCTCTTTTGTCTTTCGAGTGACCTAAAAAGACGATTAGACTTCTAGCTAGATCACGCTCATGGGAGTGTCAAACTCCTGAGCGGTAGATCCTACCACAAAAATCATGGAAGATCAGGAGAAAGAATTGATAGCCTTCATAGGCGGAGGAAAGTGGAAGGATAAAGAAGTCATAACGAGCACATTGTATATGCTTGACTCAGGTTTGAAATAAGGAGGGAATGGTAGAGTAATGCTTAATAGCTTCCTCCTCTACATCAGACTACCTCAATACATCCAATGCTTTCTTTGTATTAAAGGAAGAAAGGAAGCTAGGCATGAGAAGACCCAATTCCACTAAGAGATCCCTATTTCGATTTATGAAGGAGAACAATTCACTATTGATCTCAAATGCCTAAAACTGGAGAATGTTTATTATCTTGCACAGAGACTCACAACCTTCCTTGTGAAACATCCGATTGAAATGGTGCCAGAAATGAGAACTAAACAGGTTTTCACAATAGTCATTAAATATATAACCATTGAGCCACTTAAGTAACCACCTAGAATATCTGATATAGCAGAAGGATTTTCCACTACGAATGTCTAGTCAACTGGTTTGCATATAATAGATAGGTTTATAGCTTGATTGTGAAAGATCAAAGTTGTAGATTGCGTAGAGATTACGTGGGAAGAAATAGCCAACTTTCCCTTTCCCTTTTTTCTAGGGTCAACCTTGAAAGTTCACCTCATTAGATAGAGAGATAAAGCCCTTCTCCTATAAGAATAGAGCCAAGTGGTTTCCAATCCCATACATATCAAACAATTTACTCTTTTGCTTTCCCTTCTTTATATCGGAGGACTTCAATTCCTCATGAAAAGTAGAAGGCTTCTTCTTATGATTCTGAGAATAATTAAAATGAAAAAAGAAAGCTTGAACCCTAACATAAGAGTGGAGTTGGTCAGATTACATAAAGAATGATAGCCTCCAAAGTATACTCATTGAATACATTAATCAAATCGATCTCATCGGGGGAAAGAGGACAACTCTTTCCATAATCCTTAGCAAAGGGCTTATCTTTTTCAATGAACAATTTGATCAAGTTTTGAGATATCAATTTTTCATCAAATTTCATTATCAGATCCTCAATCTGAGTTTGTAATTCTAATAATATGTCCTCTGGGAAGGAAAAATTATCGTTTTGCACATGCAATAACCATCAAACTTGATCTTTCTATATAGAATAGCTAGATTCAATTCCTTCAGATTATCTGACAACTTCATCTTCTCAAACAACTTTTTCAAACATTTGTTAATCACATTAGACCACATATTCAATGAATGAGAATTGTAGGGCACCTACAATGAATAATCAGTGAGGTGAGAGAGCTTTGGCAAGCTCTTTGCAGAACCTGAGCGAGATAAAAGTCTCGTTTTGGATTTTGTCCAAATAGGCGAGTCAAACGATAGGAAACTATATCTCTGATTTTACCTATGTGGTCCGCTATCTGGAGATAAAGGATGGCATCTCATCTCTAGATCGAGTCATTCCTTGTGCCAACCAGACGCCCCTCTTTGGTTCAAAGTTACAGAGCCATTATGGAGAGTTTGATTGGCCACTCTAAGGTAGAAAAGATTATTATGAACAAATTATTATTCACAAAATCGGACTACTTAGGTGATTGTCAATGGTGAACGGCCTTTGAAGGTTCTCGATTATTCAAAGGAGTTCTGTATTGCCAGCTATCTCTTCTCGAGATCTGTCATACATCTGTACTGAAATTCAGGACCGTTGCACTACTCCATGTATTCGAAGCAGTGCATTGCTCTATTGAAGAATTTTAGAGGACGAAAGGTTCAATTCGTTAGTGGTACAATGGTCTTTACTGCTAGATTAGGTATAACCCGTATCATCCCTTCTTTTCATAGAAGGATAATAAAAGATGGTGGTGATCAAGCAGACTCTTTAGTGAAGCTTTATCTTTCATTCTTCTCTTTGATGAAGGGGATTCCACACTACCATGCATTTGGTAAGAGGCATCTGAAGTTGATTGAGTCTATAAGTAAGCATGAGAATCTGTATGTTTGGAATGAGTTGTTTTAATGAAATAATTCCACTCTTCTTAACTAGGAATTGTCGTTGGATCTGGGAGATGCCAATCCATTTTGGTATCTCATGGAAACCTATATGAAAGACATTCCCAATAATTCAAAATGTAGAAGTTTCAAAGAGGACGATTTTCATTCTGCTAATGTAAGAGATCAGATCCTTTAGAAATCATATATCAGAACTGCTCTCTATATGGTACACTAAATATAACTACTACATATATGTAGAAAGTGTGTTAGAGGAAGCATGGAGACTTCCAGATAAAGGGATTTTAGAATTAGGTTTGACACAACGGACATATTATCCATCTGATTTCTTATCTCATTCTAAATCTCCTTATTCTATCCATCATCATATGACTATCATATTTGACATGTGGATAAAAGATCCATTCTTCAATGTGTCTTGTGTTTATGGTAGACTAGCTTTAATTGTGGAGGGTGATGCGAAGCATTGTGTAGTTACAGCTGGAAATTACCTCACTCAGAGATTCTTACTCCCATATTAGAAGTAGACAATGGGTGTCTTGAGGTGTTTCCTTGTGATGATACTTACAATCCAAAGAAACCTTTGTAAAGGCTAAAGTTTTGGAAGAAGTTGTGGTGTTTTGACCTTTCTTCTGCTACTGATAAATTTCCAACTCACTTTACTATGCTCCTTATGAATCACATCTGTAGACCTGGTATTAGGTGGTTTATCGTTACCATCCTCTTGCGAGGTGGTCGGTAAGGTTCCATTTGGTAAGCAACGTGAGGTATACTTTAAAGATGTTACCCCTCTCAGCTATTATGCTGCATGGACTTTATTCTCTGTTTTACAATGCATGTTGGTGTGGATGGCTTTCGAGATCATCTATCCTGGAAGGAGATTTAGTGCATACGCAATTCTCAATGATGATGTTGTCATTAAGAATGAAAGGGTAGCTCAAGTGTATCAGACTGTTATTGAAGAGTTGGAGGTTTCTATTTTGGAATCAAAGTCTTTGATATCTGAGAATGGTTCACTTGAGTTTGCTATGTTATATATAGTTAATGAGGAAAGTTGGGATTTATCTCCTGTATCTTTCAATGCAATGTTCAATTGCCTAAACTCATACACTCTGCTTAAGTCGATATCCTTAAAATATAATAAAAAATTAAAGGATAGCGATGTGGCCCTTGGGTGCTAGCAATAGAAGCTTAGGGAGACTTCATTGTCCTATGTGTCATAAATGGATTTGACTCAAGGTCATGTGGTCTTCCCTAGTACTAATGATTGTTTCCTTTTAAGATGGTGGCTAGAGGAAATCCTTCTAGACCCATACTTAGAAGGGGTCTTCTTCAATATGGTCATAAAGGCTATTAGATTGAAAGATCTAATAGGACCTCCATATCTTGATGAGGATGATTCTTTTATATTTGAAGAAACGATTGTTTTAACCAATTGGCTAAAGTCTTATATTTGATATTTAAGAGATTATTCATTACTATTAAGTTCATCCAATGATTTCATTGATTTCATGGACCTTAAGTCATACCAGCGTAGATGGATGGCCAAAACATTTAAAACTAAAAAACTGTTTTGTCTGATATGGAAACTTTATGGTGTTTCTTCATTATTTAGGTCATGTGATTTGTGGTATCGAAAGCTTGCTTTGTGCTCTAATGTCTCAGATAGTTCGTTGTTACAAAATCTTTGGCATAGGGAACTTGATAACCCCCTTTCAACTTTTCTTCTACTAAAGAGTAGCTCGGTTACCCCAGCTTTCCCTCAATAGTCAAGCTTGAAGAAGATAATAATAGAACATTTGGATTATGGATTTTTTGTTCTTCTTTTCTCCTTAGAGGCAACCTGAGGTGTAAGGACATTCTTTTATTATTTAAGGTGAACCTTAGAAGAGCAGTAAGATGAAGCATTCTTGTATTATATTGGTGCTTAGACCTTATGCGGTGGAAGATCCTCCCCTATCATGGTTCAAATCAACCTTCTTGAAGAGTGGTCGAGGGTGACCGGGATTGGCTAGTGCTGATTTCCTTCTGAGAGCCTGAAAATTAGGAACTCCATGCTTGTTGAAAGTTCTTTGTTTTCGACTATCTCTACCTTCTAGTGTTGTGTTGACAAGGGCTTTCAAAATAGTTGTAGTTGAAAGAGATGCACGACTCCAATTATTATTGAATCTGATCTTTTTTTTTGAGTTTGAGTGCAACGTATGACTCATCGCTACGTTCGTGACAAAGATAGCAAGGAGAGCTACTCCCTCATAGAGTTGACGCCATAGAAGTGCTAAGTTCAAAAGTTCCCCTACAGGGGCCCCTTCTTCCCACGGAAAACTCTTAGAAAGAATCTATAGAATAGAGGACAGAGCAAAGCAAGTAGTTGTAGTTAGCTTTACGTTTATGTCCTTCCTTCCTAGGAACATGGGAAAAGCATTGACTGAAGTGAAAGGAAGAAAATAAAGAATGAATTTCTCATTCTTAAAAAAGGAAGTGAAAAACCAAGGTAAAGGATTTTTTCGAGAGCTGGGGTTCAGATTCTAGGTATATTATTCATTCATACAACCGAACTGAATTTGTGCTTATAAGACTTTCTTTTCAGATAGGAATGAAGAAGTCGCTTTCTACTTTCCATCTTTTACTTTGATTGGACAGTAGTTTCGAAAGCCAGTAGTGAGATTTTTTATATGAAAGAGAAGGTACAGTTATTAAAGCCTACAGTTCAAATGCCATAATGTGTCCGTCATTTAGTGAATAGTGCCAGCAGTGGAATAGTAGTCCACAAGCTTTCTTGGTCACCAAACAAAGTGAGAACTACTCAGCTTGCTTTCTTGCCCTAGCATACACACTAAGTAGATAGCAAGCACAGATACGCTAGAAGTTCATTGATTGAAGTATATGTTATGTTATGATCTTTTCTAAAAAAAAGATATCTATTCAATCTGGTAGGCTGAAGCAATGCAATGGAATAGAAATAATCAATATCTTTTTTGAATTGAATAACAGTTAAATTGGAATTGAATTGAAGTAGCTATTGGCCAGGTCGTGGATGCTGAATTATCTGTCTGACCACTTGTAAATTGGCGAAATCGGAGAGAAATTTGAAGCTGACGAGGATGCATGATTGCATCCTACTAGGCAACTGAGCTCACATTGGTTGTTTGTGAACTTTAGGACAGTGCCCAAGGAGTGTGGATTATCCTTCAATAGTTCTTTATCTTATTGTTTCACCTAAAGGGAAAAGGGGATTTTCTTTTCCTCCTCCATATCTCACAACTTGGTAGAGACTCTGCACTAAGAATACACCATAAGGAGCTGCACCCAAGACTTTGAACCCAATCCATGTGCTACATAATCATGTTATATATATATATATATCTTAGCTTCAATTTTTTCAGCGAATCAAAGCACCACTAACCATTGATAGTTGAAGAGCAGTCATTGATTCATTCTTCTCCAGCTAATAGAAGAGCCATAGATTCCAGTCTACATTGAGGAGACAACCCCAAACAAGGTAAAGCATCTTTTTGAACTGGGGGCAATAACAAATTAAAGAAAAGAATCCTTGGTAAATCAAAGACAAAAATAAAAGAAAGGGGGTCAGGGCTGGGGTACAATATGGGGAACTTCTTGAAATTGCATTTGAAAGAAATAGGGGTCGAGGCCATGTGAAATGAAATCTCTTTCATCCAAATCTGATCTTATGCTTGACCGAGGGAGAGTAACTTCTTTGAAAAGCAAGGATGGGACTAGTTTTGAAGCAAAATTCAAAGATTAGTCTTTCTCAACTTTCTACTACCGAAGAAGAGGAAATTCCATGTTCCAAAAAAGATTCAATAGTCCAATCCTGAAGAGGTCTTATATATTCAACTCGAGTGGATCAAATAGAAGACAGAGCCACGCCATGTTAATGTGATAGCAAGAAAAACAAGTTGCAATCACAACATGAAGATGTTGTTATCACAACATGAACAAGCAAAAAAGAGGTAGGCCCCCTCTAGGGAACTTCTCAAAGATAAATGGCTACCATCTCCCATGTCACTCTAGAAGAGAAAAAGGGGGGGTGAATAATACCTAGGACTATAAAAGGCTACCATCTCCCATGTCACTCTGAATTCTATTATAGCATTTGATCCTTTCTGGGTGGGCAACCAACTAATGTATTTCTCAAACAAAACATGGCATGATCATTGCTGAAAGCACAGTTTCTTAGTTCTCCTCCTCTATTAGTAAGTACCTAAACCCTAAATATGAATTTCATTTCATAGAAAAGCTATTTCCTCGTTGTTGTAGAATCCAATGAAGTTCCCAAGGGGTGCCCCTGGGTCAATCCTATTGTTCACATCTTGAAGTGAGCAATTTACTATTTTATTTTTTCTCTACTATGAGGTACTTAGACAAAAGGCAAGAAAGATAGCAACTAATTGAAATGACTAGAGTATAATACCCTCTCCTTTATGGCTTGTCCATGTCGATTGGATTGCTTTGCTAAGGAATGGAGTTGGTAGACAGATAAAATCCCAACCTTGATAGAGTGATTGGAAAGAGTAGAGATTGGAGATTTATTCAATACCTTTGGACAGTTGAGTGTGAGCAACTCTCGTACTCTATTTTACTAGATCTTGTGTGATTGAAGGATTCCTCTTTGACTAGCTAGCTAGTGCTATATCTATGGATCTATGGATTTGAGTTAGGCAAGTTATGTTATATATTGATATAAGAAGGTTGCTTTATAGTCTAAGAATGGGGGCCCCTTTCTTGTTACAAAACAGACATTCCATTTTTGGCTTTCCCAGCACTGACTAACCTCTCTTGTTAGATTTGTAGTCACCTCAACTTCTTATAAACTAGTATTAGTATGAAATCTCCTTCACATCTCAAAATCTGCACCAACAAACTTCTTCAGATACCAGTCAGGTAAGTCTCCAATTCATCTCACTCCAAAGGATCCAGTTGATTGTGAAGGGGGGCCCCCTCTCGAGAACTGTTGGACAAGGGATCCCGACGTTGAGTCAGAGCTGGAGTTCATAGAGCAACTCCCTCTTCAGCTTGTTAGGAAAGCTATTCTTGTGCACAAATGATCAAAGAAACATACATCCTATTTAATGATGCAACTACAGGAGCATTCAAGGAAGAATAAGGCAAGGCAAAGGAGGATAGAAACCCTGGGAAAACATTTGCAGATGCGACCTTGAATCGAACCAGGTTGAAAACATTATCAACAGACAAACTTTGCATCAACCGAGATGGCCAAGCCCCAGTTCCAAGGGTTAAGGTATTCCCTATATTGAGCCCATTCAAAACAGAACTCCACTTATGGATTCTCTTTTGTGTATCTGTTGGCCGACTTGGCTTCATATTTCCTATTGAGATCCCAAGTCTCCAAGTGGGCCCTCTTGGCTACCCATGACTTGGCTTTTCAGAGAATCTTGCTTCTATGTCTTAGGACTTGTAGCTTGGCAGTCCACCGAGTAGTTTTTTTTTCAGTTTCGAGTGTCTTCTTGGATAGTTATAGTTATAACCGCCCATAGGAGCGAGATGTAACTTGTAGGGGTGGCGGTTCCATAAACATAGTCCTTTGAGGTAGTGGTCGTTTAGTCCATGGTCTGTTGGATGGTCAGTGCAATGCCAGAAATTGGAACTCATTGGGATTCCGCTCGTTCTTGTCCTTTTCTTCAAGGCCTGTTCTTCGGTGTGGTAAGTACTCCATACTACTGTAACGCAGCGAAGCTTACACTTGTTCACTGAAGATGAAGGCTCATTAGGGCCTCTTTCCTCCTCCCTTTTCTCTTCACTAGTAGAGGTCCAGACGCTCACTAAGGCGGAGGAAGTCGATTGAACATCTCAACCATTGGTGGGAATTTCACTTGCATCCAATCCCAAATTCTTGTTCACCTCGGATGATCATGGTTGGTGAATTGTGACCTTGCATAATTATGTTGGGTGAGCAATAGCAGCTTCGTCACAATACCGACTGCGGGGCTAACGGGTCACACTTTGGCCAAGTATCCTTCAAAGAGACTCCCAAGGGCCAGAAGTATTGAAGGAATGGCCATGGGAATGGGTGCATTATGAGATCATAATCTGTCTTGCCCGAATGAATTAGTTGGTACTAGAAATGTGAGACATATGAAATGAAAAGAGTAATTAGAAGTGAAAAGGACAGAGACACTTCCCAACCAGGAAGCAAAGTTCCCACTTATGGTATACTTTGTGTAAGAAAGCTCAAAGATCACATCTTTGTAATAAAATCCAATTGGAAAAGGAAATCCAATTAGAGATAAGTTGCCGATGAGAATCATGTCATAGGTCAAAGGGAACGAGGAGGCAAGTCCCCCCATCTTTCACATATCTTGCTCATCCGACATGGCATGTATCATCGAACCTTCACTCAGGAAGAGTAATGCTTTGAGAAACAAGGATTCATTAAGTGAAAGATGCTCACCAAATAGTGAGAAATGCCACAGCAAAGATCATATAGCCTAATTGACTGCAAGTTGAATTCCCTCTTGAGACGTTCTGTAAAATTCCTGTGGTTACCACAAAGAATGACGTCATAGCTCTTGCAGAAGTAATAACAATCAAAGTTGTAGGTGGGTATTAAAATAATGGGGAGCACCTTCCTATCATGAAAACGCCAGCTGTGACCATAGTAGCTGCATGAATCGAAGCAGATACTGGAGTGGGACCCTCGATTACATCGAGTGACCAAATATGCGATCTTATCTGTGCAGATTTCCTAACATCACCAATAAGAAAAAAAATAAAAATTAGAGTTATGGAATTCAATCTTATATTGTGAGAAATCCATGAATTTTTTAGGGCAAATGCACAATCAAAGATGGTGGAAATGTTTACTGTTAAAACAAAGTAAAACGACTCATGTGGGAAGATTTCCCCTCACACAACTCACCAACTTGATCTTTCGCTGGAACTGTATGTTCGAATGGGCCCATAATCAAGATCCCCTGAGGGAGGCCTCAGACTAGAGGTATAAAGTCACCCCAGAGGGGGCCTCGAACCCTGTAACCTTTGCCACTCAAGTGTATGACATCTGCCATGCTTAAGGCTCTTCTCCCTTCCCTTAGTAAAGAAAGAGTAAACTACCTACCTGTCATACACTGTATGGGTATAAGTACGATGTGTGGGCTGGCCCCTTGCTTGGATTTGAGGTTATTCACTACCGAATCGAAGAAAAGGCCAGATCAAGAAACAAAGCGAGGTACTATGAGCCCTCTGCCCCACACAGCTAACCAGCTCACGTGGTTCATCGATTCCATTTATATCACCCTATAAAAAAAGTCAATACAGAGGTACGCTTCAGGTAGGGGGGGTGTCCTGTCCATATTTGGCAGGGCCCTTCCCCATAAGGCCCCACTGTCGAAGCATAAGCACCCTCTTACTACCTATATGCAAGGCACCATCTTAGCCTTCCCTGACCAGGATTGCTCCAACACCTGTAGCGTTTGTGATTGGCCTCCTCAACTGTGTATTAATTGAAAGGCAGGATGTCACAGCTGCCAACCGATGGTAGTTGTTACATCCAGTATGTCCCCCCTTGATTCCTGACATGCTTTTTGACCCGATAGAAGCGAGTCGAGTCCGTATTACTGTGGAGCAACTGCAGCTTTTGGATCTGATCTATCTACTCAACAATTCATCCGGGGACTTCATGGTCACCAAAGAAGCCCCAAGAAGCATCAAATATTTCCAATGAGATCCATGAAGCTAGCAAGCACTAGCTCCTGGTGTGACTTCATTTGTATAGTATTTGTATAGGATAAAAACTTGAAGTTCGACACTCTGTTCTGTGGCCTTTTCTGGATTGTCGGATCCTTTTTTTGCATTGGACATTTTAAAAATGGCGATGTTATTGTTGTTGAAGGTTCGGGAAGTAAGTTTCATGAAAGTCCCTAATTCCTAGATCATGCTGGTGTTGCATTAATGAGCGATGGATTGAGCTGGTACAGAAGGCGTCTGATTGTCTTACATCGCTTTACCAGAATATTTTTGGTTTGCACTTTCAAAAGTTAGCAATAATCTTTCTATGGACGTCTGAAAATCTATTTCATGTAGTCTGGACGATTGTTTACCAAAAACACAACTCGACTAAGTTCCCATGAACGGGACTACGACCCTTTCCAAAAAAATCAGTACACCCTACATAAGTCGTAGATCGTGTTGGATGTGTCAGTTATACTGAAAAGAAGTTCCCAAAAAGAAGTTCAACCTTCACTCTGATACCAAAATCTGAATCCTTATGATGCTCTTCTCTACGACTGTCAAAAATTGATTTCTAGGTTTCATCATAAACCTAATTGGTGACTTCTAATTACTTAAATCAATAGTTCAAGAAATCATAGATTAAACTGTTGAATTGGAACAACCCAGATTCGGGATGATTTGCCCTCAAATAAAAGCATTCCAAATCTAAAGAAGAAGATTCCAAGTCCCTTTATCTAATTTGCCACCCAATCATATCAAGGAGTCACCGACCGCCCAAGGAAGTGGACAACACGGTGGACTTCTAGTTTTGTACACCTTAAGGCAGAATGGATTCCACTGTGAAATCATAGACTAAAGCAGTTCCTCACTTAGTGCTTCCCTGAGTACTTCACACTTTGGAGAATACTCGATGCCAATGGAACCTCCGTCATTGACAATCTAGCCATGGGAACATTACTCTTTGATAGGATCAGATATCCAAATTGTAAATCTTCTAATGAATTCAGAAATAATTGACGATGGATTTCTAAAATGGCATTTTCTTCTTATGAAAGAAAAAAGGGCCCAAAGCCCTATTGAGAGCCAAAGAGAGTCAGAATATTGGAGGGCCAGGATTTTCAATGTTCCTATTTACGACGATGAACCAGGCTTTTCCAGGGGAATGTTCTACCTGGAGAGAAGGGGTACGAGGGATGCCGTCTTTTCTTTGAGGGTTAAATATTCCGTGTATCATCAAAGAGTCTTTTAATTTATCATCATCCTATGCTTTCTGAGGTCCATAATGTTGGTAGTGGAGACTATTGTAACTATCGACCTTGTTTAATTAGAAATCCCTAGAGAGGGCCCCAGCGAGGATGTGCTCCATTTCATTCTCGAAGCTAACAGAGGTTTTCGATTGAATACCAACGTTTCTTACTTCTTTGAGTAATAACACTCAACTGCTACCTTTGGCAAGGCAATCCATAGATGCTTCTAGAGCCCTAAGGCCTGGTCTTTCATTCGTTTCTCAAGGCTAGTCAACGCCATATGTGGAATAACTACCGATATAGCAGTAAAAGCAAGATGTGAAGTGGATCGACTCTTCAAGTTCCTATTATAATAGGATCTACACAAGAAAAAATGTTCCTAATTTCATTTCACTTTGTCTATCACTGATCCATGCTGGTGGGGCTGTCAAATGTATTTGTTACCAATTAGAATTAGTTCTTTTTAGTATTTCTTTTCTTTTTCCTTCTTTTTATCCTGACTTCTAGAATGAAGTTCTTAAGGAATAAGTAAAATTAGTTCATTGCGGTCATCCACTTCCCCCTCCTCCACCTCCCTTTGAAGTGGATTTCTTAGCACCATGAGTCACTAGAAAGAGGGGCCGCCTCTGTGGTGACTTTTGACTTTTAGATGGGGGGCCCCTTGAAGTCTTGCATATTACTTCTTTCGGTAATGGGACACCCACTTTTATTTTATCAAATAATCTTTGGCTTTCTGAACGTGGTTCATTGGACAAAGTTAGATTAAAAAGCTCCAATCTTTAGGTTACGAAATCGCTGATGGAAAGAGATGAAGTACATATACATGGGATTTAGCATCTAGAGAATGGAGTTCTTAAAGGGTTGAAGGTAGACCCATCTGGCAGTGATAATCATTCTGATCCAAGGAGAGGAGGCTTTCTCTTTCTACATAAGGGTGCCTCGGGCCCAACATCCACTCACTCTCCTTCCACGATACGATTGTGCACCACAAATCAGAACTAATGAATACACCAGCTTCCCTTTTTGGCCATATTTCAACAAAGGATTCTTCTCAAGTCAATTGATTGAAGAATTAGGATGTTTTGAACGCCCATTGAGCAACAAGAATAGAGTCCTCCGCTACTGCTACATTGTGACATAGCAGCTCCAATACTACGCCTTGAACCATTTTTTTAGTCAAAGTTGAGGATTTCTAATGTTAAACAGATTTTAATTATCAAAATCTCATCTTTTTTTATAGTAGTTTATTACCTTTACTATGGAATTTCACCATCAAGGCATCTTGAAAGTGAATAATATCCTGCCTTTCAACCGGTATCCGAACTAACTCAACTAAAACTCAAAAAAGGCCGCTCTTATATTCAAGATTGACCACTGTTTTGTAACTAATTAGAATTGTGTCTTCAAAATTGATCTTTTGCAGCATCTGGAATTTGATCCTCTTTTTCTTCCTCATTATGATTTTAGTTTTCAAACCCACTATTGTACTCTCAGCAGGTCCAGCTACCCCCTAAACTGATTGTGAAATGTTTTGGAAAGGGAACTACTTTCTGCAAATGGAGATTCAACAGAGGGCGTGCTTATCAAATATGTGCTTTCGTCAATACCAAAATGATGTCATTTGCCTGGTTGTCTGGTCTTCGTGAAAAAAGTCCAATTGAGGGGATCTGATTTTGAACATATGAAAATTTCAAACTAGAAAAATATAAAAAATTTGGATTCGAAAAATATAAAAATATTGGATTCGAGTTGAACTGAAGCCAATTTAGGATTTTCTTGGAACATTCCTCTTGTGTGATGTTGTAGGTGAACACAAAGAGGCCAAAAGAACGTTCTCCCATTCTTTTAGACGTGTTAAGGTCCACAAATTCTTGTACATTTGAAAAAAGGCTTCTTTGTTTCAGCAATCAGTTTTTCTTTGATCCATGTCAAAAAGGGGTTCGTGTGCAACACATGTCTTGAGAGAGCCTTGCTTGATTTTTTAGCCATTTGTTCATTTTTTTAAATTTCCATTTATGAGCTATTTTTGGAAAGGGAAACCCGATATAGGAATTCCCAGCTCAGCTTATACGATCAAAGATTGTGAGAACTCTATTCACCCAATGAACAATCCTTCTTGACATCATCTAATCCAATAAGAATCAAAGGAATTTGATTGGAATTGGAATCCAATCAAATAGATTATCTAGTTCCCTAGATTGTGCCCCAGTCAGCCCCTCCTCAAGGGAAGAGTCTGATATCATAGAAGCTATGACAGGGAGGTCTTTTGGAAGGGAAAAGTTTCTCTCGTAGTAGCTCGAGCATTTTGTACATCAGTGTTGCTCTCGCAGTTCTATGAGAAAACATCACTAATCACAAATCCCAATATTCTTTGAATTACTATTTTTAGTCTGTGGATGAGTGTGATAGGAGTAGTCGGTCTGGCCCCGAGGCCCGACTCGCGTCGTTAAAACAACCGACTAGGGTGAAAGATGAATCCTCCTCGTGTGCGCTTGATGGTACTATAGGTCGACCAAAGCTAGAGCTGTTGCATTATCTTTTCGATATAGACCTTAGATTTCAAAGGTGCTATTAGGGATCTGAAATTTGGGGGGCCGGGCCACCCTTTTGTTTGGGGCCCCTCGTTGGTAAAGAATCAGAGCAGAGGCTTTTCCATTCCATTTTTGATTGCCACGATATCACCCCAATCGAGAGACCCAGTTGGGGGTCGAGCTCAAGAAAGAAAAAGCCTTAAAAGAGAACTACAAGAAGGCCCGTGGGATCTGTCCAAATTCAAAGCCCGTATTATGCCCCCTCTGGAGATTCTTTAGACTAGAGAAAGATTCAGATTGATTACATGCCTTTCCTTCTCTCTACGTTATAAAAATAGATCAATATTTCAAAATCGAAAGATAGATAATATCTATCTATCATTTATTGACATTGTCTTCATAAGGGCCTTCCAAACTTGATGAAGGCCTCCTTCTATTCCGACTTCCCTAATCTTCTAATGTGAGGGAAACTCTCACGTACAGTTTGTTTTTCAGGGGGAAGGAGCCCGAAAGGTTCCCCTCAGCTTTTCATTTGTTATGAGCCCAAACGATGCGTCGGAGAAATCAAGAGTCAAGAAAGCAGGTACTTGACAGAGACTCAGGACTCCGACGCTTCTGCATTCCTGCTGCACATGAATTGGTAGGTATCGTATGGAGATGTCAAATATAGGATTTTCGAAGAAGTGTTCCCATATATTCATATGCAGGAAGTGATGACACTACTCAACGATGTGAGCCAGTTTTGGTTTTCTGTGAGTGAAAGATATTCGACACAAGCCACAGACATGCTTTTTCTCTTTTGAAGAAGCTTTTGAAGTCAATCCCAGAAGAGAAGGGAACAAATTTCCTCAAGGAAATCCTATTCGGTGCAGGTTACGTGACCTACAGCTCGGCCAGACTGTTGTAGTTCCCCGGCCTCGGTCACAGAAGAGCGGGGATTCAAACCGTGGTAGAATTCCATATTATTTCAAGTGTTTGGCTCTTTCTTCTTTCGAACCCTAGGAGGATTGAAAAAGTAATGAGTGCAGCAAGGAAAAACAAGGCTATAAGCTGCGTACAAGGACCAAGAAATGAGACATTGGAAGAATCTTTTGAGTCAAGAACTCTTCAATTACTGTTCGATCGCTAAGCTAGGAGGCTGTTATATTGAGATCATGGTTCAATTTGAATTACAATTAGAATTCGCAAAAACAATATTTTCTTAAGAATGAAACTTCTGCGATTATAATTATAAATTCCACTTTGGCATGGTTAGGAGCCTATTTATCATCTCTTTGATCGAATACACTGTGATGATACCTGGAGAAATACTGGCCACCAAAGTAGGTATTAGGACCAACCTTTATACTGGGCTAAAATGCATGATGCTATTGTGGTGAAGACCCCAAACTCAATACTTTGCCTCTAGCCATTAGGGCATGGAGGATCCTGTACTTCCTAAAGATGGCCCCTATGACGGCTCCAATCTGTGTAGCAGATTTTGTTCCATTGCAAAAAAGAGATCCCTTACCCTTGCTTGCCAAAATGAGGAATATGAAGTCTGGTAGGCTGCAGGTACTATGGATCCTCTGACTCTTGCAAAAACCTATATTGGAGTCGCAGGCAGCCAACGCATGTATTCTTTCTAGCTCCTTCGTTCGAACCCTGCTGCTGTGTATGTAGGAGTTTTTTCTTTGCTTGAAAGTCCCATTTTAGGTTTTTTTAGTGTTTATGAGGCCCCAATTCTTGACTAGAATGGTAGAGCTTTTGGGTTTTTCATGTTCACAGTTGAACGCATAGGTTTAGCTTTTAATGTTTTTGGAAGTTCCTATTTCGATTATATTTATCATCCCTGATCTGGAAGTCACCTTTTCTTCTCCTTGTGTAGTACGTCTTGATGGGGCACAATGTGGGGAACTCATTCCTATTGTACCCCGATCCCCCTTTCTTCCCTGAATCTCAGGCTGTTTCAGAAGCATTCTACGAGGTAGACATTGCACTAGCCTCTACAAGAGTCGAGGTATCTGTGAGGAACATCAGATATCAGCCTTTGCTTCATGAAGCAAAGAAAGATTCAAACATTCTTAAATTAGGGTAGTTAGATTATGATAGGATTTCAGCTTTCCTCATAGCACAAGCACAAAAGAAAAGAGGAGGATCATCAAATAACCTTTTCCAAAACTATATTGAAATAGAACCATAAATCCCAAAACTATGTATTTCTTTTTTCTCTACTTCTCTAGTTTGTTCTTCCCTTGAAATAGTCCTTTAAAACCTCTCAAGACACCTTATATCATTTTGAGGAACTCGAAATGTCAACCACCTTTGAAGTTATAAACTTTCGATTAGAGAATTTACTATCTGATCAAATAGAGGCCCCTTTGAGGATAGTTTTTGAAGATAAACAAAGACGTAGAAATAATAACGCAACAAAAAACATGTACAAGATCTTAGAACTATACAATCCTCAAGGCATTTGTGAGCTTCTAGAAAAGAATAGTTCATGACTATGACTCAAGATAACTAAAGATAAATACTAAGGTAAAACATAGAAAACAACAAAGCCTAGTAATCACAAAATGTATATTAAAAAATTAAGCTTTTATAAATAAATTGTGTCTAAGAATGGAGCAATTTAACAAAAGCTAAATAATCCAACATGAAGATTTCATTCAACACCATCTTGATTAATAAGAAAATTACATTAGCTAGCTTTTATAATAAGACCATCAAACATATCATTCACAAATCAAATAGAGATCTTAGACCACTCTATTGAGCTAGCCATAATACTGTGCTACTAATTGAGAGTGGCTACTGTAGTTGAATCCAAGCACATTTTAATTTCAAGATTCGATGAAATGGCATGAGACAAATCATCATAGAACCCAAAAATCAGACCATAAGTTATTCATTATTCAAAGTAAAGGAGCGATTTTGAACCTCATGGAACTTTTTGTTATGAAAAGTGCAATGCATTCCATTCTTAAATGATATTTTGACAATGAAGTAGATTTAATGAAAAACCATGCAGTGTAAATATCAACATGGAAATTGGCCCACTCTGCACAAATTAATCAACATGAAACTAAACTAGCCATTGTTTCCTAATCCAGACAAACAGATTACGATAGACAAAAACAGAACTCTACATAGAAAGATATTCACAATCTCGGATCACAAGAATTACAAGACAATGTGAAGCACCGGATGGATAACAAAACATTAGAGCCGGTAGGCAAGAGTAATAACCACTTATAATCATCATGGGCAGTAAGCTATTTAAACACCTATAAGAACCATTGGCCTGAAAGATGGAAGGCGAGAGAGAGTGAGAGGGAGAGGCAAAAACCTTCGGCCTTGGAACACCTGGAGAGCACAAGCGAAGCGGTGAGGGTCGAAGGAGACACAAAAGTTGTGGAGCTTGAAACGCCTATAAACAGTGGCATTCAGTACATGGAGATCGAGATCGACAGTGGCATCGGTGGAGGCAGACAAAATCCTAACAATAGAGCCGTCAAAGCGAGAAAAAGAGAAGGGAAAGGAAGACCTTCTATCCAATGAAAACCTTATAACTCCATACACAAAGCTTCAAAGATTGTAGCAACAAAGAAAATCATTTCTAAAAATCAAAACAAAAACAAAAGAAAAAATAAAATTATGTGAGTAAATAAAATTAATCGATACATTCCATAATAATCAATTAAATTTTTATGTAATTGTTTATAACAATCTAAACTTATTGAGTTGTATATAATAAAAAATCATCTATGATATTATAGTTAAAAATTATTCAAATAATTTTTAGAATATGTGTGATAGTCAAAATAAAACTTTAATCCTCCTAAAATTTGAAATAATTTTTTATTATTAAGAGAATAAAAAATGATATAAAAATATTTAATATTATGTTTTAAGTATTATTCTAAAAAAATTATATCTATATATATACATATCATGAATAACATATAAAAAAAAATATTATCGAAATAAAAAAAAATATACAAATAAATCATTATTATTTTTTTACAAATTTTAACGATGAACATATTAAAAGTTGTATAATTTTTGTAGTTACTCAATAGAAACTATTGGTAATTAAGAAACTATGATTTAGTATGATTCAACAAAATTTTAATACGAGATTGATAGAGGGGTCTTTATAGTTCAGATGGAAATTATATATTTAAATTGAGACAAAGTGATTTTTTTTAATTTAAGATAAATCAAATATTAAAAATATAATTTCAATTTTTTATCTTTATTTATTTACAATGAAATAAATAGATTTATAATGAAATGATTTTAAAGTGTGTATTTTTTTATTATTAGGCATGATTATAATATTTAATTAAATATTTTATTTGGTTTATAAATTTATCCAATCATAAAACTATTTAAAGTGATCTAATGATTAATAGTTAATTATAGGAATACGTTTTTTAGTATATCATAAAACTAAGATCTTCTTTTAAAATTTATTTTCTCAATATTTCAAAATATAAAACTTTAATTCAACAGATGAAAAAATTATAAAAATTACTTTAATATATATATATATATATATTCTATTAATCTGTTTTTAGTATCATATTTATCAAGATTATCTGGAGCACTAATTTCAAACTTTTTTTAATGAAATTGCTTTTCAAAATATTATCAAATATTTGTTTAGCTAAGTTTAAATACATACTTTTTATTTAAAAAAACAGAAAACAATGTCAAAAAATAAAAGATTTTTTTATCATCATAAAATAATAATAAAAAGTTTAATTCACTTTATATTAAGAGATAAACTATTTTCTAATCATTTTTCAATACAATTAATAACAAATTTATAAAACCCATGAAGTTCTTAATAATACTTTTTAATATATTATTTAATTTATTTTAATTAATTAATTAAATTTTTAAAATAAAATTATATTAAAAATATAATCAAAATACATAATATTTTCAGTTGCCTCTGCGGCCAGAGAACTAACGACATGGACAGAGCATTGAATTCCCAAACACTCCTCACTTTAGTTTTTTCGGCAACCTTCTCCTCAATCCCTCCTTGAATACCTTCGTTTTCTCTACTCCCTTAACCCTTTCTCATCCCTACGCCTTCTAGGTCAAAACTCATTTGCCGCTTTATTTGCGTCTTCCTTTAGCCTTCGTGTCGACATTGCTCAGTTTTATAGATCTCCGTAGGTGCTTCTTTGCATTTGAACGGTAACCATGAAGATTACATTCTTCTCTGACGGAGTATTTTTCCATCAGTGTACACTATGCAGACTCCAGGAGGGGGCAGAGTCCCATGGCCAGAGGCGATCATTGATTGGCTTCAGAACGAAATGGTATACCCTGGTCAGCTTCCTTCCGTTGACCAGATCTGCAAGATCTGTCGAGAAACATGGTCCTCGTGTGGAGCTTTCTCCTTCAAAGAGTGCGGTCAGAGAGAACCACGACGACGGTTCGCCGAAAAATTTGGTTCATGGAGTGGCTACACCTGCTGAAGGGGTGAAAGCGAGGTGGGAGAAGGAAAAGGGAAGCTTGGATTTTGAGGATGGATCATCTCTAGAGGTGAAGGAAGTGGCGATGAGGGATAGGGACCTTGCGGTGGAGGAGGCAGTGAGGTTGAGGAATGTCGTTAAGCGGTAAAGGAAGGAGTTGAGGTCCTGTATGGCGGAGGTTGAAAGAGAGGAGTCGGAGCCGAAGCGAATGGTCGACAAGAGGGCCAATGCTAGGTGAGTTGTCTACTTTTTTAATTGGATTTTTAGATTAGGGGATTCTTGTAGCAGGTGGATTATACAGAACTAAATGTTGGAATTTGGAATTGGAGAAGAGGTTTATTTTGGCTTTGTGAGGTCATGAATACATTATTGTTCATGTTATTGTTCACTAAATGCATTTTTTTTGAAGTTGTGTGATATTGCTAATGTGTTTTCCATTGGAATGACGGCATAATTGCTAATTACCTTTAGGTTTGTACTCGTTTAATCAATAACTATTTCCTTTCTTTTGGTTAACATATAATGTACATACAGGTGATGTTAGATGCTTATGATCAGCAATGTGATGAGGCAACTAAGATATTTGTAGAGTACCAAAAACAGCTTCATCAATATGTAAGCCAAGTAAGAGACATTAGGAGGTTGATTATAGATGGTGCTACTGATTCTGGTTGTGAGATCCATTCGCACAATGAGAAAGAAGCAGTCTACACAATGGTCAAGGTAGCAAATCATCAGATGATGTCATTTTAATTGAGACATCACGAGATAGAATCATTAGCTCAGCATGCGAGTCTCTTGCAAGGAATATGACTGAAAGATTCCAAAGTACCTTCCCAGTGTATGATGGGATTGGAATGAACTCTAGTATTCAAGTAGATGCTACCAAGTTTATCGATGACTTGGAAGGTGATGTACCTGAAGATGTAATGGCTGTGATAACTGAGTCTTTTAGAAATCCCTCACATTTACTTCAGTCAATCACTGCATACACATTGTGCTACAACAAATTGATCCATAGAGAGACTAAAAATATTGACATCTGAGCTGATGCAGAGCTTTTGTGGTATCTCTTTTTTTCTTCAAATCATTGTTTTATTTTTTCTTTCCCCATAGGCTAAATTTATAAAAGATTTTCTTTAGCTTTGATAAATCTTTGTTTGTTTCTCAAGTTTTGGAAGTCCTGTGAGGCAGTTAGCATACATTTATAGCTTCAAAAATACATTGGAGCATAATGGTTGTAGATAGGAAAATATTACAAAGTTCAACATCAATGTCGCACTACCAATTGTTTCCATATGGAAATCATGTATGTACTGTTATGACAATTGTTTGATACTATTTAAGAGCTACATTTCTTTTTTGTCATATTTATATTACACTTTAATTTCATTTTTTATTTTATAACTTATGCAAAGGCCATATTGATGTCATTTCAATCATCTAAGGGTGCTCTCATTAAAATATACCAGTGAAACATTAACCAAAAGTTTAACTTTATTTCACTTTTTTGTTTAATCTTTGTCTATTTCCATCTATAAACTCATTCAATGTACACTTATTGTGAAATGTTTTTTTTTTAATTTTGTAGTTTATGTTAACTCCTTGTGTAGTTTGTTAGCATTTGGTTATTTGGGTTTGATGAAGTCAACTTAATTAAGAATTTGTTCACGAAGCATTGATAAGATAGGAATACAAAATTAATAGAGCATGAACTAAGGAGGAAAACAGAGGTTAGAAAAGGCTCTAGAAAGGATGGTAGATAGGTTGAATATATTAATCTTTTTTTTATTATTAAAGAAAGTTAAGGATTATGATCAGATTTGTATTCTTGCTAGAATTGTAAAAAACTAATGTCAAGGTCGAATTAATGTATAGAGCAAATGTCTTGTTAGTGCCAAATCGATGTTAGACTGGTATTATGATGAGTTTTGATAATGATGTTTATTTCTCTTTAATGAAATTCTATTTCTTATAGTTTTTTTATTAAGAATTAGATTTGTGATGAATAATACATTTTATTGGCTATTGTAGGATGTTCAATAATTTATTCATTTCAATTGCATGGTTAATCATTCCTTAAGATAAAATTAAAAATAGCATATAAAAAAATGGTTAACGAAAGATTATGATATTTTTTGTTGTGCTTGGTGAAGTAAGTTATACCGATAAATTTTAAGATGATAATTAAATAATAATATTTTACTAGTATAAATAATATTTTAGGATAATTATTATTTATCCATTTTTTGGTTAAAAGGTTATTTTTGGTGAATTATTAGTTTTACCTTTTTACCACAATATTTTATTTAATAATCAATTATGAACAACTAATTTAAAATTAAGATTTAGAATCTTTTATACCATTTGTGAATGACTTTATGCTTTGGAAATACCCAATTTATTGGTCTATCATATTAAATGGATTATCAACTATTCCATTCAGATACAAATATGATAATAATATAGTAACAGATACTGCAACTCGGGATGCAAGTTCACCTTTACTATATCAGGTTTATCGTAGTCCAAGGCGTGGTACAGATCTATCCTTACAAGGAACGTACAATCAATTACTTGAAAGACAAGTGCGCCTTCTCCTTATATGTAGAATAATATAGAGTATGCTATTGTTGTTGCTTATTATTTCTCATATTAGAGATTACTTATACTTATTTTTTGATATCCTATCTTTGGTTATATTTCTTAAAATTTTATTTGTGATTATCTATTAGAGAGTAGTTATTCTCACATTCATTTGTTTTCTTCCTTATTTGCCACTTTTTTTAACTTTAGGTATTTTGTTACACCACTTTTTGTGATTAATGTTTCATGTGCACCTTTTGATTTTTTTCATTCATTAGGCCATCCCTTTTCATATGGCATATTCATATGTACAATAAAATTATAATTTTAGATTATTACGATAGAGTGCTTAACAAAGTGATTTGGGTATTTTTATTATTTATTCTTATGGGTTCTACCACTAGCTATTTTCAAGGGATCTCATCAGTTTTATATTTAAATAGGAGTCTTTTTTGTGATTTTTCATTATTGTCACCACAAGCACTCTATGTTGTTATTGTAGAGACATTGGTAATCTTAGCCTAATGAAGAAAGAATAATAAATATTTAAGCAAGAAACTTAAGAACCCATTAAAAAATTACATGACCATAAGTCAAAGTAATTCTTTTTTAAAATTACTACAATAACTTAGGAAATACATATTTGATGGCTAAATTATAAATATCAACTATTCTAACAAATATGGTACTTGCAAAGAAGATGGGACTTTTTCCCTTGAGTAATTTTCATAATGATCCATGGCAAAACAGTTTAGATAGTTTGGTAAGCAAAATATAGTTTAGTGAAAAAATGCCTTAATTTAGGGAATGGATGATGAACATGGGTAAGGGATACATTTACTGAATACTATAACTATAAGAGTTGTACCTTCTAATTAGAAATATTACTAGTGATAGAATTAATTGTCCCTTTTCTTAATAAAAAATGTTTGCAAAGCACTAATTCCATTTACAAACTATCCAAAATTACATTAGAAGATATTAAAATTGCTTGGGAAGCCATCAAAGCTACTCCAAAAAAAAACTTACCAAACAAAGAAAATTAAGCATATGTTGGACAACGCTCTGGCTTGCATATCATTCTCCCACGTTTTTAAAATCACTTGACCTTGAGTTGACTCGTGAAGTCTTTTGAGGAGAAAACATTGCATATCACCATATTACCATAAGGATATTTTCTTTGCCCTTCTTTTCTACCAAAGGGAAAGCTTGCAAACAATGAGGGAAGCTTGGCATAATGAGTTAGTAATAATCAAATCAAGTGCTGCATGGAGAAGAATTTTATTAGGGATGTACTACTTGAGTTGTGATTATGTTTCTTAAAACTAATAGTATAGCTTTCTTTATTTAGTACATACATGTATAATATTTATTATGCCAGGAAGAACACAAATGTAACCTTAGAATTTGTCTTCTGCAATTTTTCTTTTTTAATTTCTTTGGTTCTTTTGAACAAGAAACTTGGACAAGTAGAGATTGCTGTATTGGTCGTAGAAGTATTTCACTAATTTCACAGGAATTAAAGTTTATAGCTCTTAACCAAGCTCTTTTTTTTAATCTCTCATATGTTTTCCTTAAAATATTTTATAGAAAAAAGATTATATGTTAATATTACATGATCACACAATACATAGAATATATGGGTACCTCAAAATCAAATTATTGAGTATAACATAATCTTTAAGGGTTTTTAAGGTTTTTTTATAGTTTGTAAGGTAATCTTGAATAAATCTATATTGTCTTTTTTGTTATTGAACATTAAATGAGTTAAGGTGGTTTGTAGATTCTTTGCATGTATTATGTATATATGCATGTAAGTGTGTGTGTGTGTAGTTAAATTATCAATTTACATACTTTATGTAATTCAACTTAATATGCACTAACTGACTAAATTTAATCATCCAAGCTTATTATTAATGATTATATTGATACTAATTTTTTAATCACTTAGGTTAGTGAACCTATTGACTTTTTTTGCAAGCTTATTTGTAATAAATGTAAAAGTTTTTTTTTATCCATTTCGATTAGTTGACAATTTTGTCATTAATCATTGTTAAGTGATAACTAATAATTAATATTTGTTATTAACTAAAGTAACCTAGCTAATGTAAACATATTTCTATCAGGGGATATTAAATTCTATGTTTATTTTTTGACCATACAGTTGTTCTTAAATTTTTGTAATCACCTACAAGGGTTATCTACATGAAGAGTGGATTGAAATTATATAGATCAACATGTAGTTTAAAACAAATGGTTGGGATTAGCTCAACTTGGTTCACATACTTGCCTTAAAATGACAGTTGGTAGTTTGGGACAACTTTAGACCTCTACAAAATGGGGATTCTTTTTTTGTTAACATGGAAATATATACTTGATTAAAAAAATAGGATTTTTTGTAGAAAGTTTTTAAACTATAATGTGGATCATCGCTATGTATCATTGATATGGAATTTTGTGAATTTTTTTATTCATGTTTTTGTTCTGATGCTAAGTGTTGTCAATCTTAAACATGCCAAACTTCATGGAGTTGTACCTACCATAAGAGTTTCGAAATTATATATTCCCAACACCATATTTTTGGATATTTGATGCTTACATTATGCATGTTGCTTTTTTATTAATCATCATAGAAAGCAAACATATATTTTGTCAGAAAAGAGTGCATTTTTGTTGAGCATTTTCATCCAATTATATTCATTATTATTAGTTAAGGATTTTGATCATGGTTCTCATTGAAATTTTATAAACTGCATCGAATTATATCATAGCTTAGCTAATAGTGTTTTTAACGTCAACTTGTAAAATGCATAAGCTAGCAACGTGAGGATTATTGCACTGTAGGAGTTTTATATATGCAATCTTCCATTGCAATGCAATGAACCCTTTCCTAAATTCCATGGCCTTGATCACTCTGTATTATGTATTGTTCAGCTGGATGTTTGCGCTAAGGAAAGAGATGTTGCTGGACTAAAAGCTAGCATTAATACATTGACACCTGAGGTTCAAAACTTGAACAAGTTGTGTTTGGAGTGGAAAGAAGTAGAAGATTCTTTATGAAAGAAATGGAAGAAAATTGAAGAGTTTGACTCTCGCATATCAAAACTTGAGTCTACTTACACTGCATTTCTACTTGATGACTTTGTTAAGTCTCTTGCACACCATATCCTCATTCAAATGATATATTGCTATTATGTGAACTTGATGTGTTATTGAGTTACATCCTTTAGTTTATCTTTTGCTTCCTATGTACACTGCTTGAGTTCGTCTTTTACTGCTGATTTGTAATGTATTTCTTTGTTTTAACATTTTTAAGTATCTTGCATACTATATCATCTTTTGTTGTTTATGTGTGTTTTATGTTTTTGAATGATATACCTGAGTCAATCTTTTGCTATTTAGTGCACTATTTATCAGATCCAAAAGTTTTTATGTACTGACATTGTTAAGTATTTAACAATTGAATCACTTTTTTTCTTGGACTAGAAAAGAAACGCTTTATAGTGTACTTGAACTTGTATCATTAGGGGCAAACATTGCATAAAAGCTCCAAGATGCTTGGTTTTCAAGGACTGTAGGACATAGATGATCCACCACGTGTGATCTCAGTTTAGGCAAATGGTGATTGTGGTAGTAGGAATATGGTATTGTTTAGCTATAAGCTATAACAACACAAATATGATATCTAATTATGGCCTAATGCCACATGAGAAGTGAGCACTGCTAGAGTGGCTAAGTCTTTTTTCATGATATTATAATCTTATATATTTGTTAGTTGTAAAAGTTAAAACTAAATTATTATATTTGTATTGAGGGGATCTTTTATGAATCCTTAAAAGTTGATGTTTTCAGTTAGTTTTCTTAGGGGAAAAACTTTTTTGTATCATATATTCCATGAATGAACACCAAATATGCATTTTATCTTTAGGTTTACTTTTTTTAATTTAAGAATTAGTATATATTGAAAAAAGATTTCTTTGATCTAAACGAAAGATGGAAATGACAATCTAAATAGAAGTAGAATTATTACATTCTCTCAAAAGCAAAAAAAAATTAGAATAGAGAAGGATTGCCATTTTTCATTTCAGTATAAAAAATCATCTTCGGTGACAAAAATTATATGTTCTAGATATTTCTAAACAAGGAAAAATATCATTGATCATGAGTCCTACTTGTATAAGAATTTGTTGAAACATTCTATTTAAAATTCTCAATAACTCATTTTATTATGTAGAATTGGGATATATTAGGATTAAATAGAAATTTTTTTTTATTGTTTTATTTTTTAGGTCTCAAATATATCATATTTAATTTTTAAGAATCATTATTCTTTTATGAATTTCTAGTGAAACTTTACCCTAACACAAACCTTTTTTTATTTCCATATTGATAAATTGTTAAATATTGATAATGCTACTTAATTTAATTGTAAATAATTTGGATCTACTTTTTTTCTCAAGGGAGGCTTTAAGAGGAATAAAAGACATCTTGAGGTGATGTTGTAGGCCTTGAGAACACTCAACGAAGATAAGAGAGCTAAATTAAGATATTAGTCTTAAGTGGTGTTGGTTGGACTTGAGGCTCATGTAAGTGGGCTTGACGTGGATGAATATTTTAATAGAGAGCTTGAGTAAGATGTATTCTTTGCGAAAGCCTACTTGAGGTAGTTTTGACAATCAATGGGCATATGCATGGTAGATTTTGGTCTTGAGGAACATAGTCGAGGTGTCAGTTGGAGTTCTTGAGGGTTAGGCCTTGAGTATAATGAATGTGTAACGAAACTTTCTACAATTGTTGCGAAGGAAGTATAGATCTCGAGCTGTTGGGAACAAAGGCTCAAGTAGTGTCCTCAAGAGAAATCAAGGCAAGCACACATGGGAATCAAATCACATCAAACACTTTTGGTGATTTTTTTATTCATTTCAATTGGATTTTGATCGAGTAATGAACTAAAAAGTTTTAGAGAATCATGTTGGCTTTCTAACTTTATTTTTAATAATCGAATTTCAATATTTGTGGAAGAAGTTACTCCAAATTTATTATAGTTGTGGAAGGGCATTTGGGTAACCGCAAATTTAGAAATTGAATGCATCAAATTAGTATTCAATTTTTAATGGCCATGATTTAGGTTTTATTTATTTCTTAGTTTTGATTAGAGTTTTTATGTATATCTCTTAATTATTGTTACTAAGAGCTTTTAGACTATAAAAATGATTTGTGGAGGAGTTATTGGTATTGGTGCAAGTGGCTTGGTACTTTAGAGTGTCATGTGATTTCATGATTGAGGGTACCATGAATAACTCTAGGTGAGAGGTGTTTTCTTTGAACTTGTTGCCAAGTTTTTGAGAATTTACTTCATAAGTAGACTAGTTTAGGTTTTCTTTAATTGAAAAGTTCGAGTTTCTCTATGTAAATAATTTGTATTGCATTTTATTTCTTTCTACATGTTTTTATTGTGGTAATGTAATCATTCTGTCTGTAAGATGGATCATATTTTTCCATTAGAGTATTCGATCTTACCTTGTGTAGATCTTGGTAAATGGATGGTCTACTTGAGATGTGGAAATATTATTGAGGATAAAGGCAACATGAGAAGAGAAATGACTTAGTAAGATAAATATTTATATCATTGTAAATGATGTGGTTTTTCTAACTAAACGAGTACAACTTTTGATGGAGATAATGAGACATGAGGTGATGAAAGATAATTTTGAGGATCATTAACGGTTGGAGATTAGTCCACTATAAGAAGAATCATAGATGATGATAAGAGGTATTTTCACTTTCTGTTCATTATTCTCTCGAGCCGTTTGGGGTTGGCTTCGATCCCGCCTGCCCTTCCGCCTTCTTTGATAATCGAATGGAAGTTTAGTCCCACATCATCCAAATGACTTTGCCATTGCTCTCTATAACACCTTCGGTTCAATTATCTCTCGAGCCCTTTTGGGGTTGGCTCCCCCTTCCTCGACCAAGATTTCATCACTTGGTCCTGGTTGGCTTGATTTTGCCATTGCTCTGGTCAGCTTTCCCTTCGGGTTGAGTTAGCACTTGTTCCGTTCAGCAGCGACTTGCTAATTTCTCACTTGTTCCTTTCAGTAGCTCTACCTGTGGCCTTTGGGCTTCGCTCGCCCCTTTCGAGTCTATCAAACAATTTTTTACTTTATTTTATTTTTTAAATCCTGAAAGCCTGGACGGACCAGCCGTCCCCACGCTACAGTGAAAATTCCTAAGACTAAAGTGGTTTTATAGTATTTTGCGAGAATTTTTGTGCAAAAATTTTGAATATAAGTATACCAAAATAATTTTATATTATGGTTGTATTACAAGTGTCCTAAATGACTATAAAAAGAAATTCATGAAAAATTATTCCTAAATAATTTTAAAAAATGAAATACCGATGTCTATATTTTTCATCAATAATGCTTGGCCCAAAAATCAAAATTTAAAAATTATTAAACTTATAACATTTTCAAATATTAATACTACTAGTGTGCCACATAATCTCAAAATTTGGACATATCAAATTCAAGAAAAATAAAGAGATATTCAAGTATAAAGATTTTTGTACATGCCTTCAATTTCCTTAAAGCTTGTCATCACTCTAAAAGTCTTGAAGACTACTATTTTAAACATTTAAAGTTGATGGATTGACTTATGAAATATTAACAATTTCACTTAAAGCATGCCCATATGAGAACTAAACATCTATGCTTGACTCATCAAACACAAAGCATTCTCTCTACTTTCTCTACTACAAAAACATCAACTATATGATTCCCCCATCATGTTGTATAATTGGCATCTCACTAAATCATTGTTATTAATTCTTCACTTATTGTATTATATGGCCTCTCCATCAAACAGTATGATTCCTTCAACTCCATATATATGGTTATCAGAAGCCCATCTTACTCTTGACCTTTATCTAATCATATTGTATGAGCATCCCATGGTACAGTATGATCACTCCAACTATGATATGACGACATTGTTGGACCACACAATAAGCTTTCTTCTTGAACCAACTTAACTCTAATTGTATTAGATATTTTCTTAATTGTATGATATGTTTATTAACTCTCTAAACAAATTATTGATAATCATATTGTATATTGAATCTAATCATATAATAGACTCATCTCCATACAAAATCATAAGGCTTAAATTCAACTATGTTTTACTGTAAGACAACTCTAAACCCCCATAATTAATAATCATAGCATTCTTGTACAATAAAATAAAACCGCTAATTCCTTTATAAAAATGAATAAATGCAATAAAAAATATAATTTGAACTTTTTTTGCCTTATTTTCACTCATTGTATTAGCTCCCTAGTACGTTCTTCCCCTTCTTTATTCTTATAGTAATAGTAAGTGTCATTTTTGTCTTCCTTGCTGCTCTCCTTATGACCACACAATTATTTTCTTCTCTTTCTTGTTGTCCTCTTGAATTGAAATATTCTTCTTCCCTCTTCTCTTTATTTTCTTTTTTTCTCTTTCTCTCCCTCCGTTTTTCATTCATTAGCTAAATCCCTAAACTACCTAAAACTTTTAGTAATAACTTATTTAACACTAATCTTGTTAAAGATAATTGGCTTAAATTAAAAAGTATTATTTTCCATTTAAATATTCATAATATTTATATATGAATTATTCAAAAAATTGTAATTAATTATGTAGGTCATAAAATCTTATTAGGACACTACAATTATATTCTTCAAAGACAGTTCTTTTTAATTATATGCTTTAATAAAATTTATTTTCATTTAAAAATATGACACACTTCTCAAAATAAAATTATTATTATTTTCTTTATTTAATAAATGTATTAGTTAAAAAAATATTTTTATTGTTATTTAAATTCTCATAATGACAATTATATCAATGAAATCTAAAGATTTGTAGTATATTATATAGAGCAAAATTTTAAGATATTACAATAACAAAATTTTATTTTTTATGCATTATTTCATGAAAGCATATATAATATCATGCATATCATGAAATATAAATATTATTAAAATATAAAATGATAAACTAATAAAATAATTATGAACCTCTTAGAAAAATCATATTCTATGTAAGAGTAAAAAAATAATAAATAATATGCAAAAATATATTAATTATGAAACTTTTTATATATTAATTTAATATTGTGCATATATCATAATTACATGTTTTAGTTATTGAATTTAGGACGAAAACATCTTTTTCAAATTATTTTTTTTTACAAATATAAACATGCATATTTGTCACCAAATAATTTTTTAAATATATATATAGACAAACACACACACACCCAACCACCATATTTCTTATGATTATTTCACTCAAATTATCATCTTTATTTTTTCCTATTATAGTATTAACATGCCATATTTTATACTAATGTGTTATATATTTTGTAAAATTTTTTAATAGCATACATACATTTATTTCATTTTAATATATGTTTTATGTAAAACCACTCTACGACTAATCCTATATTATTGTTGATTCCTTAACTTTTACAACCTAACGTACAATATGTTGAGCATCTTGTATGGCATGCACAAATTACGTATACTATACTCTAATACAAATGAATATTATTTGCCTCTACAACCTCAATGGCAATATATTATGTAATTCTAAATATCATTATAGAAAAATACTAAATGCGATGATATATTTGTAAATAATAGAATATTTAGGTATTTTATAAAAATGACATGTTGAAACTCATGGGGAATAATATTTTCAAATTCTCAACAGTCATGGTACGGGTAGGATAAAAAATGATTTTAACTGCCCTCACTACCCAAGCTTAATTCAAATGTGAGCTTTGAAGAGTTCAGGTCATCACGACCTTGTTGTCTCGGCTTATAAATAAGTCTAGTAGGCCCAATCCAATGAGCTTTTTCATATAAGAAAACAGAGAAGGAAAGTTGTGCCATAGAGGAGAGTTGCAACGGTTTGAGTCATCAATGATGTAAGTTTTTTAGAATGATTGTAAGAAAGATTGAAAGGCATCAAGGAAAGGATGTTAACTATCTAGCGCTCTCCCGCACAAGCAAGGAATTTATTTAACCTTTGCTTGTCAATTATAAATTGGAGGTGTCCCCTAAAAAAAATATATATTCGTGCTTTTTTCACACGAGAAAGTTGATCATGTTTTTGTTGTTGCTCCAAACTTGCCTGGGTTCCCCGTAAAATATATATTCACACTCACTTGCTGGAAAATGGAGCAGGGAGATCGAAATGAATGGAGAAAGTGAAATTATTTTACTTTCTGCAATCAGTTGATCTCACACAAGACACAAAATTAATGGATATTCTGGGAAAAATATAAGAAACTCTGGAGCAAGTGGGTTGTACATATTTTGATAATGGTAAGCCTCGTGATACAAATTGTGCTCATCTTCCTTGGATGTTTGAGAAACACCTCAGCATCGAGAGCATGGATAAGAATGGCTGTTTGGAGCAACTATCTTTTGGCAACCTGGGTTGCCGACTTCGTTCTTGGCTAGCTAAGCAGTAGCATGGACCACAATAGCAATAACGCCATCCTCACATTCTGGGCGCCTTTCCTTTTGCTTAACCTTGGTGGCCCAGACACCATCACCGCCTATTCCATGGAGGACAACGAGCTGTGGGCTCGACACCTTCTTGCCCTTGCCTAAGAGCTCATCATTGCCATCTATGTTTTGTTCTGGTCTCTTCCAAGTAAGCTCCTGCTGACTCCCACCTTGCTCATATTCTTTGTCACCATCGGCAAGTATGCAGAGCAGCCTTACTCGCTCTACAGAGACACCAGTGACAATTTTCGCAGCTCAGTGGTCATTTCAAGCAAACAAAGTCAATTAAAAAAATTTCTTCCAACCGTAGGACAATGATAGCACGTGTGTAGAACGAAAATGAAAAAGGCGAATTGAATGCTTTAAAAGGAGCTTTTGATATGTACTTGGTTTGCAAGCCTTTCTTCGTGGATGTTATTCCACTTTTGGACGTATATAAGGTAATCGAAGACATGTTGAAGGACATGACTGTCAAGGATGTTTTGGGCCTGATAAGCATGGAACTCAACTTTGCCTATGATGAGATGTACACGAAGGGCGTCATTAATTGCTCACGTGTCTGCATCATCCTCAGCGTGTTCTGCTCCTCCGGTATCCTTCTCACTTTCTTATTGTACGTTTTCTCCCGAAAGCATGGCTTTGACACTAGTGACGTCATGATTACTTATGTTCTGCTTGGAGCTTCCATATGTCTTGATACCATGGCTTCTGTCACGTTCGTTCTTTCCGACTGGCCGATGACCTTCCTTCTCAAATTTGTGAAACTGGGCAAGTGGGGTTTGCTTCTTGCCCAGCTCATTCTCAGAATAAGGAAGTGGATCTACTAGCCGATAATAGAGATTCTAGTGAAGACTTTTCTCATCCTAAGAAGTTGATTATTGAGTTACTAAATCGCCTAGTTCTTCAACCTAAAAGGCCTTCTTACTGATAAATCCCTATGACACTTATCTAAAGTTTAGGATTTTAACCCTTATAAAGTTAGATGTAAAAAAGGTCAAGTGATACATTAAATAATACTTTGGTTGATTAACAATATTATCAAAAATCCTATCTCAAGTCATACACAAATGTGTTCATCTATGACATTTAAAATTTTACATCAAGCTAATAGTTATGTTTTAAAAAATCTTAGTAACTAAGACAACCTTAGATAAGTTTGACATATCATAAAAATAATTATATTATTTTGAAACCATAATTCTTAGATGAAATCATTTGAGAGCATAAAATATTGAGCATTTCACTAAGTGAAGAAAAAAATGCAATCTTTTAAAACTTCTCCAAACATCCTTAATCATAAATTCAACATGTCACACTCCCTTTGGGTTGACTTTATAAGAGCCCATCCATTACACATGGTCTGATCTAAAATGATGAGCTAATTACCCATCACCACGATGCTTTAAAGCTTTTTGTAGTGCTACCACCAAGGAGAAATAATAGTAATAATAATAATGATAATAATAATAATAATAAGGAAGAGCTTGGCTAACCCATTTCTCGCATAAACTCTCTTAAAAATAGATAGAGGATGATCTTGAGGAGAGAGAACAAAGTTGTGATTATTTTCAATAAAAAAGATAAGAGAGAGATAGAGAGAAAGAAATTTCAGAAAGGGAGAGTGCCCATGAGAGGACACTTATGAGCTAACGAAGCTTCCACAAAGCTAATACTAATGAGAAGAGCATATCATTAAAAAGTTGAAGTAAATCCAAAACATATTTTTTCATGACAAATGAAGATGAGGGAGATGATGATAAGGTAGGAAAGAAAGTGTTTGGAAGAAAAAAATCATGACAATATTATTAATAATTTGGGTGAATTCAACTAAGTTAGTTCTTATAATATTGATATGAATAAATTATCCCAAAATCAGGTCTTAGCTAACTACTAAATATTGAATGTAGGTGCCACTTGTGACCCAAAGCCTACATTAGCAAATAAAATTAACCAACTACTCAAGTTAAACCAAATGACCAACCAGCCCAAATTGACCAATGCTTCAATTGACACCAAGTTGATCAATAAAAATTGTGTCTCTCTAGATAAGTGACTAATAAAGTTTACTATTAAGTTTAATAAAATTCTTTTTACTCATATTTAATCATATTTAATCATATTTGTGATACTTAGTTCTATAATTTTGTTTCATGCACAAATTTTATGGAACATAGCTTATGTTAAAGAATCATGATGCCATTAGATCATATTATTTGAGTAAATTAAATGCCAATCATGACAAACTCTAAATAAGTATAAAGATTGTGTTGGAACTAAGTACATGATGAACAAAAGATATAAATATAGCATAAAATAATATACATAAGATGTCATGAGCACTTGATAATGATATGTGATGATGCATATATGATGTTGGACATATGTCAATGAATATGAGATATTAGATATTTTGTCATCGATAATGTTGTGAGAACAAGCTAGAAAAAATTAATGAAATTATATTAAAAATATTTGTAACAATTTAATAAGAATTGTTATATTATTATACTTCTTAGTTTCATGTATTGAAAATTGAAAGATAAAATCAAAGTTTTGATTATAATCAAGTGCAATAGACATCAAAATCAAGCAATGATACCAATTGATTGATATTATTTTAATAAGATGAATGAGATATTTGTGACAATCAAGTAAAGCAAAACTCTTTACTTAGTGCATTGATATTTGTGACAATCAGGTCAGACAAAATCTTTTGATTGGGCACTATTAATAATTTGTGACAACAAGATAATGAAAAACCATTTAGTTAAGCACCATGTATTAATATTATTTTTAACAATTGAGTTGGGAAAAACCCTCATACTAGTTATAATAAAGTTTACAATTAAATTGATAGTTAGGCAGTAATAAGCCCATTAAAAAGATCACAAAAATCTAGAATAAATTATATGGGACATTTTAATAACAAGACATTTTTATTGTTATACTTGATATAATAATGTGATACTTCATAATATTCTTATAGTTTATATGAAGCATGATGCCCCCATAATTGGATGGTTTACTCTCATTCTTAATTGTTATTATAAAGTCTCATGCACTTGCTTTGCTTACATTCTCATAACATGATATTTATTATTGTACTAATTGTTATGATTATATGAATATTTTTTATTGATTTATATGAAGTGTCTTTTGAAGATATGTTGCACATTCTTAGCTTCTTTGAATGTTTCATTAACATGAATCATTAAAGTTATATCAATTAAAAAAGTAATTATAATATGTTTTGATAACATGGATTTTTTGCTTGAAGTTATTTTTTTGACATAATAAGTCTATGGTAGACTTGCCTCTTACTATTCAATATTTTCTAAAAAGGATAATTTAATATTTTCACATGTATATATTGAGGACACTATTGGTCCCAAAGAGTATGGATGAAAAGTGGTGAGAAAAAGTGTTTTTAAAGAAATTTGAGTGCTTATGTATCTTTTTAATTGTAAACTCATCATTTGATCAACAAAATAATTTTTGGTCATATATATATATAATTATATTTGGTAGAAATAAATAATTAATAATAAGAATTAAGCCCTAGTGAACAAAGAAGAGGAAAAAAATTTTTAAGAAACTAAGGCCATCACGCTATCCTTTAGAAGTTAAAGATATGATCAAGTTGATCCATTCAAAAGAGTGCGATGGATGTGACTCTAACTATAAACTTGCCATGAAGATTATGTATCAAGGATTTTTTTGACCAATAATGAAAAAAATATTACTTTATTTACCAAAAGGTGCAAAGGGTGTCAAGTTCATGCTCCCCTTTCATACTAATTATTCACAAAGAGGGAAGAAATAATTTTTTATTGGTTCACTGTTAGATTATGGTATGAATTTCCATTTTTTATTTCCAATTGCAAGAAATGGATGGAGGTTCCTTCTCTTGGTGGTTAACAACCATTAAAAATGGATCAAAGTGAAGCCTCTTATTGGCAAGACTATTAATGAGATTTAAAGTTTTCTTTAGACAAACATTTATAATAGGTTTAATATTTTCATAGCAATTGTTACAAATGACACAATAATGTTCCAATCTAAAGAATTTCCAGATTTATGCAAAATGTATGGTTGGTTTTTTAAGGATGCCTCAACTTCTCATCCTCACATAGATGGACAAGCCAAAGCAATGAACAAAGACATCTTAAAAATTCTAAAGCCTCATCTTGATGACAAAAATGGTGGGTGGGTAGGTGAACTCCTCGACATATTGTGAGCATGTTGAACTACCCATTCTGCAACACGTCAAGTTTTTCTAAGGATTCAAAGCTATCATCACTATCGAGGTCAATCACTTAACAAGTTCAAAAGCTTGAACTTGAAACTAGCACATCAAAAGTTGGACCTAATCAAGGAAAAGTGTCTTAGAGACCATGTAAAGAAATTAAATATAAAGTAAAGTATGAAAAAATATTACATATTAAGAATTATCCTTTCAAGGTAAAAGATTTGGTTCTTAGACAACATAATTCTTAGAAAATATAAGAGCTCTCAACACTAATAAAGCCTCCATAAGCTTGCTCCAAACTTGAAAGAATTGTACTTGATCAAGCATGTTCTGGGAACAAATGTCTATCAACTTCATAAAGAGGAAGATGTTGAGCTCCAACAATCAAAGAGTAAGGATCACTTAAAAAGGCTCTATATATGCTAAATGTTACAAACTTTTCTTCTTGTGCTAATATCAAAGGTATTATTTGACTTTTCCTAAAGTTATCATTAAAATTTCATACTTTGCATCATGAGTTTACATTCTCAAGATTTTGTTAACTTAAACGAAGCCAACTCTGTTTGTTTATTTATAATATTTGGATATCTTAAGAACTAATAAAATTGTACTTTAAAAGTAAAGACTAATTTGAGGGCTAACAAAAAAATTTTATCTTAAAAGAAGTCATCTCTTGAGCTAATTCATCAAACAAAAGTTGTTTGATGTCCTCTATCAAATTCCAAATTACTTGGGTTTTTATTTCATTTAGTAGAAAATCAACATAACTATTCTCACTTGACATTGACAAATCAACTTTTTAAGTTAATTACATCCAGTTTGTAGTTGAATATATTTCATCCTTACAAGTTAATGTTAGTCATGATAATTCAATAATTGATATTCTCTTAAGACATGAAAACCTCATTGAAAATCCATTTATTGTTAAGTTTCTTAACAAAACCTTATCAAGTATGGATCATCATTCGAGATATGAAATTCTATCAAGAAAATCTAAGTCAAATCTATGTGAGTGTACCTAAATCTTAGGCCTTGAACTTTTTTTGTTAGACCATATATCATCCAAAAGCCTAGTCTTGCACTAATATTTAGCCCAAATCTACTTAAAGAAATCCTCCAGTGGGTCACAATAACTCGAAACATGAAATGTTTAAGGGGTGATCCGTATTTAGATTTTATAGAGCTAGTTGACAAGTTCTTTTGATGTTTATGTAGATAGTTATATTTCAAATGTTAAAAAGCCATGAGAATAGGCCCAATAATTGTTATTAGCATAATCAGTCCTAATCATTTCTTTATATTAAATGGTTTTTGAGTAATGCTCAACTAATAAAAATGGAAGTGCCTTTTCATTACTCGAAATAACCATTTCAGCTTGCTTTGGTTCACATCATTTGAATCAAATTTTGATTGAGTTAGACATCTATGTGAACTTTTTATTACATGGATCTTCATCACCATTCCATAGTAAGCATGCTTTGGGAAGCATAAAACTTACTTTGTCTTTGTATTTCCTTCATTATTGTTCCATTATGTGAAGGCTACAAATGGCAATAACAATTCTTCCTTTCCTTCCTAATTTCATCACAAACCCATTGTATGGAGGTTGAGTGTTTTTTCCTTTTCATCTTATCTTGTTGCAAAGTGAAAATCTTATTTATAACTTCTAAGTACCAATGTATTTCCTCTTTGATCATACCATTCACTTGGCAAAAAAAGTTTGTTTCATCTTGTTCAGTTTTGACTTGTCATTTACTCTCTCTCCTTTAAACATGAAACTCACTCTTGGAGATTGGATTCTTCTATTTAATTCTTTTACCTTATGCTTAAGCTTTTAACTAAAACACCAAAACATAGAATCTTTCCAAGTAAGATAGCTCATTACTATGAATAATATAGCTCATTACCATGACACTGTGTTCGGCAAAAAGAAGCAATAAAAAAGGAATAATAAGATAACTAATGGGACTTAACCAATTGCAGAGATCAAGAAAATATCAACTTTCAAGAACTATGAAAGCATGCATTGCAAATAGCATTAGCAGTTCGATCATCAAACCATACTTTTTGTCGATGAAGATCACACAGTACAGCAAGTAACCTCCTCGCCCATAGTTCTTCCTCTCCCATCAAAGAAGAAATCATATATCAGTTATTATAATCAACAAAACTAAGAAAAATCAGCAAAAATAGAGTATATATGCATCACACACCTGTAGTAATGAGAAAAAAATATTTTGAAGCTTCCTATTTTTTGCTTCATTTCTATTTTTTTTGTTCATGTGCTGAATACAATGCCCAACATAAAAAATGTAAATTTTTAGAGGATTCGATCACTAACGATCTGAATGTCCATAAATAATTCAAGAGGCACATCCAACTCAACAATATGACTATACAAATAAGCAAAACATAATTAAAAGCATAAAATTTCAAAACAAACAAGAAAAATCAATAACATGCTAGAGAACTTTAATTTTTTTATAATCATTGGAACAACATAACTCTTGCAATACTAAATAGTATTAAGAAAAAAAAAATCAATTTTGGTTGTTTTAAGATCATTTGGTTTAAGCCCATAAACTTTCATAACTTTCATCTAGGCATTTGAAGTTGGTAAAATATTTCACATAAGCCATTTCTCTTAGCTTATAGCATATACTTAAAAACCCCACTTTTCCATCTCTCCTTCCCAATACTTTCGGTTGACCTCTAGGCAACTCTATGGTTTATCTTTCCATTTATCTCGGATGCCTCCCAACCATCTATTTCTATGACTTGTCCGTCACCATTGTCCTCAAGGTAGCCAACCCATGGCAATGTATGTCCAAAATTGTGTTAAATTTAATGCTTAGGACTTCCAAGAAGCAATGTGTTATATTGTCTAAATATACTAACAGATTAACAAAGATAGTTATCTCATCAATGAGTTAATTGAAAAAACTAAGGATTCCTACAACATCATGCATGGATACGTATAAAGAAATAATTTCAAAAAGCTAGAATTAAATCATAAATTTGACTAAGTTAGTTAACATCATGATTCATAAGAAGATAAACATTACCATTGTTCAACAAACTAGGCACATTATTAGAAAACTAAGGTATTACAAATTTTACGATTCAAACTTCAATACTCAAGTAAGAATTGAAATAGAAATGGGCTAGTACAATTTTGGATAAGTGTATGAAAGATAATATAATGAATGTTTATTATGAGATTAAAGAGCTTAATGAAGAACATAAAATGGTTCTGACAGTTTCTTATTATTACTTCAAGGAACAAAAAACATTTTCTTAATTCTACAAGAGAATCATCATGAACTCAAATTAATTAATTATTATAATATTTCCCTCACATGCTCAAAAAGGCATTAGAAAAGGAAAAAAACCAGCATTGCACATATTGAAATTATGAAAAACATGTATAACAAAGCAAGAATGAGTGTATAAGGTGGCTTTATATTAATAAGGTATTAGAAAAGAATAAAACGAAATAAAAATTGCATATATTTAAAATAATTTCGCACGCCTAAGGAGAACATATTAAAGATTTATTAATTACAATCGAATTTCATTATGGCTATGCTTTAAGTCCTTCAATGTGTTCGTAAACATAATTTCAAAAATGTTTTCTACCGGTTCACCAAAAGCATCAAAAAAATTTTGAAAATTTCTCACAACTCCCATTTTTGCACATAAAAAGATAATGCTTCAGAAGAACTTTTGCACTTCTTCTTTCATCAAAGTTTCTGACAACATAAGCAATGAAAGACAGCTTCAATTTTACATTAATTATTGACGTAATTATGAAATTCAACATAAACCATTAATATGAATTTTGTTAGTAATTTAATACCAATTGATAAAATTAAGTAAAGAGATAAAGCAAAACTGAGACTAAGCAAATAGATAAAACAAAACTGAGTCTATGAACAATGACTCTGAAGTTTAAATGGTATCACATTTTTATTTCTTATAAAAAATATATGAAATTAATATTTAGACAAGTAATTCCAAAAACATATTGATTGTAATAGTTATCATAAAAAAAAGAAACAATACAAAATTTACTTATTTTGAACCTATACTTCAAAATGATAGAGAAATTAACAAAAAAAAGTCACCAATATGATCTAAGCATTGAACAAATAAGATGAAAAAAAAACATACTTCTGAGTGTTGTGTAATCAAAATATCACACTCAAGAATAAAGGAAAAATTATAAGATTACATGGTATCAAATGTCAATTTGTGAGTACAAACACACAAATAGAATAATTGTTACAGAGATAAAGCTTTAAAGTTTGAAGAGTAACTTACTATAAAGGAGAAGGTTGGCATTCTACCAATTGAAGACAATTCTAAAGAAAATCAATCTAGATGGTTTGGTTATATTAAGAAGTTTACTTTGTGATTCTATAAGAGAAGTAGATTATTGAAATCTTTCCCATAAAAAGGTAAAAAATATAGTACAAAAAAATTACTATTGACTATTAGAAATGGATTTAACACCTTTGGAGCCAGAAGAAAAGCAATTAATGAATTGAAAAGATAGCATCTTAGAATCAATGTATCTGACCTCACTTGATGTGTTAAAGAACTTATTCTTGTAATTATAATAACAGAATATGAATTTAGTGTTTGCAACCTAAACCTTTTTAATATAAGAATCTTGCAAAAGAAATATGCTGCCTCACAAGAAATAGCTAAGATTCTATATTTAAGAAATCATGGGAAAAACGACTACTTTGTTCTTTGCAGAGGAAAATCAAACTTTTACCTTGATCAACAATTAGAAAGGCCTAATCAAGTCTAACAACTTATGAACAATTATAATCTTCTCATAAAGCTCAATGAAGTGGAAGTTTCCCATTTTCTCTAATGCCCAGCTCAAAATATAACTTTAACCAGTACAAACAAAAGATATTTCCACCCATCAAAATGCTGAGCAGAAATATGTTGAATAATGGTGGCCCTCCAAATTGAGGTGTACCAAACACTATAATAGATTCGTCCAAAAAATAAATAAAATAAAATAACGAACCTTCTTATTGACAAGGAGGATGAAATCTTGTGCTTGATTGGAACGAAGGGAAGCCGGGATTGTCCGAACTTCGAATTGAAGGAGATGAGAGACAAATAGGGAAATCCAACGAGGTGTTATTGATAATATGGGTTCATGTGCTCCAAGAACATTGTGAGGTCCCCGAGATTCTTCGAGACCAGCAGGTCCGACGAACTAACTGAACTCGGATTGCTGAAGGAAGAGATGTAGGGACGATTCAAAGTTGCTGTAGATAAGGAGAAGCTCTGCCTTGTATCCTTTTCGGTAAAGCTTCATCCTGGATTGAAGCAGAGGAATGCTCAGCCTTTCGTCTACCTTTCCAGATGCAAAGAAGGAATCCAGTAGTAGGAGGTTCGCCACCGTCCCCAGGTCTACAGATCAATTAACAAAACCCTAGTCGATGGGAAGCTCAAAAGAACCAAGCTAAGGAGCTTAGGCGGTTTCGTGATGGCTAATGTTTAAATATAAAAGATAATTACTATATATTAATAATTTATTAAACAAAAGAAGAGAGTATTGTTTTGAATTTCATTGGCAACACTAGGATTGCTCTATGCATTAGTACGGGATTAAAATTTTTAAAATATTTTAATAAAATGAAATTTAATAATATATTTAATTAAAAGATTGGGGTATTATTACTAAAGTTTTGTAACAATAATATTTTTTTATTTTATTATTATTAAATAATAATCTATCATAAACACGTCTTTATGGATAAAATTTATATAATTTTAAAATGCATAAATGTGCATCACAATTTTTTGTCATCAGTCTGCAATATAGTTATATGATAAATAATAGAGATGTAAAGTTTGAGAATCTTTTGATAAAAGTGAAACTCTTGATATTCTTTTACTTAATGTTAGACTCTTAGGATTCAACAGCTTGAGGTTGGACAATTAAGAGTTAGTTGTCATCGCCAGCAATGCGATAGCCTAAGGAGATAATGCACATGATTCATCCATCTCATACCCATGTCTTGTGCATTAATCATAAACCACCATTGCCCTCAAGACAATGCTTCTGGCAATTTGGCACCTAAGGAGGTAAATGTAAAGTTTATTGACAATGTCTTGTGTCACCACATGCAACACAACCTCCAAGGAAATAAAAGAAGAAAGATATATTTGGTCATTCTTTGTAGATGCACAAACTCAAATAGTAAGTGACAATTAGGGTTTAATTGAAGGCAATAAATATGCCTACTTGAAGAACAAACACGTTTCTTAAGAGAAATAGAATTTTAGTTTATTCTCCTTGTTTTTCTCGTCCTCCTTTGTGATCCTCGACCTAGGAGACCCCAAGTTATTACTTAATATTTTTTATAATTGCACTCAATAAGGATTTTTACTAAGTTTTTGTCGATTCCCCTGTTCATATCTAACTTCTTGATCAAGAATATTATACCCAATCCCATTGTATCATTGAATATAACTTTCACATATAGTTTTTATCATTTCATCAAATGTTTCATTTTGATTTTTTATATATTATAATGTAACTCTAAATCTCATGTCATATGACATTTACATCACATTGATTTGGTTACATTACATTTCTTCAATATATCACATTTCTCCTTTAATATATATTTCCTTTACATTAAAATTATAATTTATTATGATTTATCTTTATTTACTTTGGTAATGTAAAGTTTTTCTAAACTAGGTTTGATCAAGAAACAACACACATCTTTGGATTCATTTTCATGAGCTCTATCAAGTGAATTATTCATTTTGATATTTTTAAATACTTTTTAAGAATTTTGGTAAACTTTACCAAATGTTTTGATTCATATATGATTCGACTACTGAGTATGTTACACTTGAAATCCTAACTATCTTGGAGACTAACTTTGTCATACAATTTATATCATTGTTTCAAGATTTCACTTAGATTTTCATGTATTATAATGATACTCTAAATAACCCTCGTAGGGCCATCACATCGATTTGCTTTTATTATATATATATATATAATATTCAAAAAGTTATTTTATTTTTTTATTATAAAATTTTTTTTACTTGATATTTTGGTATTCCTAAAAAAATATTATAATTTTTACCTAATTTGATAATCATGAAAGTTATACTCTTTCTCTAGTGTATATTGGAATGCAACTTTTTTGCAAACTTTATCTCTCATGCTACATTCATATGTTCTTGTTTTTCTTGTACTATATTACTTTAATTTGTATCATTATAAGTTTAAAAATTATTTACTTAATAATAAAATAATAGCTTATGATTCTTCATGCTCTTTTATTTTGATATATCTTAATAATAAAATATGAGGTCTGATTAAGATGAAACAAAAGTCATTAAACTCGACTTCATGAGCACCATCTAATTAAAAATCCTTTTTTTGTTATTTTAAAATATTTTATTTTCTATCATTTTGGCACTCTTTACGAGGTATTTTATTTTCTACCTAATTTGACGATTGACAATGTTACACCAACCACCAAATCAACTTGAAATTAAATGTTCCTATACAATTTATCTCAATTCTTTAAATTGTTTGCATTGATTTTCTTACATTTCTATGAAGCTCTAAATCTTCTCTCTTGTAACCTTACATGACTATAGTCTTGTTTATTACATTATTTTAATTTATCTGACCTTAGCTTTAACATATTTACATAATATTAAAATAACGATTGATTATTACTTTTATTTAATTACTTTGGTAATTTCAAAAAATTATAAACAAGTTTCAATGGAGATGAAACAAATAACATTATTGTCATCTTATAGAGTTCCACTCAATTAAAATTTCATTTCTTATCATTTTAAAAAAATTATTTTCAAAGTGTTTATATGATTTGCAAGTCATTTCAATCCAAACCTCATGTGATAGTCAATGATAATGCAGTAAATCTTCTTAGAATCTTGGATTACAATTTTTTTATAATATTTATCACTTTTCCATAAATTTTTTTATTTGATTTGGTTATATTACTTATTAACTTTACATCTCCTCTAATGTGACCTTTTAATCACTTTTATTAGTTGTAATACATTATTTTAATTTAACACATTTCAATTATAAAATATATTTACTTATTATTAAGATGATACTTTATTATTATTTATGCTTATTTGTTTTTGTAATTCATATTTTCTATAAAATTTTTTTTGAACGAGATGAAAAAAAGTTTGTTTTATTTTTCTCCATATGCTCTATATAATTAAATATTTATTTTAATATTTTAATATATTTTTATTATATTTTTTTCATACTTTATAAGATATTTTTACTCATACTTGATTCCATCATTGAGAATGTTATACTTGATCTCCTTAGTAACTTGGAGGATAACTTTACCATACAAGTTTTTTTAAATAATTTAGCTCATTTGATCAAAGAGTTTTCTTTAGTTTGGATAAATTATTATGAAACTCTAACTCTTCTATGGTGTGACATTTACATAATTTTTATTTAGATATTATAAATTCTTTTAGTTTATCTTATTTTAGCTTTATTATACATTTATCAAATATTAAAATACTAATTTATTATTATTTATACTTATTTAAATTGATATTTTATTATAAATGATAACAAGTTCTAATTGAGACATCAAACATCATCACCTTTCTAGTTTAATAAGTTTTATAAATGTAAATATTTTATTATCCATGGTTTTTTGCATTCTTATAAGATATTTTGATTCTTACAAGGTTGTTGCACACATCTTCCATAGTATTTTTGAATGCAACTTTTTCGAAATAATTTTTCTCTTTTCATAAAAAATAATTTTATTATATTATTGTGAAACTCAAATTCTCTACACATGTAAATTTAATATCACTTAGATTTTGTTCTATTATATATTTTTTAATTTATTCCATTAGTATTTTGGAAAACAACTTTTCTCAAATAATTTATCTCATTTCTTGAAATGTTTTACTTTTATTTAGTTATATTTTATGAAACTCAAATTATCCACTCATGTAAACTTAACATCGCTTTGATTTGGTCATATTTTATTGTTGCTATTTAAAAACTTTTTAATGTTAATACATATTTACTCTTATTTGTCATTACAATTTACAGCAATTCCAAGCTAAGTGTGATAAAGATAAAATAAATATTATTGAACTCGTCTACAAGATATCTATTTTAAATTTTAAATATTTTATTTTCTAAGATTTTTGTTTGCTTTTTATGATATTTGGATTTGTATCATATTTGGATTTCTTGAAATGTTTCACTTTTATTAGGTTATATTTCTATGAAACTCAAATTATTAACTCATGTAAACCTAACATCACTTTGATTTGGTAATATTTTATTATTTCTATTTATAAACTTTTTAGCATTAATACATATTTACTCTTATTTGTCTTTACAATTTACAGTAATTCCTAGCTAAGCTGACCAAGATAAATAAATATTGTTGAACTTGTCTACACGAGATCTATTTTATTAAATATAAATTTTTGAATTTTAAAATATTTTATATTCTAATTTTTGTTCGCATTTTAGGACATTTGGATTTGTATAAGCGAACACAAATTCCTCGTAAAATTTATCTCGTTTCTACAAATGTTTCATGTTGATTTAGCTATATTATTATGCAACTCGAAATTTCCTATCATGTGGCATATATATCATTTAGATTTGGTTTTGTTACATAACTTTTATTTATATCATCTTTGCTTTAATAAATCTTCATTGAATATTTAAATAATAAAAGATTATTATTTGTGATTATTTATATTTATAATTTGTAGAAATATTAAATAAGGCTTGATTAAGATTAAAAAATCCTTGTTAGTATCATCTCACTGAGCTCTCTTTAATTAAATATTTTTTTATATTTTTAAATATATTGTTAAGGATTTTGCATGTTTTAAAATATTTTTTAATTTATACATGACTTGATAATCGAAGATACCATACCTTATCACCTTGGCATCTTATAATGTAATTTTCCTATATAATTATCTTATTTCTTCAAATTGTTTGTTTTGATTTAGTTATATTACTATATAACCTTAAGTCACCTCTCCTATGAGGATTACATCACTTTGATTTGGTTAGATTATGTTGACACGATTTATCTCTTTTTTAGTTTAATATATGTTTTCTTAATATTGAAAAGTTTAATTTTTATTATTATTTATTATTTTCTTCTTTTATAACAAAAGTCATTGGAGTCATTTAAACAAGCTTTACCTAATTAAAATTTCATTTATGTTTTTTTAATTATTTATTTTTATTAGTTTAGCATGCTTTATGAAATATTTCTATTCATATCTTATTTGATGATCACAGATGTTACACTATCTCCTTGGGTTTTTTGAATTCAACTTTCTTATACATTTTAATTTTTTTCTTTAAATTTTTTCTTTATTTTGTTATGTTAGTATCAAACTATAATCTTCTTTTGTGTGGGTCTATCTTGCATTGATTCGATTATATTACATTGTTTCATTTTATCTCATCTTAGCTTTAATATTTATTTATTTAAAATTGAAATAATATTTTGTAAATGTATATGCTTATTTTTCTGGATAATTCACAATAATCCTATACATTGCCTGATCAAAATGTAACAAATATCATTTGACTCATCTCAAAGAGCTATTTTCATTTTTAATATTTATTTTAATATTTTCAAATGTTTCATTTACTTAGCTTTTTGAATTGCTTACGAGACATTTTGATTTATATCTTATTTGATGAACCATGGTGTTACATTCGAATTCATTTGATTTGGTTATATTATATTTTTTAATTTATCATATTTAATATTTATTAAATGTTGAAATATTAGTTTATTATTTTTTTATAGTTATTTAAATTGGTATTTTCTAAGTAATTTAAAATAGGGAAAGATTGAGAGAGAACAAACTTGTTTACACTCGTCGCAATAAGTTTTGTCTAATTAAATATTTATTTTTTAATTGTTCAAAATATTTTTATTTTTAAAAGTTTTTTAACTGATTTTATTTGACTCTGTTGTATTATATTTTTAATTTATCTTATTTTATATTTATTGCATATTTATTAAATTTTAAATTATTAATTTATTTAAAGAATTAAAAATGCAGAGATTTTTGTAAAGAAAAAATTTTAAAGTATTAAATTTTTTGATTAACCAGAATTTCTCTAATTTTGGTTCCATTAAAACACTGATGTGTGTTTGGTTTATCTCTACTAACTTCCGCAAAAGGAAAATGGTTAGTGGAAGCCCAATCAAGGATCGAGGGTGGATGTAGGCATAGGTTTTAGTTGAAGCACCTAAAAAATCTTGTGTGTATTTCATTTATTATTGAGAAACTTTATTTCATCAATAAAAAAAATTGAAGGTCGAAAAGTTTTTTACTTATTTTTGGAAATGAAATTTTTTTTTAAATAAACAATTGACTCATCCCCTGTTATTCATTATGCCTCAAATGTTTTTCAATAAGTTAGACATCTACTTGGTTTTATTGGACATGTTAAATGCCTATTGTAATATGATCATTATGTTGTTTCATCTATTTGGCTTCACGTAAAATTGATTTTGAAGGTTAAGCATATTTTTTCATTTGTTTTTTGATATGTGAGCATACCAAATGTTTTGAAACATAATGTATTTATTTAATTTTTTATAGAAAGTACATTTCAAAATTAAAGTATTAAGAAAAAATAAAAAAATAGAGGATGTGATACCTGATCCCAAGAAACGCAAGCTTGGACACCACAACTTTGCTCCAATCTTATGCAAATCAAGCAACATGATTACATTATTGTACATGTGTTGCAAAGAGACAAAGATGATTGATAATGAAACAATTGATAACATTGAGATTAATAATTGGATTCAATTATTAGACAAGTTAAGTAAGGTATTTAATGAAGTAATCTAAAGCATCCAGCATCCTCAAGAAGTTGGTTATTAAGGGCAATATATTTGACACTTACAAGGATAACATACTTGATTGTTAAGACAACCATATCTAGTTTGGATAAAGGATTATAACAATCTCTTCCATAATCTTTACTATAAAATAAAATTTGTATTTTACTAAACAAAATATTTATAATATTATCCAAATTATCCATTTAGGTACAAGGTCTTAAACTAATACCTAAGCCACCAAACAAAATGTATTAATGACACTAAATAATGTGATGAGCCAATAAGTATCTTGAACACCCTATGCATTCCAATGGAACTATGTATTCATATAACATAAGGATAATGTTTCAAGAAATCTCAATATTATTTTTTATTTAATTTTAGTTAATCTAAACTTATTTTTAATATCATGCCATAACTTAAAATAAAATATATATATATTATATTTCTAACATAAACTAGTTCTCATACTATCTGTTTGATTTAATGTATGTACCTTATCATAAAATAAACATATAAAAGATCCACAAAAATTTAAAAACTATGAGCCAATGTAATACAAATACTTCTTATCAAGATAACTATGTCATATATAAAATAAACAATATGAAATGGCTTATACGATATCATAATTTCAGAATAACTTATCTATGAATTTAATATTATATTTATCTTACCATTATAAAACTTTTCTACCTAAATTTAAGGTGAAGATTCTTAATCCACTTTCCTTTTCTTTTAGTTTTTCTACAAAGTCATAAATGCATGTACATGAGTTACTATATAATCTTTAATAATGAAAATATCTAAAATTCCTTAAGATTATATAACCCAAAGTATTCTCTCTACTTTCTCTTCTACTACAAAAACATCAACTATATGAATCCCCCATCGTGTTGTACAATTCGAATCTCGCTAAATCATTGTTATTAATTCTTCACTTATTGTATTATATGACCTCTCCATCAAACAGTGTGATTCCTTCAACTCCTTATATATGGTTATCAGAATCCCATCTTACTCTTTGACCTTTATCTAATCAAATTGTATGAGAAGCTCATGGTACATTATGATCGCTCCAACTATCATATGATGAGATTGTTGGACCACACAATAACCTTTCTTCTTGAACCAACTTAACTCTAATTGTATTATATATTCTCTTAATTGTATGATATGTTTATTAACTCCTTAAACAAATTATTGATAATCATATTGTATATTGAGTCTAATCATATAGTACACTAACTTCCAAAAAAAATCATAAGTCCTAAATTCAATTATATTTTACTATAAGACAACTCTAAACCCCCATAATTAGTTATCATAGAATTCTTAACTTGTACAATAAAATAAAACCACTAATTCCTTTATAAAAATGAATAAATTCAATAAAAAATATAATTTCAACTTTTTTTCTATTTTCACTCATTGTAGTAGCTTTCTAGTACGTTCTTCCCCTTCTTGATTCTTATAGTAATATTAAGTCTCCTTTTTGTCTTCCTTACTACTCTCTTTATGACCAACACAATTTGTTTTTCTCTTTCTCGTTGTTCTCTTGAATTGAGACTTTCTTCTTCACCTTTTCTCTTTAGTTTCTCTTTTTCACCTTCTCTTCCTCTATTTTTCTTTCATTAGCTACATCTGTAAACTACTTAAAACTTTTATTAATAACTTATTTAACACTAATCTTATTAAAGATAATTGGCTTAAATAAAAAAAATTTATTTGTCATTTCTTTCTGTCATAATTTTTCCTAAACCATTAATATGAAAACTTACCTCATCCTCCAAATCCGTGGAAGAGGTAAAAGTGGAATCTGAATCACATTTGGTGGCTTTGAAGGCCATCGATACTTCCGTCTTCCTTTCATGCTTTAACTTGCTTGTAGAAGCCTCTTCCATAAGTATCCTAGTCATCTCTATTTCGGTAGGGGAATCCCGAAGGAGTTCATCCAATGAAAGTTTGTTCACATCTTTAGTCGCTTTAATAGCCGTTGTAAGGAGATCATATTCCTTTGGAAGGATTCTCAAAATTTTCCTCAGTAGGTCACCATTTGAGAATGCCCTTTCAAGATTTATCAAGCCATTTGTTATGTCATTAAATCTTAAAAACATACTTTTAATACTCACGCCAGGATTCACTCTAAAAAGCTCATAGTCATGGGTGAGGATGTTGACGTTCGTCTCTTTCACTTGTGAGTTGCTCGCATAAGTTACTTCGAGTTTTTTCCACACCTCAAATTCCATATGCAAATTTATAATTTGTGTAAATTCACTAGGAGAAATTCCACAATTAAGAAAGTTCAAGCCCCTTGCATTCAATTGGGCAAAAGTTTTATGCCCAACATTAAGCTCACAAAATTTCTTAACCTCATTAGTAAAAGACTTTCTAGGAAGTTCACAAGGCTGACTCATAACTTCCCATAATTCTAAATCAATAGATTGAATAAAAATTCTAAAACGGTTTTTCGAATATATGTAAAATTCTCTTTTAAATAAGGGAGGCCAAATTGAAGAAAAACCTTCACACAAGGTTGCACCCATATCAACCAAAGAGGAACCTATAAAACAAAAAATCACAAAAACATAAAGAATGTGCGAAAGCCTTCCCTTAGCACAAGTCAATCTCCCATGTGATGTTACTCACGTAATTTGGGATTCCTCTCTTTAACACCAATTGAAGTTCTTTGTGCTTAAGACAATCCAAATAGAGTGGGGAATTGTAGTGAATAAAATTTTCTTTCGATTTTTTGTTTCAATTAAAACATAAATCTTTTAAGCAAGAATAAGAAAGAATAGTACACAAAAGATTTTTAAGGTGGTTCGACTCAAAAATCGAGCCTACATCTACCCCCAACAGGTGTTGGGAAAAGAACACTAAAATCACCAAATCACAAGCAAGGTTTTTCGTACGGTTCAACTCAAACATACTTAGAATTTTACCTACGGCTAATCTCGAACCTACTTGAGTTTTACCGAGCTCAACTCAAACCCATAGCTTTTGCACAATTATCGGGATGCCCTTACCCCAAAGAAAGAAATACGAAAAATTGACAAAACTTAAGACAATTTTAAGAGAAATATGAGGCACACAATACTAAAAAGAGGGAGGAATAGAGATTGAAAAATAGCTGAGGCAAAAACCTCCAATGTTGGGTTCCTTCTTCCAGCTTTCACTTTGTGACTTTGGAAGCACCGTATGCACTTAGAAATGCTCGATATTGTGATTTAAAAGCTTTGAAATCTTAGCAATGGTAACCTCTAGGAGTTCTTCATCATTCCTTATTTATAAAGCTTAATTTGAGCTCTAAATCCACTCCCAATGGTTCTAAAATGAACTAGCCATTTCGGTAATTGACACAAAGCAGTCACTGTTCGATTTGGAGCCTGAAATGGACGTTTCTGGTTGAATCTTGAATTTATCGTTTGAGATCAATCTTGGCCATTGGATCTAAGTGGCCTTGATCTGAGCCATTGGATGGCACGTTGGTTGTCCTATATGTATTAAAATAATTTGTCTAGAAATCAACTAGAGTAGAAACTTACTGTAATGGTTCTGTATCCTCTTGCAGATCTGGTTTTGTTTCTAATATTCTGCTTGGCATTTTACTCTGTTATCATGCAGTAATTTACCTTGATTAATCTAAGTCATTCGATCGTGCCTACCCTTCCACCTTCTTTGATGATCAAATGGAAGTTTAGTCCCACATTGTCCAAATGTCTTTGCCATTACCCTCTATAAAACTTTCAATTCAATAGTCTCTCGAGCCGTTTGGGGTTGGCTCCCCCTTCCTCGACCAATATTTCATCATTTGGTACTAGTTGCCTTGATTTCGTAAATGCTCTGGTTAGCTTTCTCTACAGGCTGACTTTGCTCTTATTTAGTTCCGCAGCTGCGGGCTGATTTCTCACTTGTTCTGTTCAACAGCTCTGCTGCGACCTTTGGGCTTCGCTCACCCCTTTCGGGTCTACCAAGTAATTTTTACATTATTTTATTTTTTAAATCCTTAAATCCTGGATGGATCAGCCGTCGGGTCGGGTCGACCTTGCCCCACACTACTATGAAAATTCCCGAGACTAAAGTGGTTTTATAGTGTTTTGTGAGAATTTTTTTGTCAAAATTTTGAATATAAGTAAACAAAAATAATTTTATATTATGATAGTATTACAAGTGTCTTAAATGACTCTGAAGTGAAATTCATGAAAAATTATTCCTAAATAATTTTAAAAAATCAAATACCAATGTCTATACTTTTCATCAATAATGCTTAGCCTAAAAATCCAAATTTAAAAATTATTAAACTTATAACATTTTCAAATAATAATACCACTAGTGTGCCACATCATATCAAAATTTGGACATATCAAATTTAAGAAAAATAAAGAGATATTCAAGTATAAAGATTTTGGTGCATGTCATCAATTTCCTTGAAGATTGCCATCACTCCAAGAGTCTTCAAGACAACTATTTTAGACAACTAAAGTTCATGGCTTCACTTAATTAAATATTAACAATTTCACTTAAAGCAAGCCCATATGAAATACAAATATTTATGTTTGACTCATCAAACAAAAGTGTGTAATAGAAAACTCAATATTATTTTTTATTTAATTTTAGTTAGTCTAAACTTATTTTAAATATCATGCCATAACATAAAATAAAAAATATATATTATATTTCTAATATAAACCAATTCTCGTTCTATTTATATGATTTAATATATGTACCTTATCATAAAATAAACATATAAAAGATCCACATAAATTTAAAAAAAAATTAGCCAATGTAATACAAATACTTCATATCAAGATAACTATTTCATATATCAAAATACACAATATAAAATGGCATATAAGATATCTTAATTTAAGAATAAATTATCTATTAATTTAATATTTTTTTTATATTACATTATTTAACTTTTCTACCGAAATTCAAGGTGAAGATTCCTAATCCATTTTTCTTTTCTTTTAGTTTTTCTACAAACCCATAGATGAATACATATGAGTTACTACGTAATCTTTAATAATGAAAATATCTAAAATTCTTTAAGTTTATATAGCCCAAAGCATTCTCTCTACTTTCTCTACTACGAAAACATCAACTATATGATTCCCCCATCGTGTTGTATAATTTGCATCTCACTAAATCATTGTTATTAATTCTTCACTTATTGTATTATATGGCCTCTCCATCAAACAGTATGATTCCTTCAACTCCCTATATATCGTTATCAGAAGCCCATCTTACTCGTAGTCCTTTATCTAATCATATTGTATGAGAATCCTATGGTACAATATGATCACTCCAACTAGGATACGATGACATTGTTGGACCATGCAATAAGCTTTTTTCTTGAACCAACTTAACTCTAATTGTATTATATATTCTCTTAATTGTATTATATGTTTATTAAATCCCTAAAAAAATTATTGATAATCATATTGTATATTGAGTCTAATCATATAGTAGGCTCACCTCCAAACAAAACCATAAGGCTTAAATTCAACTATATTTTACTATAAGACAACTCTAAACCCCCAGAATTAATTATCATAGCATTCTTGTACAATAAAATAAAACCTCTAATTTCTTCATAAAAATGAATAAATTCAATAAAAAATATAATTTCAACTTTTTTTGCCCAATTTTCACTCATTGTAGTAGCGTTTTAGTACGTTCTTCCCTTTTTTTATTCTTATAGTACTAGTAAGTCTCCTTTCTCTCTTCCTTGTTTCTCTCCTTATGACCAACACAATTTTTTTCTTCTCTTTCTTGTTGTCCTCTTGAATTGAACTTTCTTCTTCCTTCTTCTCTTTATTTTCTCTTTTTCTCCTTCTCTCCCTCCATTTTTCTTTCGTTAGTAACATTTCTAAACTACCTAAAACTTTTAGCAATAACTTATTTAACACTAATCTTGTTAAAAATAATTGGCTTAAATTAAAAAGTATTATTTTCCATTTAAATATTCATAATATATATATGTATTATTCAAAAAATTGTAATTAATTATGTAGGTCATAAAACGTTATTAGCACACTACAATTATATTTTTCAAAAAGACTTCTTTTTAATTGTATGCTTTAATAAAATTTTATTTTCATTTAAAAATATGACACACTTCTCAAAATAAAATTATGATTATTTTCATTTAATTAATAAATGTATTATTTAAATTCTCATAATTACAATTATATTAATCAAATCTCAAGATCTATAATATATTATATAGAGCAAAATTTTAAGATATTACAATAACAAAATTCTATTATTGTGTGCATTATTTTATGAAAGCATATATACTATCATGCATATCACGAAATATCAATATTATTAAAATATAAAATGATATACTAATAAAAAGATAATCAACCTCTTAGAAAATTAATATTCTATGTAAGAGTAAAAAATAATAAATAATATGCAAAAAAATCTTAATTATGAAACATTTAATATATTAATTTAATATTGTGCATATATCATAATTACGAGTTTTACTAATTGAATGTAGGACGAAAAAATCTTTTTCAAATTATTTTTTTATTTTTTACAAATATAAACATGCATATTTATCACCAAATAATTTTTTAAATATATATATATATATAGTCACACACACACACCATATTTCTTATGATTATTTCACTCAAATGATCATCTTTATTTTTCCCCTACTATAGTATTAGCATGCCATATTTTATACTTAATGTATTATGTATTTTGTAAAATTTTTTAATAGCATAACATACATTAAATTCATTGCATTATATGTTTTATGTAAAACCACTCTACGACTAATCCTATATTATTGCTGATTCCTTAACTTTTATAACCTAACGTACAATATGTTGAGCATCTTGTATGGCATGCACAAATCGCGTATAGTGTACTCTAATATAAATTAATAATATTTGCCTCTACAACCTTAATAGTAATATGTTATGTAATTTCTAGATATCATTATAGAAGAATATTAAATAAGATGATATATTTCTAAATAATAGAATATTTAGGTATTTTATAAAAATGACATGTTGAAACTCATGGGGAATAAGATTTTCAAATTCTCAATAGTAATGGTACGGGTAGGATAAAATATGATTTTAACTGCCCTCACTTCCCAAGCTTAATTAAATAGTGAGCTTTGAAGAGTTTAGGTCATCATGACCTTGTTTTCTTGGCTTATAAATAAGTCTAATAGGCCCAATCCAATGAGCTTTTTCATATAAGAAAATTGATAAGCAAAGTTGTGCCATTGAGGAGAGTTGCAAACATTTGAGTCATCGATGATGTAAGCTTTTTAGAATGACAGTAGGAAAGATTGAAAGGCATTAAGGAAAGGATGTTAACTATCTAGCGGTCTCCCACACAAGCAAGGAATTTATTTAACCTTCGCGTGTCAATTATAAATTGGAGGTGTCCCCTAAACAAATATATATTAGTGCTATTTTGACATGAGAAAGTTGATCATGTTTTGGCTGTTGCTCCAAACTTGCCTGGGTTCCTGGTCAAATATATATTCACACTCACCTGCTGGAAAATGGAGCAGGGAGATCACAATGAATGGAGAAACTAAAATTATTTTTACTTTCTGCAATCAGTCGATCTCACAATAGAGACAAAATTAATGGGTATTCTGAGAAAATATAAGAAACTCTGGAGCATGTTGGATGTACGGATTTTGATAATGGTAAGCCTCGCCACACAAATTGTGCACATCTTCCTTGGACGTTTGAGAAACACCTCAGAATCGAGAGCACGGATAAGAATAGCTGTTTGAAGCAACTATCTTTCCGTCAATTGGGTTGCCAACTTTGTTCTTGGCCAACTAAGCAACAGCATGGATGATAATAGCAACAACTCCATCCTCGCATTCTGGGCGCCTTTCCTTCTGCTTCACCTTGGTGGCCCAGACACCATCACGACTTATTCAATGGGGGACAATCAGCTGTGGGCTCGACACCTTCCTGCCCTCGCCTACGAGCTCATCATTGTCGTCTATGTTCTGTTCCAATCTCTTCCAAGTAACCTCCTGCTCACTCCCACCATGCTCTTATTCTTTGTCTCCACCACCAGGTATGCAGAGTGGTCTTACTCGCTCTACAAAGCCAGCAAGAACAGGTTTTCGCAACTCCGTGGTCATTTCAAGCAAGCAAAGTCAATAAAACAAGATTTCTTCCAACCGTAGGACAATGGTAGCACGTGTGCAAGACAAAAATGAAAAAGGCGAATTGAGTGCTTTAAAAGGAGCTTTCGATATGTACTACGGTTTGTACGCCTTTCTTCCAGGATGTTATTCCAATTGTGGACATATAAAAAGTAATCGAAGAGATGTCGAAGGAGATGACTGTCAAGGATGTTTTGGGCATGACAAGCATGGAACTCTGCTATGCTTATGATGAGAAGTACACGAAGGGCGTCGTTAATTGCTCACTTGCCGACATCATCCTCAGGGTGATCTGCTCCTCCGATATCCTTCTAGCTTTTTTTGTTCGTTTTCTCCCCAAAGCATGGCTTTGACACTAGTGACGTCACTATTACGTATCTCTTGCTTGGAGCTTCCATATGTCTTTATACCATGGCTTCTGTCATGTTCCTGCTTTCTGACTGGCCGGTGACCTTCCTTCTCGAATTTAAGAAACTAGGCAAGTGGGGTTTGCTTCTTGCCCAGCTCATTCTTAGAATAAGGAGAAGATTGTGGTGTGGAAAAAGATAGTCCTTCAGAGATGTCACAACTCAACTTGATCACCAACAACTTCAGGAATGCAGCAGTACAACCAAAGGAACATGCATGACCAGACAATCCAAAGAACAGTAGGATAAAGAAATGGGCACGTAGAATAGAATCCAAGCTTAGACGACCCATTAGAGTGTTTTAGGAGGCAACGGTATTGTTTCCAAGCTAGACCAGTGGATTTTCATCCTAAACTTCGTATTCATAGAATTCCATAAAGGAAATAAACTTCTTCTAGAACTCGTCACTGCATATGCTCGGAAACGCTTACAAATCTCGTGGGGGCAGTTCAACGATACGACAGGGCTCGTTGCACTTCAGCAAATCGATGCTCCAGTATGGGTTGTCCCTTCATTCCTTAATTTGACAGAAGGCTTGTCAGCCGATCAGCAAGTTCTTGTGTGGCACATTGCGACACAACTATGCTACCACTGGAAGCCCCATGAGCTGCACCCGTTGCATCATCCTCATGAAACATAACTACAGTCTAATGGGATAAGAGCAGAGAAGTGCATTTGTAATGGGATGCAGGCATGCAAATGCCTGTTCGACTATATGTGGAATCTGCTGTTGATGCGACCAGAGATAATGGCAACCATGGGAGGAGTGAGCCCACTAATTTACTAGAACGCTTGCTATGATATGGTACAATTCATCAAATGTCATAAAGAGGATTTGACGTAGACTGTGAACAGTGATGATGAGGTTGAGGGGAAGGCGTGAAGGCTAATGCTGATCAAACCTATAGAATGGATCACATATCCATCTCTGTTTTAGAATGCATGAGTGCTTGCACACCTGATTCTTGTGCTTGGGGAGGACAAAGGTGGCAGGTGATCACATCGGTATGGGTGGAGCTTTTGATGCCATGAGCGAAGAATACTCGAGTGAGCATGCACAGTAAGGGAGGCGATATTCTAACTTTTGTTTTGCTACTTGTGAAGAATGTGGGAATGGTCGTTGCTTCGGATATTGGTGAATACATGACGGGTGGTGCACTGGACACAGCCAAAAAGCTACCATCCTTCATTAAACTATATTTAAGAAGTCATCCGCTTTGATGACGACTGGTGAGCAAGTGCGAATAATGTATCCATAGATTTAACTTCAGTAGAATCACAAATTCTCCTTCTACTGGTCTACGAAAATTTGTCCTCATAGTAATATTGAAGATAATGACACTCCAAAATAAATAGTCTTTCAAAGCATAGTTTTTGTACATTTGCTCAATTAGAAAGATGAAAGAAAGAAAATATAATTTATTGAAAAAAATAATATATGGATGTTTGTTCATAAAGAATAATATAATCACATAAAAATATTTTATGGCAATAAATTAATGATATCAGTTTCAAAAAATATTATATTTCATGAAAGAACAAAAAATATATTTTTTTACACTTTATGTTCAAGTTGTTGTATTCATTGAAAGTTATCAAAGCATAAATATAAAGAAAAATATTAATAGTTGTTCAAAATTTATTTTATAATTTTTTTCTCATTCAATATATGTAATCTCAACAATTGTTCTATTCTTCTTTTTTTACAATTTTATTATATTTTGGAACTTTTCTAATAAACAATTGCTTATGAATTTCATGTTTTTGTGCAAAAAATCAAATTCTTTAGATAAAATTTTTTCTTCTCTCTTAGTTCAAATAATTTTTATATTAAAATTTTTTTTATTTTTATAAGACCTTCAAATTCCTTATATTTTAAAAATACCTTTAATTTATGAACTACAAAAGATATACAACTCATATGAATGAGGTGATAACTAAATAATAAATAATATCTTTTTTTATTTTGAAATAAAATATTCATTTATTACAAATATCAACATGAACTAACTCAAGAGACAACAAAACTTTCTAAAACTTAAGAATGGTGATTATTGGTGCTTATCAAAAATATAACTTTCACAAATATAATCAACATTAAAAATAAAAAATATCATTCAATATTTTTTATTTTATAACTTAAATCTAGCAAAATACAAATAATCATTCTAATAATATCACAACTAAGATTTATTCTTAACCTCTACTACAAATGCATTACTTTTAATATGAAATTTTTTATTAAAAACACCTAATCGACACAATTCATCCTCAAATATACAAAATAATGTTATTATATTACTTATCTAATGCTTAATGAACCACAAGCTAAAAATTCAAATACTAAACAAATATCATGAACCAAATTTTTTTTATCATTTATCCTTTGTTATGAATTAAAAAAGAGTCTTGACATCTATTCTATTAACATAAGTCTTTATTCATATTCACATAAAAATTTCTAGACTTTGAAACTTAAAAAGTCCACATCATTATAATACTAGAAGTTGAATATATAAGTTAAATGAAATTCAAAACATTATTTCAAGTCAGCCTTGGTTTACACATCCTTTACACCTCTTTAAAAGGAAAATATTAATTAACTCAAAGTCTTAATAAAAAATTATGGGCCTCATACATCGCATATATATCATTAGCGATTTGGAAACTAATCAGAATGATAAAAGGGAAGCTAAGTAAAGATATAGGTCCTACCAAAAAATGTGCTCCCAGATTACTGAAATCGATTGTAGTTTCCTAGCTTCACTTCCATGCTTTCCTTCCCCTAAACTGCTTACCACTTTGCCTTTGCCCGTTTTTTTTTCTCTTGAGGAGAACGAGCTGCTCTTGCTCTTTTGGAAGCCAGTGGCATCTCCTTCGAATGCTAGTTCTACCTGTTGCTTAGCCTACCAGTCTGGTTAAACAATAATAGCAACTTATCTCAAGTCGACAGAAAAAAATAAGCTTTGAAATAACAAAATCACGTAACAAAAAAAAAACGTGATTCTCTTGCAATTAAAAAAGGCAAATGTAACTATGACATACCTTTTTTTGTTTCACGACAGTTTTAGCCTCGTACTTTTCTCTATCCCCTCTGTCTGCTCGAACGAGAGCTACTCTCTCCTACTTGCTGAGATTGCTCTTGACGTGTGCCTAAAGCAAACACATGATTATCATTTGTTAACCAATGTAGTTTAGTAAATTGCTTTTAAAAATGCCAAACCAACTTGGATGGGTCAAATGTCACTGTATGCACTCAACTCAAAAGTAAAAATAAACTTGAATAAATCCAAGAGGTTCTGATTATTCTTATTCCTGCCATTTCATTGAGATGACTCCTAAAGAATGGCTAGTGAGAAACATCAAAGAAAGCAACCATGTTATAAGACATTAAAAGCAGGAACCTATGAACTTTATTTGTGCTGCATTGAGCACAGATTTCTTCGTGCTTACAACAATGAAAGTGCTGATACGGCTTAGTAATAATGCTTCCGTTAGCTAATTTCTAGATTGAATATAACTATGACGCTTTTGCTGGATTAAATAAAACTCTAGTCGAATCTAATTACTTATGCTAAAAAGTACTCGCTGTTGCCCAATTTTACTTCAAATAATGCATGGTCAAAGTATAAAACATGACTAAATCCCCTTACAATTAAATTAAGTTATATCCTATGAAGAGTTATGTGCCCAATAAAACCACGTCATCAGTATTTCATCTTATTAATACTAAGTCAACTGATACACCTATAGGACTAACTATCTTGCATCACATCTTCAGACAAGATCAACATTAACATCATCAGGCCGTTAAAAGCTATGAAATATGCATGAATAATACACGTTGAGGAGTGAAATCAGAAGGGCCATCAAACCAATAGAAAGCAGCCATGTTAGTGAATTACCTCAAGTTTAACAAGGTTCAAACGTTTTGCATTTAGCTGCTCAGAAGATGAAATTTTAGAAGTTACTGCTTTATAACCTTCATCCTTTATTAATAGAAGATGTTGAGACAAGGCCTTCTTTGCCTCTTTATTTTCCTAATAAACATTTGAATATGATTTCTCAAGTTAAACTTCTAATTAAGACATAGAGACCCTGCATATAACTTATGCTCATTTATTTGATACCAACAAAGACTACCTTCAATTTAAAAGCTTGGTCAAGAACATCTGCATGAACAAGGTAATCTTTGCAAAAGCGATGCTATCAATAAATACAAGATAATCAATGAGCTGCTATGAAAATTGAATATAGAAGATAAAAGATGATGTCTACCTTCAGTTCCTTGATACGTTGGAAGTCTTCATTAGAAACAATACCATCAGCTTCATTAGTTGAAACTTCAGCAGCCTTGATTACTGCAAGTCTTTTAAGAGAACGCGGACTTGCATCAAAAGTATTTAGACATTTAACAAAATTGCCTAGCTTCCACTTCTTTCCATTTGATGGATCTTTCCCATTGTCAGCATCTTCATCTTGCCCATCAATACGTTTGGCTTGCACTTCTATTTCTTCATTCAATTCTTTAGTGTCACAAACATTAGGCAATTCCCCATGATCTGAACCTTCTTCATCACTGTCATTACTACAGGCATCATCTTCCAAACCATCAATGCCACTAGATTTTCCACTTTCAAGGAAAAATTCCTTGTCACTCTCTCCATCATTTTCTACAGAATCCTCATCTTCTTTATATGCAACTCTAGCACAAATATCATTGTCAACTGGTGAGGAATTATTTTTCAGCTTTAGAACCATAAGCAGCCATTTCATCCTTAGAACTATTATATAAAGGCTTATCATCATCTTGTTTAAGTAACTCAACACCGGGCACGTTATTGGCAACACTGACTTCTCCAAATGCTTTTGGTCTCGCTTTTGAATCAATGGGACAACCTTGGTCTTTCTTGACAAAAAATGAAGAGCATATCTATAGAAATGAAAAAAGAAAATTGAATTTTTTTTCCAAAATATAACAAATTTGTCATTCTTTTTTCATTGCTCCATTAAGGGTGCCTTAAAAAAATAGCAAAGTCAAAAACATACCTCTATTAGTGATGTGATCAATGAGAGCACAGCAATTGAAACATCTTTCTCATGCGACTTTTTGTTCAAGACCAAGTCTTGAAGATGGTCTTCATTAATCTACTAAATTGCAATGAGAAAAAAAACAAAAAATTAAGTAAGATGATGGTAACTGCTCCTTTCATGCAGTAATAAAAAAAATAAAGGAATCCAAATATTGTTATGTTGCTATGAAGAGCAATAGCTCAGTTTAGGCTGTCTATAAATACAAAAAAATGTTGCTTCCTAGGTTTTGATCACCTAGAAGTTTTTTTCAGTCCGATTAGAAATTCTTTATCAGAACTGCAAACTAAAAAATAGTTCAAAAATTACCACTTATATGCAAATATGATGGGAAATCATTATGTAAAGAGACAAAGATTCATGATGTCACAGAAGTGCTTGAGTAAATATATAAGGGGCAAATTCCATAATGCATTAGTTCCAACTATCTATCTATCATGATCTGAACCATATTACTATTCCTTTCCTTTGAATGCTTGTTTAAGATATGCAGGCACTTAAATCACATATATTTCCATCTTTTCAAAGGTGTAATTCATGAAACATTACAGTATTTATTACTATATCGTCATGTGCACTAACTAGTTTTTTACATATGCTGCTACTTCTCAAAAAGTGCATTTGGAAGTATCCAAGCCATTTAATTAAATATGTTTGCATATTTAGGTATAATTGAAAGGCAGTTGCATCAAATGCAAGGGCATTAGTATGATAACCTAAATTATTTAATTATAAAATACATTTGCATTTGTGTATTTAATCTTGAATGTAAACTATACAGATCCAACACTATAAAATCAATATATTTTGATGCATCTCCAAAAATTATCATGTGGCTAATAGCTAGATTTGAAACTTGGGCAAACCATTGAGAAAATCTTGAAATGAGATATCTGCCAATGCATTATTTGTGATTTTTTGAAGTCCTTTAAATTTTTTTATAAATTTTTAAAAAGAAAATTAAAACAATATTTTATATAATCCTCTTTATTATAATAAAAAGAATAAGCTTACCCTCCCCAATGCTTTTTTAGCTATGCTCTACACATGAGGAGGTCTGAGAAAAAAAAGAAGAGCTTGGGAGAAAAGAAAAAGATAATAGCTTGTTCTTGGGGCTGGAGGGCTGTAATAAGCAATGCTTCACCTAAGAAGGTCACAGTAAAAACTACTTCAATCTGGGAAAAGAGTTTCATAAAAGAGCTTATATCTTGAATTGCATAAAAAGGACTGCTAAAAGTATACTTTTGATTGAGATTTTCCTCCCTTGGAATGCTGTTAAATTTTCTATTGAGCTGCTCGAGCGATGGTTTTGAAGTAACCAAATACTTGGTTGAATTTGGTAGTGTAGTAAAGAAAGTCTATGTTACATACCATACAGTAGGCTTAATCGCAGAATATGACAAGCAAAATATACCGTACGATATGAGAGAATCACCTTTACAATCGTTGGCATTAAATTATGGGCAATGTTATAGTGATATTTGATAAGATCAACCCTGTTGTCATCAGTAACTAAATTGTGAGCCAAGGTACAACGAGGACACTATCATCATAAATAGAAGATACTAAACAATGTGGGCGATGGTTCCGTAAAGCAAAAGAAGGATTTAAAAACATTTTGTAACTATGTTTGTGAATACTTATTCTATAAAAAATATATAATTTAGAAAAATAATAAAAAAAATAAAACTTAGAATAATGTTTAAGAATTTTAAAAATCTTATGAATAAAATATAAATAACTACTAACAGCATGTAAAAAAAATTATTAAAAAAAGAAAAGATGAAAAATGAAAAGGCAATAAAAGTGACATAAAAGAGTCATCATATGAACAAACTAAAACTATAATATAAGTTAGTTAAATTGTTAAATTATTTTAAAATATTATTTTGGATTGAGATGTACTATTATATAAGCATACTACATAACATATATTTAGCGATACATATGTTCGGATTTATATGACAACATACTATAATTATATACACATACATATGGCAATTAAAAAATAAAATAAAAAAATAGAAATATATGTCAGAAAAAGAAATTAAAAAAAAAGAGAGAATAATTGACTAAATAAATCTATAACACGAAAATCATTAAATAAGAATGTGATGATTTTGCTATGACGCCATCTCGCGATTGTTCGATATGAGAGATTAACCTTTTGTATGGTTGGTACCTAAATTATGAGATGTGAAAAAATAAAAAACCCTCCACCATGAATACAAGATTTTAAACAATGCTTGGTACAATGGTATATGATACGATCACCCCTATTGTCTGTAGTAGCTAAATTGTGCGCCATATAGCACCATGTGACTACCAAATACTAGACAATGTGAGCGATGGCTCCATGATAAATAATCTGATATGGAATCCTGAGAGAGGATAGTGATCATATGAAAAAATTAAAAATCTTAAAAAATAAGTAAAAAAATTTAAAAATAAAACAAAAAGAATACAAATATGAGAACAAGAAAAAATAATATATGATATTGATATGATACGACAATTATGTGTATTATGAGCATATAAACAATGATTTGGCATTTTATATCTTTTATTGATAGCATATATTATTCTTAATTATTGCTCCATCTTTATTTAACCCCACATCCATATTATTTTATCTTCTTACAATTAGTAGTTTACAAATTAAGTATATTATGCTTATTTACTTATATTATAAGCTAAGATAAATGCATATACAAAGCTAAGGGTTCTTAAAATATAACTTAAGATTTTTAATTAAATAGCATATTGCTTTTTAATCTTTGTGAAAGACATTAAATGTGAAGACAATTGTTATACTTAGTTGTAAAAAAATACATTTATATACTTTTCAACTTATCTTTCATTTGATAGCTTGAGATCATGTTTGCTGCTTTCTATGCTATTATTTTATCTTAAGATATTATATTGGATATTTGATGCTTTTCATCACCCCAACTCAATCTTGGAATTATGTACTTTAGATTTGTCCCATGCTCTCTTTATTGTACAGTATTCTGATATTGTTCGTATATTTTAATATTAAGCCAAACGAGGAGTGACAATTAGACCATCAAAAGTGCTAGTACAATAAATGTGAACTTTAGGAGTGCATGGACACTGTTGGCTTGCCAACAGCTCTTTTCCACCTGCACCAAATTGGATGCCAACAGAAAGGCATACAGTGTTGTCGCTTTCAAGGGGAGCCACTTGCAAGCCAGCACCATCTGTGAAAAAACTAAGTTGGACACAAAAATTCATCATAATGGAAACCAAGCAAGGACAAAAGCATCCATTAAAACAACACAAAAATACTCGACAATAGTCCAAAAAATTGATAAATAAAATTACTTCAAAGCATAACAAAGTTCAACAGAAACCTAATCAGATTAATAGAACACATAATAATGGCATCCTCAAGCACATCTCATGTACCACATTTAACCCAACAGCAATTGCCTAATAGAACACAAGCAGTCGATTGAAATCTATACACCACTCAGTAATGACAAAATATTCAATATCTAAACAGAGTATAAAACACCTCAGTACGAGAACGTTCATGCACAAATTGATTCACTATTTACCCGAATTGCAAATTGGTAGGAAATTAAATTTAGTCCATCCATAACAAAACATAGCTCCACCAGTAAATACAGCTAATGGAATCCAAAACCAAACCTATCATTCTTAGTATTATTATCTACTATGAATAACTCACTGCATTCATATCAAAACAGAAGTCACTTCAGGAAGGGAAATGAAATGTAATAGACTGCCATGTACTCGAGGAATTAGCAGTGACAAGAAATTGAGATTAAAAATTTTCTTCAATCAGAACTCTTAAAAATTGGTGCAGTGGGAAAAATGCACATCCCGATCCAACAAATTTGACGACATTCTATACAAGCCCAAAGACGTTATCCACTTTTCAATTCAATCTCTAAGAAACCAAAAGAAGAATCAAGATGAATATGCAGAGAAGTACGATTCTAATCTTAGAAAGCAATTAATTTGGCAATTGCCTTTTGTGACCATAGGCTTCAAACAAAATTTCAACAATTCTCAATAAAGATTTTTAAAATTATAAAGATCATAAAAGGAAGCGCTAGCTACTGCTTAATAGATCATGACCTTTAAATTATGCCATTTTGTTAAAAAAAATACGAATTCAACTACAGGAATATTTAACCTTTTTTACTTGAAAGGCTAATATATTATGCTTTATGTGGAATTAACATCGCTTGACCAAAAAATGGACAGATTTTAAAGCTTTTCATAGATTCGTTAGCATGTTTAAAAATGCCAAAAACTCCAACAGTATTTAAAAATTCTAGATAATACTGTACAATTACAAATTTTCAAACTAAGTAGTTTTTAACAATATAGATGAACTACGAATCTAATTCAATGTTACTCATTCAATCTTTAGTTATATATATAATAATGACCCCCAACACCCATGCAAACAATCTGGAGCCTAAAAAAGAAGTTTAAAAAAAGCAAAAAAAATGATAAGGCAAGATTGAAAAATGGGAAAATCTAAAAGAAAAAAAAAACTACCAACAAACTATAGGTATCACCATTCAACCAAGTAAGGGAAGTAGACATCATTAACAATAGGGAGAAAACACCATTGTAGAAGCAATCACGACCAAGAAGTATAAATCCGACGATCTAATAAGTGCCTGCATTCTAAAGACATAAAATAACAACATGGAGAGCGACAAAAAAGCTAACCACCTAAAATCGTTCATTGCATACATGAAGATGAGAGAAGAGCATCTCAGCAAAGCCCTGTGGAGTTAGACAAAGTATGAATTACGGCTTGGAACAAGAATTTTAAAAAAAAAAAGCAGGACTTCAATTCATGTTTTATTGACCAGGGCATCTTTAAGATGAATAAGAGGAGTGTAGGAGTGTGCTACTTTATTTTTCAATGATTGATGTTGCTGTCTTATTGTATCGGGAACAAGACGTTGCAATTTTGCCTTTTTCTTTTTCTTGCTCGAAGTAATGCCCTTGTGTTGTGCCCAAATATGTACAAAGATAACACTATTAGAAAAATATTTAGGAATTCCAATACATGACCCAATTCTACAGCAATGATCATACGGAACATGCGTTAATCAATGAAAGTATTCCATAAGTCAAGTTTTTCCTTACAATACAATTACCATCACCAGCATTTTTGTAATCATATAGACTGTAGGTAAAAGAAAACAAAATCCTACAAAAACTTGAGAGATTATCGAGAACTTGCCTTTCAGTGGAAATAGCATGTTTTTTCAATTTAATAGCATAAACTTCATTTAAAACAAAAAATTTAAACTCATGCTCAAAGTTTAGTAGAATAGAGTGAGCAAAATGAAAATCTACAGATGGAATTGATGCAAAAGAGCAAAAATTGGGACGATACATATCGAAGTTTTGATGACCAATTTCTTTGAAATATTTTTGATATATCACCCAACCAAATTATAGAGGCCATCTGTGAATAAATTTTTACTTAGGTATAATGATGACATTTGAAAATTCTTTAATTTATGCATATCAACTTCTCCACCTCCAACTGACTAGGTTACTTTTTACGATGAATGAGCCTTGCCTCGAAAAACTACTCTTCTAAATACACAAGGGAAAAAATATCAGAATAATATAGCAAATCAACAAGTAAGAAAACCTTTTCCAATATAGCATTCCATTCAAACATATCAAAAATAGACTAAAGGTCTTAAATTAACTCAAGCTTGCTTTAACCAAAGCACAAACTTTGAGTCAATGACTAGGCACAAAAATCTAATTGAATGTCCTCAAGTCAAATTGAACAATGTCAAAGAAATTTACCCAATTTATCTAACTGCAAAGACCTGATTACAATAACACTTTAGTTTTTAATTATTTAGGATTTTTGGAACATTAATAAAGAGCATTTATTAGTCAAACGAAAGAATAACTTGCTAGAATGACCATCTTTGTAGATGGAAATCGACATAAAACTTAAAAACTAAATACTCGGTTGAAACTTCTACAACTAGAACAAAAAGGCTTTTACTTTATTGAATCAAGACTTGCACAATAGTTTCAATATACACTATTCAATCCAAAATCCAAGACCTTATGCAAATATTTTGAAAGCCCCATCATCATCTAAAAGTTAAAGTGCAATATATGTCAATCATTGTTTGCTCACCATTAACACCACAACATATCATGGACTCTAACACCACCTAGATTATATGGAATAACTATGACATCACATCATGCTTATTGCATCTTCATCACTCCACACAAGAAAGCAAAAAATAAATAAATAAATTGTAGACACCAACTACATGCCTTATAAATAGCTTCCCTATTAAGAACGATTTGTTGATTTTCGATATATTCATCATCCTCATCACTTGAGGCTTCACTATCATCATCATTACCATCATCAACACACTAATAACCAAGAAGGAAACACAGAGCCAATACCATGACCATGTGTTCGACAAAAAGAAACAATAAAAAAGGCATCATAAGATAACTAATGGGACTTAACCAATTACAAAGATAATGAAAATATCAAACTTCAAGAACTATGAAAGCATGCTTTGCAAATAGCATTAATAGTTCAATCATCAAACCAAAATTTTCAAACAATAAATCATACATCAGTTATTATAATCAACAAAATTAAGAAAAATCAGCAAAAATAAAGTATGTATGACATCACACATCTGTAGCAATGAGAAAAGAATATTTTGAAGCTTCTTATTTTTTGCTTCATTTCTATGTTTTTTGTTCATGTGCCGAATACTGCGCACAGCATAGGAAAATGAAAGTTTTTTGAGGTTTCCATCACCAACAATCTGAAGGTCCATATATAATTCAAGAGGCAAATCAAACTCAACAATCTGCCTATACAAATAAGCAAAAGATAATTAAAAGCATAAACTTTCAAAACAAACAAGAAAAATTAAAAACATGCTAGAGAACTTCAATTTCTGTAGAATCATTGGAACAACATACCTCTTGCAATACTAAATAATATTATGAAAAAAAATTCCATTTTGGTTGTTTTAAGATCATTTGGTTTAAGCCCATAAACTTTCATAGCCTTCATCTAGGGATTTGAAGTTGGTAAAATATTTCACATAAGCCATTTCTCTTAGCTTATAGTATACACTGAAAAACCCCACTTATCCATCTCTCCTTCCCAATTCTTCATGTTGACCTCTAGGCAACTTTATGATGTATCTTTCCATTTATCTCGGATGCCTCCCAACCATCTACTTCTATGACTTGTACCTCTCCATTGTCCTCAAGGAAGCCAAACCATGGCAATGTATGTCCAAAATTGTGTTAAAGATAATGCTTAGGACTTCCTATAAGCAATGTAATATATTGTTAAAATATACTAAAAGATTAACAAAGATGGTTATATCAACAATGAGTTAATTGAAAAAAAGTAAGGATTTCTGCACCATCATTGATGGATATGTATAAAGAATTAATTTCAAGAAACTAGAATTAAATCATAAATTTCACTAAGTTAATTAACATCATTATTCATCAGAAGATAAATGTTACTGTTGTTTAACAAACTAGGCACATTATCAGAAAACCAAGGTATTACCAATTTTAGGATTCAAGCTTCAATACTCAAGTAAGAATTGAAATAGAAATGGGTTAGTACAATTTTGGATAAGTCTATAAATGATTATATAACGAATGTTTGTTATGGGATTAAAGAGCTTAATGAAGAACATAAAATGATTGTAAAATTTTCTTATCATTACTTCAAGGAACAAAAAAATTTTCTTAATTCTACAAGGGAATCACCAAGAACTCAAATTAATTATTATTATGATATTTCCCTCACATGCTCGAGTAAGCATTAGAAAAGGAAAAAATGAAGCTAGCATTGTACATATTGAAATTATGAAAAACATGTATAACAAAGCAATAATGAGTGTATAAGGAGGCTTTATATTAATAAGGCATTAGAAAAGAATAAAAATAAATTAAAATTTCATATATTAAAAATAATTTTGCGCACCTAAGGAGAAGATATTAAAAATTTGTTAATTACAATTGAATTTCATTATGGCTATGCTTTAAGTCCTTGGATGTGTTCGTAAACTTAATTTGAAAAATGTTTTCTACCTATGCACCAAAAGCATCAAAAACATTTTGAAAATTTCTCACAACTCCCATTTTTGCATATAAAAAGATAATGCTTCATAAGAAATTTTGCACTCCTTTCATAAAACTGTCTAACAACATAAGCAATAAAACACAGTTTTAATTTTACACTAATTATTGATGCAATTGTAAAATTTAAGATAAACCATTATTATTCATTTTGCTAATAATTTTATACTAATTGATACGACTAAGCAAAGAGATAAATCAAAACTTAGACTAAGCAAATAGATAAAAAAACTGAGTATGTGAACAATGACTCTGAAGTTTAAATGGTGTTGTAGTTCTAGTTCATATAATAAATAAAAGGAATTTATATTTAGAGAAGTAATTCCAAAAACATATTGATTGTAATAGTTATCATAAAAAAGGAACAATACAAAATTTACTTATTTTGAGCCTATACTTCAAAATGATAGAAAAATTAACAAAAAAAATGTCGCTAATATGATCCAAGCTCCAAACAAATAAGACGAAAATAAAACATACTTCTAAGTGTTGTGTCATCAAAATGCACACTCAAGAATAAAGGCAAATTTATAAGATTGAATGGCATCAAATGTTAATGTATGAGTACAAACACACAAATAGAATAATTGCAATATAGATAAAGCTTTTAAGTTTGAAGAGTAACTTACTATAACGGAGAAAGTTGACATTCTACTAATTGAAGACAAGCCTAAAGAAACTCAATCTAGATGGTTTGGTTATATTAAGAAGTTTACTTTGTGATTCTATAAGAGAAGTAGATTACTGAATCTTCCTTGTAGAAAAGGAAAAAATATAGAACAAAAGAAATGATTATTGACTATTGGAAATGGTTTTAACAACTTTGGATTCAGAAGAAAGGCATTAATGAAAAGAAACAATAGCATCTTAGAATCAATGTATCTGACCTCACTTGATGTGTTAAAGGACTGTTCTTGTAATTGTAATAACAGAATATGAATTCGATGTTGGCAGCCTAAACCTTTTTAATATAGGAATCTAGCAAAAGAAATATACAGCCTCACAAGAAATAGTTAAGATTCTATATTTAAGAAATCATGGGAAAAAAGTGCCTTTTTTGTTCTTGGCAGAGGGAAATCAAATTTTTACCATGATCAACAATTAGAATGGGCTAATCAAGTTTAGCAACTATCAATAATTATAATCTTCTCTTAAAGCTCAATGAAGTGGATGTTTCCCATTTTCTCGAACACGTAGTTCAAAATATAACTTTTATCAGTACAAAAAAAAGATATTTCAACCCATTAAAATGCTTAATCAAAATATATTGAATAATGTTGGCCCTCCAAATTGAAGTGTACCGAACACTATAATAGATTCATCCATGAAAAAATAACGAACCTTCTTATTGACAAGGAGGATGATGGCTTGTGCTAGATTGGAACGAAGGGAAGCCGGGAGTGTCTGAACTTCGGATTGAAGGTGATGACAGACTAATGAGGAAATTAAGTGAGGCGTCGGGCATAGTATGGGGTCATGTGCACCAGGAACATTGTGAGGTCACCGATATCCTTAGAGACCCCCAAGTCCGACAACGAACTGAGCGCGGATTACTGAAGGAAGAGATGTAGGGACGATTCAAAGTGGCCCTAGATAAGGAGAAGCTCCACCTCGTGTCATTCTGGGTCAAGCTTTATCCTGGATTAAAGCAGAGGAAGGCTCATCCTATCGGCTGCCTTTCCAGATGCAGAGAAGGAATCTGGTAAGAGGAGGTTCACCACTATTGCCAGTTCTACAGATCAATTAACAAATCCCTTATCGAAGGGAAGCTCAGAAGAACCAAGCTAAGAAGCTTATGCGGGTTCGGGATGGAAAATATTTAAATACAAAAGATAATTACTATATATTAATAATTTGATCAACAAAAGAAGAGAGTATTGTTTTGAACTTGATTGGCGACACTAGGATTGCTCTACACGTTAATGCTGGATTAAAACTTTTAAAATATTTTAATAAAAATAAATTTAATAATATATTTAATGAAAAGATTGGAGTATTATTACTAAATTTCGAAAACAATAATATTTTTTGTTATGTTATTATTAAATTATAATCTATCAATAAGCACACCTTTATTGATAACATTTATTACAATTTTATGATGAATAAATATGCATCACAAATTTTTGTTATCAATCTATAATATAACAGTATGACAAATAATAGAGATGTAATGTTTGAGAACCTCTACTGATAATACCAACAGCTTAAGGTTGGACAATCAAGACTTAATTGCCATCGCTTACAATGCTATCGTCTAAGGAGATAACGCACATGATTCATCCATCTCGTACCCATGTCTTCTAGTTATGTTGGATCCTAAGGAGGTAAGTGTAAAATTTAATTATCCTTTTGACCATGTCTTGTGTCGCCACATGCAACACAACCTCCAAGGAAATAAAAGAAGAAAGATAATATTTGGTCATTCTTTGTTGATGCAAAAACTCAAATAGAAAGTGACACTGAGGGTTTAATTGAAGGCAATAAATTTGCCTACTTGAAGAACAAACATTTTTCTGAAGAGAAATAGAATTTTAGTTTATTCCCCTTGCTTTTCTCGTCCTCCTTTGTGATCCTCGACTTAGGAGACCCCAAGTTATTACTTAATTTTTTTTATAATCGCACTTAATAAAAATCTTTACTAAGTTTTTGTTGATTCCCTTGAATCTAAATTTTACATTAACATCTTTTAAAATCATTTTTAAGAAACTAGATAAATAAGCTAAAATGGAGACTAAGAATATATGATATTGTCATTTGAAAAAGAATCTCTCAACACTTTTGGATAAGAAGCAAGCAAAGTTCCTTACATTTCCACCTGATTAGTTTGTAATCTTTCTCCTTCATCCACCAACAATAATTTCCATTTATTTTAATAACAAATAAAATATTTTACCAAATTTATTTCTTCTTACACTTTAAAGGGGCATATAAGGTAATTTAATAACTCTAGCAAGGGAGACAACAACAAATCCCTCTCTTCTTACTAAAAGCCCCTTGAGGCTCTTAGTATCACTCTTTAACATAATCACTTTGCCTCCATTTTCACAAATCTTATACCTTATAATCCTTCAAAACATCATCTTATTGACACCACAACAATGATTTATGAATCAAAGCCTACCACCTCTCCACTGGTTAAATTTTTTTGCTCTTAACTTAATCTTAAATGTAACAACCCTCAACTCTTAAACTACTTGAAATAGAAAAATTTTATATTTAAGTCAAAAAGATTGTGACAACGTATTATTACACTTAATCAAATTAATTTCTCAAAATATATTATTTTTATATAAAAATATTAAAATATATTATTTTTATATAAAATTATTAAAATAACAATAAAGTGCTCATAATATATCATAAGTTCAAACTTAGTAAAAAATATATTATTTGAGTATATCAATGAATAGAACCCTTGGGAGATGAACTCAATGACATTGAGTTAGTAATTTTTAAAGATCTAAAAAATTTCTTAGAAATTATTAAAGATACATGTATAAATGTAATTATCTAATGGACATGTAAGATAGTTTTGAAATTTTAAAAATTATGATTTATGTCAAATCTAATTAGTAGTTGATAAATTTTTAAATATTAAATATAAAATGCATCATGTTAAATTTATAATTTTTGAAATTTTGGCTTAAATTAAAACTAATTAGTGAATAATATATTTATAAATATATAAATATTAGATTTTTGATGGGGTATATATGTAATTTCTTGGTATCATTATAGAAAAATATTAAATAATATGATATATTTGTAAATAATATAATATTTAGGTGTTTTATACAGATGTCATATTGAAACCTATGGGAATAAGATTTTTAAATTCTCAACAGCCATGGTATGTGTAGGATAAAAATTTTTTTTAAGCGCCCCCACTTCCGAAGCTTTATTCAATAGTGAGCTTTGAGGAGTTCAGGTCATCATTACCTTGTTGTCTCAGCTGATAAATAGGTCTAGTAGGCCCAATAGAGGCTAAGTTCAAATGAAATTATATGCTCCAATAAGCTTTTTCATATAAGAAAACTGAGAAGCAGAGTTGTGCCATTAGACGAGAGTTCCAAAGGTTGAATCATCGATGATGTAAGTTTTATATTTTTCTATTATGTTACTACATTGAATTCATTGAAGAAAGAGGAGCTGTGGTATCACATATACGATAAGCTTATGATAGAGCTATGAGAAGGTTGTCAAAAATAATTGTATTTGTCATTTTACTAAATCACACTAATACTACAATTATTGTTGCATAGATGAATGTACCATACAAAATAATATAAACATCATATTGTATGATCTATTTCAATTGAAAGAGAATTGATAAGTCTAAATAAGTAGATTAGGATAATGTTGGTGATCGTAAGGTGCATTTTCATTTATATAATTTTGATAGAGTTGAATCAAATAATATGATGCATTTGTCAAATTAGTATGAAAAGCAGATGATGTTAGCAGAGAGAAACAAAACCATTTAGTAAAAAAGGATTAATCATATGATACAATCATTAAATAAGTCTCCATATCATATAGTGTGATTATATGGATCATAGTATGACATAAAAAATATATTAAAATATAACGAGTCAAATTAGAACATATAATACAATATTATTATCATAGAGTATGATAGTTTTATTAGGTTTGTAGATTAGAATAAACTAATATTTTAGGTCATGAGGAATAAAGCGGATTGTGTATACAATAATGATATCATATATGTACGATATAATATAGATTACTTAATTCTAGATAATTGTATGATGCAATTTAAAGAATTGTTAAAGTATGATATAAGTAACAACTTAATGATAAAAAGAGAATTTAAATGATTTCAATTACTTATAGTTAGGATGTATGTTGAAACTTACATAAATATAATATTTTAAAAAATTAAAATAAATTAAAATTCAGAAGGGAAGATAACTGTCATATTTAGATAGAAAAATTGAATAACATATGTAACATGATAGCATTATTTTAGTAATATGTTTTTTAATATATTTTATTATAAATTTTTTAATAAATAAAATTTTAAAATATAAATAAACTTATAATTTGTGACATAACATAATATTATTTTATTTTTTCTTTAAAATTATATTTATTATTATGGAAAATAATTATATTTTATAGTTTAGTATGATATTAATGATTTTTTATAATACTTGGTACATGACTTTATTAATTACATGATTTACATTATTTTCTTCATGTATTTGTTACATGGCATCATAAAAAAAGTAAATAAAAGCAATATAAAGTAAAAATACTTAAAATATAAATAATGTATATTAGTTTTGATAATAATACACAGGCTGATATATATATATATAAATATATATATATATATATTTCAATAGTTTCGATTAACATATCATATGATGTTATATTGCTGAAAAATAAAAATAAAAAATAGCTTTTTAAAGATATTGTCCTCGATATTATGCCTAGGAATGTTATGGTATCGATCTTCAAATTAGACATTTTTTTGTGTGTGTTATCATATTGATGACACTAAACCCAGTAGACGTTATTATAAAGTATTGATCTTCAGATTAAATATATGCCTAGTGTATGTGTTATGATATCATTATTTATAATGGACGATACTAAGCCAACAAAATTTTATCATAAGATATAGCTACCATGCTTACCATAGGGCGCTAAACCTAAGGAGTTATCGTACAGTATCAATATTTAGATTAGAAATCTACCTAATATTATTTAGATAGATTAAATAGATGAAGATTAGAGGCTATATATTCATATAATTATTTGATTTAATGAGATTAATGATTTAAAGAATTTTGAACTTGATGATTATATAAAATATTAAAAATTAGAAAGAATTAAAAAACTAGTATTTATATTTTATATAGTTTACTTGTAGTATGCATGACATTTAGTATGACTTCAAACTTACACAAGTGGTTTATTGCAATGGTTATGATATGGATTTTATTTTATTCAACATATTTGTTTATTTTAGCATTCCTTTATGTTTAGTTATCTTATTGGATTTATCTTTTGAAATAATTATATACCATTTGTGCTTACATCATAGATCATGCATCCATTAAATTGAGATTTGGAGATTTGACACCAAGAGAGAAGACCACACTCTTATGATTTCAGAGTGAGCAATACTTAGTATAGGTTGGGTAATTTAAAGTAAAATAAAACATCAATTTGAACTTTATATATATTTTTATACAAGTTTTATCTATATTATATTATTATGATAATTTATTTGTATAATTTTATTTTAACTAGTACTAAGGATTTTGTGATATCATCATGTCTCTACATAGAATTTACTTTCCTCACTCGATATTTTATATGCATAGAACACTTGATTTTTTTATTTAAGTGATTAGGTTGGTACCTATCATTAAAAAAATACCAACTCTACTTTATTGAGGATTCCTCGATCACTTTGATGAGAAATCCAACCTATTTTAGGCATACGAATATAATCTACACAGTTTTTTATGAGACTTCTCCTAGTAAGAAGTAGATCATATCAACTCTAATTACCTAAGTTTTATTTTTATTTTGTTAACTCCAACACTTTTATTTTTCTAAAGGAGTTCAAGATTTTTAATTCTTTACAAGTCATTTCAAGACATATAAATGCAAATTTTTTCACTTTTTTAAAAGATGTAACTTCCAAATGATTATAGAAGTAGCCTCCAATATAAAAATTCTGTCTTAAGTAATACAAGAGCATATTTTATATCTTCTTTGCCAATTGCATCAAACCTAAGTAGTTCTTTGAATCACTCATCAATCTAAGATAACATTAATTTCAGCCCCTTCAAGCCTTTCTCTAATTCTTCAATGATGCTTGTAAGGAAGCGAATCAAGAAAAATCTTGCATTACACAAGTGAGAAATCTTTTACATGTATTCTCCATTGTCCTCACAAGAAATCTTTAAAAGAATTTTGTGGCTCATTAATGAGAAAGAAGTCTCCTTGCAGTTATTGGGAAGCCAAAAGGAAAAGCATATTCGCCTTAAAGGTGTCTCATCAAATGGCAAAAAAGACTAAGACTTGATAAGAAATTTCCTCAAAATGCTTATCCATGTGACCACCAACCTCAAAGCTACTATGCTCAACACGTTGACACCTCTAAATGCACCACGTAAAGTATTATTGGCACAATAAAGAGAAAGGGCAAATGCCTAAAGTTGAGGTAAGTCTTAATGCACAACCGAGGCAAAATAAAGTTATGTAAATTCCATAATGAAAAAGAAATTGTTGGTAATTTACTATAATTTGTTTTATTATATATTTACTTAATATTAGAAGAATACTTCATTATTATTTGTGATTATTTATGTTGATAACTTTCTATAATTTGAAACAAGGGGATCAGGATGAAACAAATGTGGTTGTACTCATCTCCATGAGCTTTATCTATTTAAATATTATTTTTTTTATAATTTTAAATATTCTTTTCTAAGGGTTTGGCATGCTCTCAGAGATATTTTGATTCATACTAATTTGATGACTTAGAATGTTACACTCATTTATCTTAGTGCCTTGGAATGCAACTTTCATATATAATTTATCTTATTTCTTTTAATTTTTTAAATGGTTTGGATATATTACTATGTAAATCTTTATTGCTTTGCATGTGATTTTCGAATCGCTTTAATCTAGTTATATTACATTGACAGAATTTATCTCACTTATGCTTCAATAAATATTTACTTAATTTTTAAATAATAATCTTTTTGTATACATTTATATATTAGTAATAGTAAAAGGCTATTTCAATACTATAACATATGAAAATGATATCATGCTATGCTAATGATCATGTCATCATGTCGTTGCATAATGTTAGATTAGAGTTTAGTAAAGTAACTCTCTTATATCATAATAAATTAGTTAACATATCTAATGGTTTTGAGATATTGTTTTCTTGGACACTCCTTTTCCTTTATCTTCTCTTCTCATTTTTTATATAATTCATATTATATTTTGTCATCATTGCCACTTTTTATAAAAAAGCACTTACAAAACTATTTCAAATAATCTTTAAAAAATACAATATACTTTAACATTTTTAGCTTCATATTATATGGTATGATCTCTATATCAAATCATATGATCCATGGCATATATAGGCCAAATTACTGATTATATGGGAAATCTCTATTAACCCTTCTTCTAAACCCATCATATTCATCTAATCAGCTCATCATACTTGTATGATGTTAACAATAAAAAAAAAGATTAAATATGGCAATTGTTATTGTGTCTTTCCTAAATCAATTGTATTTGTTTAGTTAATAGAGCACACTAGAACAATGATCAACTAACTGAGCCATTTACACAAAGCCAAAGCCCCATCACTAGTTATGTTTTATAGACTGTATCAAATGATTTGGTTGAGTGCTTAGTTGAATCATAACAACTAAAAACTAATAAACTCAACCATAAATCCACCAAAATCACAAAAGATCCACTTCTAAAACAACCCAAATAGCAAATATATGATTTATGAAGATGAACTAAATTAGGAACTTACCTTAAGATGTGATTCCAGTAAAGTGAGGTCAAAAATTTTGTTTCTTCACTTTGCTTTTTTTTTCTCTTTTTTTTTCTCTTTGTTTCTTCATTTATGTTTTTTCATTGTACTTTTCAATCTTTTGTAAATTCTCGATCCTTCAATAGATGGTTTAATCAACTATTAAACACAATGAGTAATGATGTGATAGTTACACACTTTATGTTGATGCAATCTTGATGAAAGCAAATGGACAAGAAATTATGGCCATGGTTGACATGGGTGCGACACATACATTTGTGGATACGATGCTTGTTTAGAAATATAGATTGCAAGTGAGAAAGTTATCTAATTATCTAAAAATAATGAATGCGAAGGTTGAAGTTGTGGTAGAAATGGCCATGGTATACCTTTAACTTTGGAAAGTTAGACATGAAAAATCAATTTGTTGGGGAATCCTTTGGATAGTTTTGATTTGATTCTTGGGGTCGACTTTCATAGTAAGTTTAAGATAGCCCCGATGCCACACCTTGATGATATCATGGGGATGTAAGAATACACACCTTTTCATTCATTACTGTTATCCTTATGGGAAGAAGATAATTGAAATGAAGAATAAGCTAGAATGTATTTTAACAATGAGATTGGAAAAGGATTGAAATTAAGTGAGGACAAACACTTTGCTACATTGATTGAGATTAAGAAGGATTAAGTCATTATGTACTTGATGTAGTTATAGAAGTGCTCAAAGAATTTGAATATGTCATGCTTCTGATGTTGCATAAAAAGCTATCTCTAAAAAGGGAGATTGATCATAAAATCAAGTTGCTACCAAGTGTTGTTCCTCTTGCCCATCTCCTATATTATGTGCCACCATTATAGTTGACAAAATTGCTCAAATAATTGAATAAGTTGTTAGATGCTAGCTTCATTCAATCATCTAAAGCTCTATTTGGTGCCCTAGTGTTATTTTAAAAAAGCATGATGGTTCCTTGTGAATGTGCATAGGCTATCATGTATTGAAGAAAGTGATAATGAAAAACAAGTGCCGAGCTCATTTAGTGTAAGATTTGTTGGATCAATTATATAAGGTAATAGGATTCACTAAGCTAGACCTACGATCAAGATATCGACAAGTCAAAGTTGTCCCTAAAGATGAAGCCAAGATTACTTATGTGGCTTAATAAGTATCTTTTGAGCTTTTAGTCATGCCTTTTGGCTTAACAAATGTACATGCTATATTCTGAAATTTGATGAACAATATTCTTTATGAGTATCTTGACGAGTTTATTGATGTATAGCTTGACGGTATTATTATCTACAATAATTCTCTTGCAGAACATTTTGTGTAATTGTAAAAAATGCTGTCTAAATTAAGAGAATTTCAACTTTATGCAAATATGGAGGTGTAAATTTGCTAAGGAAGATATCATGTTTCATTATAATTCTATAAAAAGTTCATCTGACATGAAAAAATAGTTGTTGGACCAATATGGATAAGCTCTCACAAAATAAATAATTATTTTTTTAATATTTTGAAATTTTTATCTCCTTAAAATATTGGAATTTTTTTTCTCCGATAATTTACCTTATTTCTTCAAATTTTTCTCATCAAATTTAGATATATAAATATTTGACATTAAATCACCTCTCTTATAACCTTGACAAGGTTTCAATTTGGCTTGATTATATTGTCTAAATTTATCTTATAACATCTTTAATATATATATATATATATAGTTAATATTATAGCTATATTTTATAATTTTTGTTCTTATAATTCACTATAATCCCAAACGAGATCCAATCATGAAGTAACAAACTTTTTTGACTCATCATGATATACTTTATTCTATTACATTGTTATTTTAATAATTTTAAATATTTTTTAGGTTTTGACCTAATTTATTAGACATTTTATTCTCACCTAATTTCAAGTTTGAGTATTTTATTTTTTATCTCTTTAGCAAGTTGGAATATATCTATCTTGAAATATTTATCTCATTTTTTAACATTTTTGCTTCAATTTGATAATATTATATTACATCAATTTATCTAATTTCTTCTTTAATATATATTTATTAATATTAAAATAATATTTTATTTGTATTAATGCTTATTTATTATGCAAATTTAAATTAATTCCAAATGATTTCTGATCCAAATGCTTCACCTACTTGATCTATTTATAAAATAATTTTATATTTTAAAATATTTTATTTTTTTGGTTTTGAAAAACCATATAAGTCATTTGAATTACTACATGGTTTCATGATCAGGATTATTACATTCAATCTCTTTATTATTTTGGAGAGTAACTTTCTTGTACTACTTATCTCATTTTCTTCAAATATTTTTCATCAATTTTGTTTGTTTGTTATGTAACTCTAAATCTCTTCTCATTTGAATTTTATATAATTTTGATTTGGTTATATTCATTGATTCAATTTAATATTTTTAGATTTATTATATTTTACTTAATATTAGAAGAAATGTGGTTGTACTAATCTCCATGAGATTTAACAATCTAAAAATTATTTTTTATAATTTTAAATATTATTTTCTATGTGTTTGGCATGCTCTCAGAAACATTTTTATTCATACCTAATTTGATGATTCAAGATATTATACTCATTTATCTTAGTGCCCTAGAATACAACTTTCACATATAATTTTTCTTATTTCTTTTAATTTTTTAATTGGTTTGGATACATTACTATGTAAATCTTTATTGCTTTGCATGTGATTTTTGCATCACTTTAATCTAGTTTTATTACATCGATTGAATTTACCTCACTTATGCTTTAATAAATATTTACTTAATTTTTAAATAATAATCTTTTTGTATACATTTATGTATTAATAATAGTAAGGATTATTTTAATATTAAAACATAGGCAAATGATAACATGCCATGCTAATGCTCATATCATGATGTCATTACATAATGATAGATTGGAGTTTTGTAAAGCAACTATCTTATATCATAATTAACTAGTTAACGTATCTAATGGTTTTGAGATATCGCTTCCATGGACACTCCTTTTCCTTTATCTTCTCTTCTCATTTTTTTATACAATTCATATAATATTTTGTCATCACTGCCACTTTTTATAAAAAAGCACTTACAAAAACTATTTCAAATAATCTTTAAAAAAGATTGTATACTTTAACATTTTTAGCTTCATATCATATGGTATGACCTCTATATCACATCGTATGATCAATGGCATACACAGGCTAGATTATCGATTGTATGGGAAATCTCTATTAGGCCTTCTTCTAAACCCATCATATTCATTTGATCACCTAGCTCATCATACTTGTATGATGTTAATGATCACTTGTCAAAGAAAAGATTAAACAAGGCAATTGTTGTTATCTCTTTCCTAAATCAATTGCATTTGTCTAGTTAATTTAGTGCACAAGAACAATGATCAACTAACTAAGCCATTTACACAACGCAAAAGCCCCATCACTGGTCATGTTTTATTGATTGTACCAAATAATTTGGTTGATTGTTTGGTTGAATCATAACAATTAAACAAATAACAAACTCAACCATAAATCCACCAAAATCACACAATAACCACTTCCAAAACACCCCAAATAACAAATATATGATTTATGAAGATGAAGTAAATTAGGAACTTACCTTATGATGTGATTCCAATCAAGTGAGGTCAAAAATTTTGTTTCTTCATTTAGCTTTTTTTTTCTTTTTCTCTATGTTTTCTTTGAATTCCTACAAGTTCTCAAGTCAAATCTCCTTTATCACTCTCCCTAAGCTCTTTCTCTTCATGCTTCATTTACGCAATACTGAACTTTGCCAAAATGCTAGAGATAATAGAGCCATCCTATTATTTAATAAGAGGATTATTTTATTATTTAATCTAAATTTATAATATTTTTATATTTTTTAAATTATAAATATTAATAAAAATTTTAAATAGTTTTTGAAAAATATAAACCGTATACACATAGATTTCTCAAATTGAAACCTTCATGATAATATACTCAGATTTTGTATTCTATCATTACTATCTTGGCATGCTTTTTAAAAAGCTTATTCATTAATAAATTCTCAAGTTTCAAATATGACATACACATTAAGTAATTTAAACTTATTTAGAAGGAATTTTTAAGTTAATAAAAAAGTCTATAGCATATGCACTTTGTTATCAAAAATGGGGATTGTATAAGCTTTGGTAATAACTCCTACTTAGTTGTAGAGAAGAAAAGAAAATGAATTAAAGGATGACTATGGAAAAAATCTAATTAAAAGAAACAAGGTAAGTTTTCCTCATGATTTACAATTGATTTTGAAGAGATCTAGTTAAGATCTAAGCTGAAAGTATAAGATTTTCATGCAAGCTATAAATGTTTCCTTTTTTCTTGCTATGGAGTCATGTATGAAAGATTTGTAAATAGAACAAAGCCTTTTTTGCATAAAATCATTACTATAGAAGGGAATTCGAAGATTTAAAGAAAATAAAAGAAATAAACAAAGTTTTCGTTATATATTCAATGGGACCAACAAATAAACCAATAAAAGATTGAATGATCTAATGAAAAATATCAAACAATCTAATAATTTTTCAACATTTGTGATATGAGTCTTTATCGAATGCTCGATAGACAATCCATTAATCTTTCAATGAGCATTTAATGATCTTACATGCAGATTGAATAGTATGACTTGAACATAGGAGGAATTAACACAAGTCAAATAGAGATGTTGGAATAATCTATCATCCATTTGACATACATTGAACAATTAAATGAATTAAATCAAATGATCTAATAGGTTGTAGATGATCCAATCGAACAAGTAGACTTTAATATGATGGATCTATTAGGACTCAAATTACGGAATTAATTGTAATAATACAATATTTTAATAGTATGAGTATTATTTAATAAATTGTTATTATGATTAATCTCATTATCTACAACCTAATTTAATTAGGTGCATTTATTGGAAGGTGAAACAAACAATAAAGAGAAAGGAGATACATTATTTTCATTAAAAGTCAAAAACTATATTAAAAAATAATTTTATAAAGTTTATAACTTTTAGTGATTTATTACTACTTTATAAAATATCATAAATTTTTAGAAGATGGGATACGAGCCCTACGGAGGAAGAAGAAGAATATTAAATAAGGATATCAAACTTTTAAGAATTTATTATTGTAATATCATAAAATTTGGAATTAAATTGGTCACAAAAAAGGATTAAAATTATGGAGAAATATTACTTTAAATATTTTTGGGAGAAAAATATTAAAATAAATGATGATCTTAAAGAAATAAAAAATATAAAAAAATGAGACATTTTAAGAAAAAATTCTTTTTTATGAAAAAAGTTATTTAAATATTAAACAATATTTAAAAAAATTAGAAAAAAATTTGTGTAGTATAGTTTAATGAGTTTTAGAATTTGTTAAAAAAATTTGGACATCATTTGTATCAAAAGATTTAAGAAAACTAGATTGTGTTTAAAATTTTGATTAAAATAAAGTATTTTCCCATTTCTTAAAATCCAATTTATTCTAAAATTAATTAATGATCAAATACTAATGAAATAGCCACTAGTGGCTTTGAATTTGTTAAAAAACTTTAAAGAAATGTTGAGTATAGTATTATTTTCATTTTGTTGAAGTCTAATGTATTTAAGTGGAGCAAATGGACAATTTTGTCGATTTAGAAACACATAGACATAAAATGATTTTGATGGCAAATGGTCCAAATTAAAACTTCAAAATATGAGATTTTATTGTGAAAGTAAGTTTTAAACATTGCAATAAAGAATTAAAAAGTATTTTTTCTATTATGTGAGAATTTAAGCAAACTATGTCGACAAACTTTTGTGAAATCCCAAAAATTGGGTCTTTTCCAAATTAGGTAATTTGGCATGTGACAACATTAAATTTCAAGTTAGGTGACTATGAATTTTTTTGTACATATGCTTAGTGGTTGAAAATATAAATTAGTGACATTTAACATCTAAACTAGATTAAATCATAAATATATATTTTGGCAACTTTAACATTTCGATGTAGTTTTTAAGTTATATACTATATATTGCTGTGGTATTTAATTTCTTGCATATTTTTTTATATGACGTGACATGTTTGGCATGCAAAAATATTCATTTAAGCATTGTCATATAAGATGGGAAAATTTTCATAATAATTTCAATAACTATTTTAATAAAAAAATTTTAAAAGTATAAAGATAATTATAAGAATAAATTTAGTGGCATCATTAGAAAAATGGACGGGATCTCTATGTTGATAATCTATCCAATTTTAATATCAAATGGACTCCAAATGATTTTAGACAAAATTTAATATAAGTTACTTATTCAAATCTTCATTTCTTTTTTTATTTTTATTTTTTTAATCTTTTTTGATATTTTAAATAATATATCTTTCTAAAACACTTATTAAAATCAAAATCAAATTGTTAAATTCGTAACAATATTTCAAGTATTATCCAAAATATTTTTAAAAGTTAAACTGATATTAAAAGTTATGTTGTTACATCAACTTAACTTTATATGAAAGGAATCTCCTTAAGGGATCAAAATCCGTGTGATGTATTATTGACATCTCAAAGTATAATATATAGCAATTATTTTCTTTTTAAATTGAAGAAATAGATTTAAAAAATTATCTAATTTGAGGTATTATACAATTTTGATAGGTCTTGATTAACATCAGCAATTATAACCTGTTGGATTTCTTCATCTTTCACTATTTATAGAGCTCAAATTTGAGCTCTAAATCTACTCCCAACTACTCTAAAATGAACTAGCCATTTGGTAATGGATACATAGTAGTCACCATTCAATTTGGATCCTAAAAAAGACGTTTATGAATGAATTTTGATGTTACCGTTCGAGATCAATCCTAGCCGTTAGATTTAGGCGTCCTTGGTCTGGGCCATTGGATTGAGCGTGGGTTTCTCCTACATGTATTAGGATATGCTACCCAAAAACTATTCCTATTGAAATGTTTGCTGCAGTGGTTTCTAATGGTCTCGTAATTTTGCTCAAGTTTTATTTCCTTGCTTGTCATTGTGCTATTTAATTGCATCATTTTACCATGATTAAAATAAGCCATTGGATTGCTCCTGCCCTTCCACGTTCCTTGAAGATCAGATGTGAATTTAGTCCCATGACGCAGAAAATAAGTTGCCATTGTGCTCTATAAGGATTTCGGCTCGCTTATCTCCCCAGCTGTTTGGGGTTGGCTGCCCCGGCTCGCTTATTTCTTCCCTGCGGCCTTAGTCCTTCGCCTTCGGGCTTCGGTCACCCCATCGGGTCAATCGAAAAATTTTTGTTTTATTTTTTTAATCCTTAAATCCTAGACGGGCCAGTGGTCTGGTCGGGTTGACCCACCCAATGCTACCATGAAAAATCCCAAAACTAAAGTTGTTTTATAGTATTTTGTGAGAATTTTTGTGCCAAAATTTTGAATATAAGTGTACCAAAATAATTTTATATTATGATAGTGTTGCAAGTGTCCTAAATGATTACAAAAAAAAATTCCTTAAAAATAATTCTTAAATAATTTTAAAAAATCAAATACCAATGTCTATACTTTCCATCAATAATGCTTGGCCCAAAAATAAAAATTCAATAATTATTAAACTTATAACATTTTGAAATATTAATACTACTAGTGTGCCACATCATCTCAAAATTTGGACATATCAGATTCAAGAAAAATAAAGAGAAATTCAAGTATAAAAATTTTAGTGCATGTCTTCAATTTCCTTGAAGCTTGCCATGACTCTAACAGCCTTAAAGACCACTATTTTAGAAATTTAAAGTTCATGGATTGACTTAATTGAATATTAATAATTTCACTTAAACCAAGCCTATATAAGATATAAATATTTATGCTTGACTCATCAAACATAAGGGTGTAACAGAAATACTAGAGAACATTGATACTCGAAAAGGTATTCTGCTTAGTAGAAAAATCGTCATTATATGAGATATTATTTATTGTAGTATAAAAATTATGCTCAAATTAGGTAAAGTGTAGTGTAACATTTCATTCTATCACTAAGAGAACAATGGACAAAGAGCAATGACGAATGGACCATCACTATCATAGATTAGTATGGTCGATGAAATTGACCATGATGTCACAATTCATCTTGATTCAAATATTAATATAACGTTTTTTTACATATTTATTATCCAAGATATTAATTTATTAAAAATTTACTCCAAAATAATAAGACAAAATCCTAATATCATATTAAAACATAATATTAAGTTAAAGATAAAATTTCTCTTGACTAATAACAAAATTTTAAATATTGTTTCTTTTTTTCTCAATCTCTAATTTTAAATATATATTTATATATATATATATATATATATATATATATATATCTAATTTTTATTTATTTATATAAAACTCTTTTTTAATTTTCTTTTTTCAAAGCTTTATTTTGTAATCTCTCATTTCCAAATTTAAGCTTAAAAAATTAATGCAATCATTTTTTTCGTTTACTTGGGTTTTGAAATGTTATTTTTATTTATTTTCTTTTTTTTCTGAATAATATTTCTTTGAAAGAAAATACATATAGCTGCTTCGTTCGTCATGTAATTATTAACAGGGCATGTTTGGGTCATGTCGAAATCTCTAGCATGCTTGTTTCAATAAATTACAAATCCCAAAGCTCGCCCCTTCGGTCGTGTACAGAACGGAAGAGCCAAAATATCGTCGTTCTCGAGACCAAACAATTCCTCAGAAGGTTAAAGAAAAGGTTTTTTTCTTCTTCTTTGGTTTGTAATTTGTTTGTCTGATGCTTTCTGTCTTCAGTTCCTCATCCAACCGCTGCACCTCATCAGGGTTCCACTTCAGCCCTACCCTTTTGTAGCACCGTTGGATCATTTTTTTGTCATTGACGATGCACACGAGGAACCAGAACAAACTCCTGCTGACCGCTGGGTATAATGTTTCTCAAAGCCACTCAAATGTGAGGTTTACCTATCGCCACATTCAGTTTCAATCAGTTCTATGGCTAGTGTTCTCATTGGCTTGGAATTCTTAAGTGTAAATTGATTTGCAGAAGAGTGATAACTTGGACAAATCGCAGTTAAATAGGCGACAGAAGATTGGAGGCGGGTCGACAGTTTAATCTATGATTTCTCGAACTATTGATTTAAATAATTAGAAGTCACCAATTAGGTTTATGACGAAACCTAGAAATCGATGTTTGACAGTCGAGGAGAACAACATCATAAGGATTCATATTTGGGTATCAGAACGAAGGTTGAACATCTTTTTGGGAACTTCTTTCCGGTATAACTGACACATCCAACACGTCCTACGACTTATTTTGTGTGTACTAATTCTTTTTGCAAAGTGTCGGAGTCCATTCATGTGCACTTAGACGAGTTGTGTTTTTGGTAAAAAACCATCCAGACTACATGAAACAGATTTTCAGATGCCCACAGAAAATTATTACTAACTGTCGAAAGTGCAAACAAAACATATTCTAGTAAAGCGATATAAGACGATCAGACGCCTTCTATACCAGCTCAAACCATCGCTCAATAGGAATTAGAGACTCTCATCAGAGTTCCTTTATGAACCTTCAGCAACAATAACATCGCCATTTTTGCAATGTGCAATGCAAAAACAAGGATTTCACGATCCAGAAAAGGCCGCGGAACAGAGTGTCGAACTTGAACTTTTTATCGTATACAAATACTATACAAATGAGGTCACACCGAGAGCCAGTGCTTGCTAGCTTCATGGATGTCATCGGAAATGTTTGATGCTTCTTGGGGCTTCTTTGGCGACCATGAAGTCCCCAGATGAATTGTTGAGTAGATAAATCTTATTTGAAAGCTGTCGTTGCTCTACAGTAATACGGACTCGACTCGCTTCAACCAGGTCAAAAAGCATGTCAGGAATCAAGGGGGGACATACTGGATGTAACAACTATCATCGGTTGGCAGCTGTGCCATCCTGCCTTTCAATTAATACACAGTTGAGGAGGCCGATCACGAACGCTACAGGTGTGGGAGCGATCCTAGTTAGGGAAGGCTAGAATGGTGCCTTGCATATAGGTAGTGAGAGGGTGCTCATGCTTCGACGGTGGGGCCTTAAGGGGAAGGGCCCAGCCAAATATGGACAGGACACCCCCTGCCTGAAGTGTACATCTGTATCGACTTTTTCATAGGGTGATATCAATGGAATCGATGAACCACGTTAGCTGGCTAGCTGCATGGGGTAGAGGTCTCATAATACATCTCTTTTTTTCTTGATCTGGTCTTTTCTTGGCTTCGATAGTCAATAACCTCAAATCCAAGCAAGGGGCTGGCCCACACATGATACCTATACCCATATAGTGTATGATAGGTAGGTAGTTTACTCTCTCTTTACTGACGGAAGGGAGAAGAGGCCTAAGCATGGCAGATGCCATACACTTGAGTGGCAAAGGTTACAGGGTTTGAGGCCCCCACTGGGGTGATTTTATACCTCTGGCCTGAGGTCCCCTCTTGGGATCATGATTCCAAGCCCATTCGAACATACAGTTCCCGCGAAAGATTAAGTTGGTGAGCAGTTTGAGGGGAAATCTTCCCACATGGCTCATTTTACTCTGTTTAAATAGTAAACTTTTCCACCATCTTTGCTCGTGCATTTGCCCCCAGAAATTCATGGATTTCTCACAATATGAGATTGAATGCCATAACTCTAATTTTTTTTTCTTCTTATTGGTGATGTTAGGAAATCTACACAGACAAGATCGCATATTTGGTCACCCAATGCAATGGAGAGCCCCACTCCAGTATCTGCTTCGATTCATGTAGCTACTATGGTCACAGCTGGCATTTTCATGATAGCAAGATGCTCCCCTTTATTTGAAAACCCACTTACACCTTTGATTGTTATTACTTCTGCAAGAGTTATGATGTCATTCCTTGTGGCAACCACAGGAATCTTAGGCCTCGTCTCAAGAGGGTCATAGTACATTCAACTTGCAGTCGATTAGGTTATATGATCATTTCTTGTGGCATTTCTCACAATTTGGTGAGCATCTTTCACTTAATGAATCGCTTGTTTCTCAAAGCATTACTCTTCCTTAGTGCAGGTTCGGTGATTCATGCCATGTCGGATGAGCAAGATATGTGAAAGATGAGGGACTTGCCTCCTTTTTCCCTTTGACTTATGCCATGATTCTCATGGGCAACTTACCTCTAATTGGATTTCCTTTTCCAATTGGATTTTATTGCAAAAATGTGATCTTAGAGATTTCTTACAATAGGTATACCATAAGTGGGAACTTTGCTTCCTGGTTGGGAAGTGTTTCTATCCTTTTCACTTCTTATTACTCTTTTCATTTCATATGTCTCACATTTCTAGTACCAACTAATTCATTCAGGCAAGAGATATAATGATGTCATGATGCACCCATTCCTATGGCCATTCCTTCAATACTTCTAGCTCTTGGGAGTCTCTTTGAAGGATAATTGGCCAAAGTGTAACCTGTTAGCCCCTCAGTCGGTATTGTGACGAAGCTGCTATTGCTCACCCAACATAATTATACAAGATCACAATTCACCAACCACGATCATCTTGGGTGAACAAGAATTAGGGATTTGATGCAAGCAAAATTCCCGCCAATGGTTGAGATGTTCAATCGGCTTCCTTACCTTAGTGAGGGTTTGGACCCGTACTAGCGAGTAGAAAAGGGAGGAGGAAAGAGGCCCTAGTTAACCTTCATCTTCAGAGACACAAGTGTAAGCCTCGCTGCCTTACAATAGTATGGAGTACTTACCACACCGAAGAACAGGCCTTGAATCAAAGGACAAGAACGAGCGGAATCACAATGTGTTCCAATTTCTGGCCTTGCACCGACCATCCAACAGACCATGGACTAAATGACCACTGCCTCAAAGGACTGTGTCTAGGGAACTGCCACCCCTACAAGGTACATCTCGCGCCTAAGGTCCGCTATAATAATAACTATCCAAGAAGACACTCGAAACTGGAAAAATAACCTACTCGGTGGACTGTCGAGCTACAAGTCCTACGACACAGATCAAGATTCTCTGAAAAGCCAAGGTCATGGGTGGCCAAGGGGACCCACTTGGAGACTTGGAATCTCAATAGGAAATACAAAGCCAAATCGTCCAACTGATAGACAAAAGAGAATCCATAAGTGGAGTTCTTATCTTAATGGGCTCAATATAGGGAATACCTTAACCCTGGGAACCAGGTTTTGGCCATCTCGGTTGATGCAAAGTTTGTCTGTCGATAATGTTCAAACCTTGTTGATTCATGGTGCATCTGCAAACGTTTTCTTGGGGGGGCGACACCCCTAATTCATCAATATCAAAGAACTTCATCAAAAGGATGTCAAAGTACTGACCTTTTGTTTGGTGAGCCAAAGCGGGGTTCTATCCTCCTTTGCCTTGTCTCTTTCTTCCTTGGATGCTCTTGTAGTTGCATCATTAGATAGGATGTATGTTTCTTTGATCATTTGTACACAAGAATAGCTTTCCTAACAAGCTGAAAAGGGACTTGCTCTGTGAACTCCAGCTCTGACTCAACGTTGGGATCCCTTGTCCAACAATTCTCGAGAGGGGGCCCCCCTTCCATCAATCAACTGGATCCTTTGGAGTGAGATCGATTGGAGACTTACCTGACTGGTATCTGAAGGAGTTTGTTGGTACAGATTCTAAGATGTGAAGGCAATTTCCTACTAATACTACTTTATAAGAAGTTGAGCTGACTGCAAATCTAATAAGAGAGGTTAGTCAATTCTGGGAAATCCAAAAATGGAATGTCTTTTTTGTAACAAGAAGGGGCCCCCCTTCTTAGGCTATAAAGCAACCTTCCTATATCAATATATAACATAACTTGCCTAACTCAAATCCATAGATCCATAGATATAGCACTAGCTAGCTAGTCAAAGAGAAATCCATCAATCACACACGATCTAGTAAAATAGAGTACGAGAGTTGCTCACACTCAGCTGTCCAAAGCTATTGAATCAATCTCCAATCTCTGCTCTTTCCAATCACTCTGTCAAGGTTGGTATTTTTTCTGTCTACCAACTCCATTCCTCAGCAAAGCAAGCCAATCAGCATGGGCAAGCCACAAAGGAGGGTATTATACTCCAGCCATTTCAATTAGTTACTATCTTTCTTGTCGTTTGTCTAAGTACATCATAGTAGAGAAAAAATAAAATAGTAAATTGATCACTTCAAGATGTGAACAGTAGGGTCGACCCAGGGCCCCCCTTGGGAACTTCATTGGATTCTACAGCTTCAAGGAAATATCTTTTCTATGAAATGAAATTAATATTCAGGGTTGAGGTACTTACTAATAGAGGAGGAGGAGGAGAACAAGGAAACTATGTTTTCAGCAACGATCATGCCAAGTTTTCTTTGAGAAATACATTAGCTGGTTGCCCACACAGAAAGGATCAAATGGTACAATAGAATTCTGGTTAAGCTATTGCTGGCACTGTGGGACCTTTTCTTATAGCCCTAGGTATTATTCACCACCTTTTTTCTCTTCTAGAGTGAGATGGGAGATGGTAGCCTTTTGTCTTTCGGGAGTTCCGCAGAGGGGGCCTACCTCTTTTTTGCTTGTTCATCCTGTGATCACAACTTCTTCATGTTGTGATTGCAACTTGTTTTTCTTGCTACCGCTTTAACATGGCATGGCTCTATCTTCTATTTGATCCTCTCGAGTTGAACGCATAAGATCTCTTCAGGATTGTACTACTGAATCTTGATTTTTGGAACATGGAATTTCCTCTTCTTAGGTAGTAGAAAGTAGAGAAAGACTAATCTTTGAATTTCGTTTGAAAACTAGTCCCATCCTTCCTTTTCAACGAAGTTACTCTCCCCTCGAGCAAGCATAAGATCTGATTTGGATGAAAGAGATTTCGTTTCGCCCGGCCCCGTCCCCTATTTCTTTCAAATGCAATTTCCAAAAGTTCCGCCAATTGTGCCCCAGCCCTGACTCCCTTTCTTTTATTTTGTTTTTGATTTACCAAGGATTCTTTTCTTTAGCTTATTATTGCCCCCAGCTCAAAAAGATTATTTACCTTTTTTGGGGTTGACTCTATGCAGACTGGAATCTATGGCTCTTCTATTAGCTGGAGAAGAATGAATCAATGGCTGCTCTTCAACTACCAATGGTTAGTAGTGCTTTGGTTTGCTGAAAAAAAGTGAAGCTAGGATATATATATATATATATATATAATATATATATATATAACATGATTATGCAGCACATGGATTGGGTTCAAAGTCTTGGGTGCAGCTTCTTATGGTGTATTCTTAGTGCAGAGTATCTGCCAAGTTGTGAGATATTGAGGAGGAAAAGAAAATTCCCCTCCCCTTTTAGGTGAAACAATAAGATAAAGAACTATGGAAGGATAATCCACACTCCTTCGATACTATCCTAAAATTCACAAACAACCAATCTGAGCTCTATAGGAGGATGCAATCATGCATCCTCGCCAGCTTCGAATTTCTCTCCAATGACACTAATTTACAAGTGGTCAGACCGATAATTCAGAATCCAAGACCTAGTCGATGGCTACTTCAATTCAATTCCAACTTAACTGTAATTCAATTCAAAAAAGATATTGATTATTTCTGTTCCATTACATTGCTTCAGCCTACTAGACAATAGATATCTTTTTTTAGAAAGGGCATAACATAAGATATACTTCAATCAATGAACTTCTAGCATATCTGTGCCTGGTATCTACTTAGTGTGTGTGCTAGGGCAAGAAAGCAAGCGGAGTAGTTCTCACTTTGTCTGGTGACCAAGAAAGCTTGTGGACTCTATTCCACTACTGGGGCTATTCACTGAATGACTGACACCCTATGGTATTCGAACTGTAGGCTTTACTAATTGCACCTTCTCTTTGATATACCTCGATCTCATTATTGGCTTTCGAAACTACCATCCAACCAAAGTGAAAGGTGGAAAGCAGAAAGCAACTTCTTCATTCCAGTCTGAAAGGAAAGCCTTGCAATCACAAATTCAGTTCTGTTGTATGAATGAATGATATACCTAGAATCTGAACCCCAGCACCCGACAAAAATCCTTTGTCTTGCTTTTTCACTTCCTTTTCCGAGAATGAGAAATTCATTCTTTATTTTCTTCCTTTCTCTGAAGTCAATGCTTTTCCCATGTTCCTAAGAAGGAAGGACATAAACATAAAGCTAACTACAACTACTTGCCTTGCTCTATCCTCTATTCTATAGATTCTTTCTAAGAGTGTTCGATGGGAGGAGGGGGCCCCTGTAGGGGAACTTTTGAACTTAGCACTTCTATGGAGTCAACTATATGAGGGAGTAGCTCTCCTTGCTATCTTTGTCACGAACGTAGTGATGAGTCATACGTTGTAACTCAAACTAAAAAAAAGATCATATTCAATAACAATAGCAGTCATGCATCTCTTTCAACTACAACTATTTTGAAAGCCCTTGTCAATGCAACACTAGAAGGTAGAGAGAGTCGAAGGCAAAGAACTTTCAACAAGCATGGAGTTCCTAATTTCCAAGCTCTCAGAAGGAAATAAGCATTAGTGAATCCCAGTCACCCTCGACCACTCTTCAAGAAGGTTGATTTGAAGGAGGACAGGGGAGGATCTTCCACCGCGTAAGCTCTAAGCACTAATATAATACGGGAATGCTTCATCTTACTACTCTTCTAAGGTTTACCTTGAATAATAAAAGAATGTCCTTACACCTCAGGTTGCCTCTGAGGAGAAAAGAAGAACATAAAATCCACAATCCAAATGTTCTATTACTATCTTCTTCAAGCTTGACTATTGAGGGAAAGCAGGGGTAACCGAGCTACTCTTTAGTAGAAGAAAAGTTGAAAGGGGGTTATCCAGTTCCCTATGTCAAAGGATTTTGAAACGACGAACTATCTGAGACATTAGAGCACAAAGCAAGCTTTCAATGCCAAAAATCACCAGACCTAAATGATGAAGAAATGTCATAAAGATTCCATATCAGACCAAACAGTTTTTTAGTTTTAAATTGTTTGGCCATCCAACAATGCTAGTATGATTTAAGGTCCAAGAAATCAATGAAATAATTGAATGAACTTAATAGTAATGAATAATCTCTTAAATATTAATGATAAGACTAGCCAATTTGTTATAATAATCGCTTCTTCGAATATAAAAGAATCATACTCACCAAGATATGGAGGTCCTATTAGATCTTTCAATCTAACAGCCTTTTTGACCATATTGAAGACGACCCCTTCTAATTATGGATCTAGAAGGTTTTCCTCTAGCCACCATCTTAAAAGGAAACCATCATTAGTACTAGGGAAGACCCCATGACCTTGAGTCGAATCCATTTATGACTCATAGGACAATGAAGTCTCCCTAAGCTTCTATAGCCACCACCCAAGAGCCTCATGTCTATCCTTTAATTTTTTTATTATATTTTAAGGATATCGACTTAAGCAGACTGTATGAATTTAGGCAATTGAACATTGCCTTGAAAGATATAGGAGATAAATCCTGACTTTCCTCTTTAACTATATATAACTTAGCAAACTCAAGAGAACCATTATCAGATATCAAACTTTGATTTCGAAATAGAAACCTCCAACTCTTCAATAAGAAACTGATAATCTTGAGCTGCCCTTTCATTCTCAATGACAACATCATCATCGGAATTGCGTATGCACTAAATCTCCTTCCAAGATAGAAGATCTCGAAAGTCATCCACACCAACATGTGTTGTGAAACAGAGAATAAAGACCATGCAACGTAAAAGCCAAGAGGTGTAACATCTTTAAAGTATACCTCATGTTGCTTACCAAATGGAACTTTATCGACAACCTCGTAAGAGGATGGTAATGATAAACAAACTAATATCAGGTCCAAAAATGTGATTCATAAGGACCATAGTAAAGTGAGTTGGAAATTTATCAGTAGCAAAAGAAAGGTCAAAAGACCACAACTTCTTCCAAAACTTTAGTCTTTCCAAAGGTTTCTTTGGATTGTAAGTATCATCACAAGAAAACACCTCAAGACACCCATTGTCCACCTCTAATATGGGAGTAAGAATCTCTGAGTGAGGTAATTTGCTGCTGTAACTACACAACGCTTAGCATCACCCTCCACAATTAAAGCTAGTCTACCATAAACACCAGACACATTGAATAATGGACCTTTATCCACATGTCAAATATGATAGTCATATGATGATGGATAGAATAAGGAGATTTAGAATGAGATAAGAAATCAGACGGACAATACGACCATTGTGTCAAACCTAATTCTAAAATCCCTTTATCTGGAAGTTTCCATGCTTCCTCTAACACACCTTCTACAAATATGTAGAAGTTATGTTTAGTGTAACACACAGAGTGCAGTTCTGATATATATGATTTCTAAAGGATCTGATCTCTTTCTTTAACAGAGTGAAAATCATGTTCTTTGAAACTTCTACACTTTGAATTATTGGGAATTTCTTTCATATAGGTTTCCATGAGATACAAAAATTGATTGGCATCTCCTAGATCCAAGGACAATTCCTTGTTAGCAAGAGTGGTATTGTTTCATTAAACCACTCATTCCAAACATACAGACTCTCATGCTTACTTACAGACTCAATCGACTTCAGATGCCTCTTACCAAATGCATGGCAGTGTGGAATCACCTTCATCAAAGAGAAGAATGAAAGATAAAGCTTCACTAAAGAGTCTGTTTGATCCCCAGCATCTTTTATTATTCTTCTATGAAAAGAAGGGATGATACAAGGTATACCTAATCTAGTAGTAAAGACCATTGTACCACTGACAAATTGAACCTTTCCTCCTCTAAAATTCTTCAAATGAGTAATGCATTGCTTTGAATACATGAAGCAGCGCAACCGCCCTGAATTTCAGTATAGATGTATGACAGATCTCGAGAAGGGATAGCTGGCAATAAAGAATTCCTTTGACAAATCAAGAACCTTGAAAGGCCCTTCACCATTGACGATCACCAAAGTAGTCAGATTTTGTGAATAATAATTTGTTCATAATAATCTTTTCTACATTAGAGTGGCTAATCAAACTCTCCATAGCGGTCTTGTATCTTTGAACCAAAGAGGGGCGTCTGGTTGGCACAAGGAATGGACTCGATCTAGAGATGAGAAGCCAACCTTTATCTCTAGATAGAGGACCACGTAGGTAAAATCAGAGACATAGTTTCCTACCCTCTAACTTGCCTATTTGGAGAAAATCATAAACGAGACTTTCGTCTCGCTCAGGTTGTGTAGAGATCTTGCCAAAGCTCTCTCACCTCATTGATTATTCAGTGTAGGTGCTCTAGAATTCTCATTCATTGAATATGTGGTCTAATGTGATTCATAAATTTTTGAAAAAGTGGTTTGAGAAGATGAAGTTGTAAGATAATCTGAAGGAATTGAAATCTAGCTATTCTATATAGAAAGATGAAGTTTGAAGGTTATTGCATGTGCAAAAGGAAAATTTTTCCTTCCCAGAGGACTCATTATTAGAATTACAAACTCAGATTAAGGATCTAACAATGAAATTTGATGAAAAATTGATATCTCAAAACTTGATCAAAATGATCATTGAAAAAGATAAGCCCTTTGCCAAGGATTACAGAAAGAGTTGTCCTCTTTCCCTCGATGAGATCGATTTGATCAATGTATTCAATCAATATACTTTGGAGACTATCATTCTTCATGTACTCAGACCAACTCCACTATTATGTTAGGGTTCAAGCTTTCTTTTTTCATTTCAATTATTCTTAGAATCATAAGAAGAAGCCTTTTACTTTTCATGAGGAATTGAAGTCCTCTGATATAAAGATGGGAAAGCAAAGGAGGAAATTGGTTGATATGTATGGGATTGGAAACCACTTGGCTCTATTTTTAGAGGAGAAGGGGTTGATCTCTCTATCTAATGAGGTGAACTTTCAAGATTGACCCTTGAAAAAAAGGAAAGGTAAAGTTGGTTATTTCTTCCCACGTAATCTCTGCGCAATCTGCAACTTTGATCTTTCACTACTCCCGATCGAGCTATTAACCTATCTAATATAGGCAAACCACTTGACTAGACATTCGTAGTGGAAAATCCTTCTACCATATTAGATATTATAGGTGGTTACTTAAGTGGCTCATTGGTTATATATATAATGACTATCATGAAAACCTCTTTAGTTCTCATTCCTGACACTATTTCTATTCGATGTTTCACAAGGAAGGTTGTGAGTCTCTATGCAAGATAATTAACATTCTCCAGTTTTAGGCATTTAAGATCAACAGTGAATTGTTGTCCTTCATAAATCGAAATAGGGATCTCTTAGTGGAATTGGATCTTCTCATGCTTAGCTTCCTTTCTTCCTTTAATACAAAGAAAGCATTGGATTTATTGAGGTAGTCTGATGTTGAGGATGAAGCTATTAAGCATTACTCTACCTTTCCCTCCTTATTTCAAACCGGAATCAAGCATATACAGTGTGCTCGTTATGAGTTCTTTATCCTTCCACTAGCCTCCGCCTATGAAGGCTATCAATTATATCTCCCAATCTTCCATGATTTCCGTGGTAGGATCTACCACTCAGGAGTCTGACACTTCCGTGAGCGTGATCTTGCTAGAAGTCTGATAGTCTTTTTAGGTCACTCGAAAGACAAAATAGGAATTTGGATGATAAGAATCATTTGGTCTAGGCCTCCTCAGCTCCCTTCCATTACAAGTCCATTGTTTCTACTGACGACTCCTATGCTTGGTATTCTCAAAATAGAAGCATGCTAAAGATTTCGAATGATAGCATCATCTAGTTTTCTAAGGGAGCTCAAAAACGATTTCAATTCATAGCAAATGTGCTCTCTATTGAAGGTAATGCAGATCCTATGACAATCCCTGTCACCTAGGATGCTTCCTCGACTGCATATGAGATACTGAGTTACTTATTAAAAGTAGATGTGTATAGTTTTCTCCTAAAGGTGTACAAAAGAGGGGTGGCCTTTTCCATATCACTCATGTCATGAAGTGCTTTTTCAAACTATTGTTTTGTTTAATTCCCAAATGCACTATTGATTCATTCCTACTAATCAACTAGGGAGTCAGAATAGTCTCAATATCGAACATTGAAATGTGTCACAATAAAGGGATCTCATGACTAGCTCATCACTCTCAAGAAAGCATAGTTAGGAGGGGTGCACAATTGGGGAGGTTCATCTTAGTAGATGGATGAGGTAAGCACCAAGCATGTCAAAAAGAGATTTACATGTAACACATTCCTTGGAAGAGCCTTCCTTTCTTGATTGAAAGAGAATAGAAGAAAAATGGATGGTACACCCTTCCTTTTTCACATAATGAAAGTAAACCCTTCTTTTTTATTAGAGGGAAAGGCCAACATAAGATAATATGTTTAAGACTTCTTTAGTAGTGGGTGCAATCGGTGATAATAGACCGCTCTTCTCACTTTGTTTGTGATTCAAAATCTTGGGTAGCCGAATCTGTCTAACATAAAAAGAAGGTTTATCTAATTTCTCAGTATGGGAAGAAGGAGCCCTTCTATTAGTTATTAGGGGCACAGGGAGGCTATTCATAAGATTCATATCGAAAGATAAGTGACTCTAGCTATTAGAATGGAGTCAATCAAAGAGGACAATCCACCATAGAAGATTGATCAGGAAAAGAACTCAGGTTGGAAAGGAACTAATATGAAAGAAAGAATAAGCAAAAAAGGAAGAAGTGAAAGTGAACTAGATTCTTTCGAAAATAGATCGGGGGAAGAATCTGTCTCAAAATGCTATGTTAGCGCTTCAATAGCTCAGATCACCTGAATCAATGCTTCGGCAACCGACTGCTTAGAACATGGCCTCCCTTGATGAACTTTGATTCGAATATGAAGAAGAATTTCAGCTATAAGAGCCTTTGGCCCCGGGTTCACATCACATCACAATCAATGTGAATTCTGAGATGAAGTCTGGGGCTTCTGACCGTCCCTGGGCTTCATCTTTCTCGAATCTTGAACTTCAATTTTTAAGTAAGATTAGAGAATTCGCTTGTCCCTTCTCCTTAAGAAGAATTCCATGAGTTTCAAAAAAGGGCGGTAACTGTTGAACGAAATCTCGAAAAAGAAAAGGTAAGACCGGTTGCTTGACCGCTGAGCTATTGAGAAACATGAAGTCAGGCTCATGGGTGGTAGTCTCCTACCGGGAGAGGGGACTCTGATGGAAATAAAAGTGTAGGGAGAAATTCGAAAAGGGTAGCAAAATGCTTAAGCAAGGGAAGAAAGAAGCTATGAACTTTTCATTCATAAATACATTGATTACAAAGCAACAATTACATCAATTTATAGGAGAGCAAAATAAAAAAATTTCCCAAAAATTTGCTCCTAATTCAAAAGCCTATTCATAATTTAAAATTTAAAAATTATTTAAACATTTAAATTCCTAAAAATGCTAACAAACTAACAAAAACACTTAAAATATGATAACCACACTTAAAAAGTGCTAACCAATTGCTCTAAGTTTGCTAACAGACTCGACTCCTCGGCTCCCTAGCAAAACTTGGTTGGCAGGTTCCACTAAGGTTGGAACGGCCCTTTCTTTTTTTGTCAAAACAATACTTTGGGAAGGGCTAATTTTAGGATAAGGAATTCGCGAATCCACTCGCTTTCTTCCCATTGGTTCCTTTCTTCGCTTTTTGTTCTGAGTTTCATACAATGAAATTTTTGTTTTCTTTTTTATTGGTTCTTGACTTATCAAACTGAATTTCTGATTTTCAACTATTTAAAAATAGAAAACAAAAATCCACTTTGCTAACAATTTGTTCAAGTCTTAGGAGTCCCTTAATATTCTTATTTATATAAGTTCTTAGTTTTGATATCTATGAATACGAATAGAAAAAAGTGGATAGGCTCATTCCATTCAAAGATATGGGGGCAGAAATACGGATCAAAGCCAAAATAGAGCGTGAGAGCCAAATGAATCTTTCAATTCTTGTTTGGTTTGGGAATAGATATGAGAGTTTTGAAATGAATGGAAAGAGAATCAACTTTCATGAAATGATTTCTTGGATAAGCGAAAATAGAGGATCTTGAGCGCTATTCAAAATTCAAAAGAATTTTGTAGGGTGACCGTTGAACAACTCGAAAGAGCCCAGCCTTCATTACATGAAGTTGAAATAGAAGCAGATGAGTATTGAATCAATGCATATTCTGATATATAACGAAAAAAAGTCAATTTGATTCATGCGGCTTGCGATAGTTTGGAAAGATTAAAAATTTAACAAAATGAAACTTGTTTTTTGAAACAGAAAGAGTAATGAATCAGGTTCAACATCAAGTTTTCAACAAGCCTTACAAAAAGCTCTAGGAACACTAAGTAGGTGTTTGAATAGCGAATGACATTTTTAGACCATTAGTGCTCGTACCATCAGTGCTTGGGATCTGAGGGTTGATCGAAGAAATAACTGATTAACCTTTTGACTCTCATTTAGAGTTTAGGTTCCATTTTTCCCCTTCCTTCTAAGAAATAAAAAAGAGAATAGATAGGAATGGAAACCCTTCGATCTGACGAAATTGGTAATCTTATTCACAAATGCATTCAATAGTGTAATAGAGAAGTCAAGATTTGGAATATGGGTACCGTACTTCAACTGGACGATGGTATTGCTTGTATTTATGGCCTTGACGAATAATGGTGGAAGAATGAATAGAATTGGAAGAGGGTACAATTGGTATTGCTCTGAATTTGGAATCAGATAATGCATTTTATTAATGAGCGATTGTTTCATGATCAAAGAGGGAAGTTCTATAAAAGCAACAGGAAGAATCACCCAGATCCCTGTGAGCGAGGCTGATTTTGGTTGTGTTATAAATGCATTAATTAAACCTATTGATGGATGGTAGGGATGAAATTTCATCTTCTAAACCTCGGTTAATTGAATCTCTTATCCCAGGTATTATTTCGAGGCGTTTTGTATACGAGCCCCTTCAAACGGGACTTCTTGCCATTGATTCAATGGTCCCTATAGGACGTGGGCAATGAGAATGAATTATTGAAGATAGATAAACTGGTAAAACAGTAATACCATAGATACGATTCTCAATAAAAAAAGGGCAAAATGTGATTGATATGTGTTTATGTAGCTATTGGAAAAAGCCTCTTCTATTTCTTAGGTAGTCACTACCTTCCAGGAAGGAACGACAATAGAATACACAATTATGATAGCTAAAACAATGGATTTGCTTGCTGCATTACAATATCTGGCTCATTTCCTTATATTTTATAGGGGTGGCTCTGGCTGAATATTTTATGTACCATGAATGACATACTTTCATAATTTATGATGGTCTCTCCAAACAGTCACAAGCTTACCATCAAATGTCTCTTCTATTAAGAAGACCCCCGGGAATGAAGCTCATCAAGGAGATCCTTTTTGTATTGACATTCACGCATTTTGGAAAGAGCTACTAAATAAAGTTCTCGTTTAGGTGAAGGAAATATCACTTCTTTACCAATTTTTGGAGTCTCAATCTAGAGATGTTTTGACATATATTCCTACTAATGTAATTTTTATTATAGACAGATAGATATTCTGATTTGTGTATCTATTTCATCCTAGAATCATACCTACTATTCATGTAGGTATTTCAGTTTCTAGAATAGGATCTGTAGCTCAAGTTCAAGCAAAGACATGAACCAACAATTCCAAATTAGAACTAGCTCAATTTGCTGAGTGAGAAGCCTTTTTATGATTTTCTTTTAATGTAGATCAAACTACTCAGAATCGATTGGCAAGAGGCCGATGATGATGTGAGTTTCTTAAAAAATCCAAATCAAAACCTCTTGCGATGAAATACCAGACAGCTACTATTTATGGAACAAATGGATATGTTGATGCATTAGAAATTGGACAAGTAAAGGAATTTGACTTTTACTGTAAAGATTACTTAACAAGGAGTCAACCTCAATTCCAAGAAAATATATCCACTACTACTAATAAGATATTCACAAATGAAGTTGAAACCCTTTTGAAAGAAGCTATTCAAGAACAGATCAAACTATTTATACTTCAAGAAAAAAATCAATATAATAAAATTAGTATAATCTAAATATATGAATCAATGTAATACATAAAGAGAATATATAATGTAAGAAAGTAAAAAAATAAGAAAGTTAAAAAAAAGATAAATCCTTGAGAAAAATTTGATAATTCAAAACAAAAAGGGTCTCTTTTCTTTATCCTGTAAAAATAGAGTTCTTGTTTTTTCTTTTTTCTGTTCTAATAGAGGGAAATCATTCTATTAGATGGAAATCGATCGCTTCCAATAAGATTTGATCATATACCAAAGGGTTAGAAGACCTCAATCCTATCCATTAGACAATGAACACTTTTCATTCCAATTTTTTGTTCAAAAAATGGAATTAGGGAATACAGTAAGGGTACAATAAAGCTTATAAAAATAGATAATGTATTGCATATCCTATGCAGCAAAATGAAAGAATATATAGTGGGTAGTGGGAATTGAACCCACATCATTAACTTGGAATGCTAGAGGTGATAGTCAACATTGGTTGATCACGTTGAATATATCCACAGATCTCTAATTCAAAACCAAACATGAGATTTTTGTTTCATTCGGATCCTTAATGAAAGATTAAAGGACTCTCACCAGAGACTCCATTAGATCCATAACATCTATGTCAGCTTTTTCTAAATACATATAAAACTTCTTGCTTTCTAGATGATCCCTCTAGAAGACATCAATTCCAGATTTCTAGTCCAGTTACTTCATTCCCTATTTCTACTTATAGATCCTAAGGAAAAGAATTTCTATCGAGCTGAGAAAAGGAAAGAAGCCAAGGGTTCTAGTAAACTAAAACCCTTGTTTTATAGCTACTTGGATTTGGCTTCAATCTGTCTTTTATAGTGCAAAAATGGAAGATTTAGTTACGATTGAAATGCAAGCTTTGTGCTATCATCCATAGATCCTTTATTCACACTCATTCAATTGGAAATGTGATACAATCAAAAAATTATGCTTCTCGATTTCATAATCCAATTTTGTTTGTAAAGAAATTGATTTTAGATAGAAATCTAGATAGATTTTGTGATAATGTATATTTTTTCCTAATCTTCTATTGAGGGGCAAAGGATGAAATCTCTTTCAAAAAGCAATTTTTGGATCAAAATTGAGATCTAAATACTGAATAAGACGTATATATATTACAAAATGGAAAGAACCCTTCACTATTATGAAGTTTGTAATAGAATGAATCACACTTTAACCACTAAACTATAACTGCTATATATTCATTATTGTATATGAGAGGACCTTTTGTCCAACAAAGTGATGAGATACAACCAAGATAGCATGAGAGAAAATTCAGCATTGTCACATATTTTGTTTATTATGTGTTTTTGTTACACCTTTTTCATTTTTTATATTTTTTTCTATTCATTCACATTCCTATATGCTTCTATATTCTTTTTAATGAATTAGTTTTTCTATCTTGATCTATTGTTCAAATTAGAAATGGGGGAGAAATGGCTGAGTGGACTAAAGTGTCAGATTGCTAATCTATCGTATAAATAATTCGTACCGAGGGTTTGAATCCCCCTCTCTCCAACCCCCAGCTTGCTTGAAATTGTTGAATTGGAATAGATTTCCATTCTTTTATTCTTTCTTTTTATTTATTCATTATTTGTGATACATTAACTTCATATTAATTGATGAAAAATCAATGAAAAATGAAAAATAAATCTCATCTCCTTTTTTCTTCCTGACGCCTAGGATTATGCCCCAGATCATTAGATAAGAATCCAAATATGAAAAGAGAAACAAAGAATATTACTACTATGTAAACGAAGAGTTGAAGAGTCAGCATTATGCAATCTCCAAGATCAAATCTATTTTTTGAAGGAAATAGATCACCTATTTTACTTTACGACACGCAATTATACACTATGACGTATGGCATATTGTGTATTGTATTAGATAAATCTAGATAAAAATGAAACAAAGAGGAGAAAGAAACTATAGTTACCCTTGGTAGATTCCCTAGAAGGGGCCCTTCTTTCAATTTTTTTGCCTTGTCCCTCCGCAAATGGTGCAGAGCTCAATTGTAACCATCTATTCTCTAGTGTTTTGTGAAAGTGCTCGAGGAACAAGTATTGTGGTGGTTGTTGAGGTGGGGGACACTTCTTTCCATAGATTACTTATCTATAGGAAGGATGATCGTGCTGATATATTAGTCAACATTGACTTTTCACTAAGAACTCTGGGAACTAAGTCAAGTGATTTGACTATGTAAGGTTAGAAAATTGATGAAACACTTTTTGAAAGAATTAACCAATTGATTATGTAAGGTTATTGGTAGGGTAAAAGAGATGAAAAGTAGTTCGAAAGATCTTCTACTTTGCTATATACCCATTCTAGCATTCTTCTTCATCAAGGAAATTTTTGGGAACCAACCTGGAAGGCTTTGCCTCAGCACAAAAAAGAACCCCTTACTCTTTGTACATAATCCGAAGGTGATGAAGTCTAATGAATATCGCAAAAGGTTTAGTTTTCTAACTTTTGCCTGCGAATAACTTTGATGATACATGCTAGAGAATAGTCTTCTGGTGTGCTTTAGCCATATAGAGTTTGGTATGCATTTGATTGTTTAGGAATCAATACTATTATTACACCCCTGTGTTTGATAAGTCAAGCATAAATGTTTATATTTCATAAGGGCTTGCTTTTAAGTGAAATTATTAATATTCAACTAAGTCAAGCCATGATCTTTAAATGTCTAAAATAGTGGTCTTCAAGACTCTTGGAGTGATGGCAACCTTCATTGAAATTGAATGCATACACTAAAATTTTTATACTTGAATATCTATTTATTTTTCTTGAATTTGATATGTCCAAATTTTGAGATGATGTGGCACCCTAGTTGTACTAATATTGGAAAATGTTATAAGTTTAATAATTGTTGAATTTTTATTTTTGGGCCAAGCATTGTTGATGAAAAGTATATATATCGGTATTTGATTTTTTAAAATTATTTAAGAATTATTTTTCATGAATTTCTTTTCATAGTTACTTTAGGATACTTATAATACTATCATAATATAAAATTATTTTGGTACACTTATATTAAAAATTTTGGCACAAAAATTCTCACAAAACAGCATAAAGCCATTTTAGTCTCGGAATTTTTCACTTTAACGTTGGGCGGGTCGACTCGACCCGACGACTGGTCTATCGAGGCTTTAGGGATTTAAAAAATAAATGATAGACCCAAACGGAGCGAGCGAAGCTCGAATGTCAAGGAAGAAGGCTGCACGAAAAGCTGCTGAATGGAACAAGTGCAAAATAAGCCCGCAGCAGCTGGACGGTATAAGTGCGAAATCAGCTCGCAGGGAAAGATGAATGGAATAAGAATAAAAAACAAGTCAACCAGGACCAAGAGAGGAAATCTTGGTCAAGGAAGAGGAAGCCAACCCCAATAGCTTGAGAAATGGCAAAAAATTTAGGCTATATGGGACAAAACTCCCATTCGATTGTCAAAGAAGGCGAAATGGTAGGCACAATTCGATGGCTTAGGTTAATCAAGGTAAGATGCTACAAATAAAAAGTAAAATGACAAGCAGGAGCATCGAACCTAAGCAGAATTGCGAGAAGATGCGAAACAACTATGGTAATTGTTTTACATCAAATGATTCCTGGACAAATAATAACAATACATGCAAAGCAATCAATATGCGATCCAATGGGCTAGATCAAGGCCACCTAGATCCAACGACCAGGATTAATCTTGAACTGTAAATAGAAGACTCAATCAGAAACAGCAATTTCAGGATCCAAATCAAATGGTGACTGTTATGTGTATGTTACCGAAACGGCTAGTTCATTTTAGAGCCATTGGGAGTGGATTTAGAGCTTAAATTTGAGCTCTATAAAATGGGAATGATGAAGAACTCCAAGTGGTTACCATTGCTAAGATCTTAAAGAATTGAAATCATAATATCAAGGAATTTCAAGTGCATACGATACTTCCAAAGTCACAAAGTGAAAGCTACAAGAAGGAACCCAAAATTGGACATTTTGCTTCAACTATTTTTCAATCTCTATACCTCTCTCTTTTTGGTATTGAGTGTGCCTCATACTTCATTTAAAATTGTCTTAAGTTTTGTCAATTTTTTTATTTCTTTCCTCTGGGTAAGGGTATCACAAAAATTATGCAAAAGCCCAGGGTTTGAGTTGAGCTCGGAAAAAGACAAGTAGGTTCGAGATTAGCCATAGGTAAAATACTAAGTTGGTTTGAGATGAGCCATATGAAAAACCTCGCTTGTAATTTTGTGATTTTAGTGGCTTTTTCTCAACACCGGTTGGGAGTGGATGTAGGCTCGATTTTGAGTCGAACCACCTTAAAAATCTTTTGTGTACTATTTTATTTCTTATTCTTATTCTTGGTTAAAAGATTTAAGTTTTAATTTAAAACAAAAACTGAAAAAAATCTTAAAATTTTATTCACCACAATTAACCACCTTCTTGTGGTTTTACTTTAAGCACAAAGAGCTTCAATTGGTATCAGAGCGAGGAATTCCAAATTACTTGAGTAACATCATGTAGGAGATCTACTCGTAGTAAGAGATGGATTTCTCACATTTTTTGTGCTTTTTTGTTTTATGGCTTCCTCTTTGGCTGATATGAGTGCAACATTGTGTAAAAGAATTTCTTCAAATTGGACTCCTTTGTTTAAAGGAGAATTTTCCTTGTATTGGAAAACCTGTTTTAGAATTTTTATTCAATCTATCGATTTTGAGTTATGGGAAGTAATGACTAAGCGTTGTCAACTTAGAAATTTTTCTACTAATGAAGTCAAGTCCTTTAGTGAGCTTAATATTGAGCTGAAAAATTTGGCCCAATTGAATGTTAGAGCCTTGAACTATCTTCATTGTGGAATTTCTCCTAGTGAATTCACACAAACTATAAATTTGCATATGACATTTGAGATGTGGAAAAAACTCGAAGTAACATATGAGGGCACCTCACAAGTGAAGGAGACAAAGATCAACTTCCTCACCCATGACTATGAGCTTTTAAGAATGAATCCTAATGGGAGTATTAAAAGTATGTTTTGAAGATTTAATGACATTACAAATGACTTGGTAAATCTTGGGAGGATATTCTTAAATGGTGATCTAGTAAGAAAAATTTTTAGAATCCTTCCAAAGAAATATGATCCCCTTGAATCAGTTATTAAAGCGGCTAAAGATATCAACAAACTTTCATTGGATTAACTCCTTGGGGAACTTCTCACTGCTGAAAAAAGATGACAAGGAGACTTGCGAAAGAGACTTCTACAAGCAAGATAAAGCATGAAAGGAAGAAGGAACACATGGCCTTCAAAGCCACCAAATGTGATTTGGACTCCACTTTCAGCTCTTCAACAAATTTGAAGGATGAGGTAAGTTTCCATGTTAACAGTTAAGCAAAAAATTTGGCAAAGTGTTTTCTTAATAGGAAATGAAAGAAGAAGAACAACAAGGAGAGGAAGAGGTCACCAACTTTCTTTGAGTGTGGTCAAACTGGTCATCTTAGATCTGAATGTCAAAAACTCAACGACAAGCTCATGAAGGATGAAAAGAAGAAGAAGAAGAACTTGAAGAAAAACAAAGCTTTCCAAGCTACATGGAGTGCTTCTAAAGATTCAAATGCTTCAAACTCAAGTAGAGGAGAAGAAGGGATGATTTGTTTTATGGCAAATGAGGCATCTTCAATATCTTCAAGTGAAGAAGAAGAAGAAGAAAATGAGGTAAGCTCTTGGATAAGAGATATTCTTGAAAGTAATTATATTGAAGTTATGAATGCATTGACTTTTTTAATAAGTGCTCATAAAAAATTAAAAAAGCTTACAAAGAAAAGGTTGAATTACTTGATTTTGTTATGAAAGAAGATGAAAAAAGGATAGAAAATCAACGTATATGTGATGAAAAGGCTTTCCTTATAATTGAAAATACTTCTTTAAAGCATGATATTTTTTTTGAAAGAAAAAATAAATTTTTTTGAGCATTCTATAGTAAGAAAAACTTCACATACTTCTTATGCTTCATATGCTTATAGTTCTTCACATATCTTCAATTTTTAAAAACCTAAATAAATAAGCATGCCTAGGCCATCAAATATTGTTTGCTTCTGTTATTATAAATCTAGACATATAATGAAAGATTACTTTTTTAGAAAAAATATGTATGCACAAAAATAAAGTTTTAGATGGATTGTTAAGAATGAGAAAATGAAAGCTCCATTTAGTGCTCAACCCAAGCTTTCTTGGGTTCCTTAAAGTAGAACTTAGAAGACTAGAAAAAAATATCTCCAAAATAATTGGAGACATTTTAGGATAGGCCTAGGATATTAAAAAACTTAAATTGATGATTAAATTTAGTGGTATGCTTCTAATTTAGGTTTTACGCCTTATACAATCAAAACCAAGAAGAAAATAAGAATCTACATCTTGGGTATTGGATAGTGGATGCTCAAGACACATGACCAGAGAGAAAAGTAAGTTTAAATCATTGAGATCGAGTGCAAATAGGAAGGTGACTCTAGGAGACAATACAAAGAAAAGAATCATTGTAATTGGAGATATAGGTATGCCAAACTTTACTCTTCCAAATGTATTTTTAGTAGATGGTTTAGATTTTAATTTAATTAGTGTTAGTCAACTTTGTGAAAATGTCTTTGAGGTTATTTTTGATACAAATGTTTGCAAAATAATGAAAGATAATCTTGAATTACTTGTAGGAAAAAGAAAATTTGATACCTATGTAAATAGTTCTGAACAATTAGAAGCTAGTGGTTTGGAATGCCAAGTGACCCAATCTAATGAGGATACGCTATGCATAGAAGATTAAGCCATGTAGAATTCTCAACCTTGAAGAAGATTACAAAGTTACATATAGTTAGAGGCCTTCCCAAACCAAGTAAATCAAGTTGGGAGTTGTGTGAATCTTGTTAAAAAGGGAAACAAGTCAAATGTTATTTCAAATCTCAAAATGGACTAACAACTAGTAGACCTTTAGAAAAACTTTATTTAGATTTTTTTGTGATCCAATACAACCTTTGAGTTAGGAGAAAAACAATATGGATTTGCTATAGTTGATGATTTTTGAAGATATACTTGGGTGATTTTTCTTAGACATAAACATGAAATATTTAAGAATTTTGAAAATTGATTAGAGAGTTAGAAAGACAATGTAGTCTAAAATTCATTTGTATACAAAGTGATAATGGAAATGAGTTTAAGAATAAATATTTTTGTGATTTTTGTCAAGAGAAAGGAATCAAACACCAATTCACATGTCCAAACACACCACAAAATGGTATTGTAGAAAGGAAGAATAGAACATTAGTTGAGATTGGTAGAAACATGTTAGTCAAATATAGTTTACCCAAACATTTTTGGTCTGAAGCTATTAGCATAGCATGTTACATTATAAATAAGGTTAACTTGAGACCAAAGTTGAAAAAAACCCCTTATGAATTGCTCAGGAAGAAAAAGTCAAACCTTAGTTATTTTCATGTTTTTGGTTGTAAGTGCACTATTCATAAGATTTAGAAAGCAAATTTAGTAAAGTTTGACAAGAAAGTAAGTGTGGAAACCTTTTTAGGATATTCATCTATTAGAAAAACATATACTCTTTAATCTAGAATCTCATAAGGTAGAGGAACAATGTATATTATGTTTGATGAGTCTATCTAACTAGTACTGAGAAGTATTTAGAAGATGAAATAAAATTAGTAAAGAACCTAGATTTGAATAAGAATGAAGAAAAATTAAAAAATCTAGAAGTGGAAAAAGGAAAAGAAAGCAATTTACCTAGAGGGTGGAAATTTACAATCTCACATCCAAAGGATTTAATCATAAGAGATGTGAACCAAGGAGTGAGGACTAGAGCCTTAGACCATAATGTTTTATGTCATTTTTTGAACCTGATTCTATAGAAGAAGCCCTTAGGGATGATTATTGGGTTCAAGCCATGAATGAAGTGTTATATCAATTTGAAAGAAATCATGTTTGGGATTTGTACCAAGACCTAGTGATCAAAAAGTCATTGGTACTAGATGGGTCTATAAAAATAAATTAGATAAAAATGGTGTAATATTTAGGAATAATGTTAGACTTGTTGCTAACGGATATAGTTAAATAGAAGGTATTTATTTTGAGGACTCATTTGCACCTGTAACTAGGTTAGAAGCAATTAGATTACTTCTAGCATATTCATGTTATAAGAACTTCAGATTGTTTAATATGGATGTAAAAAGTGCTTTCTTAAATTGAATAATAGAAGGGGATGTGTTTGTAGAACAACTCCCAGGTTTTGAGGATCATGCATAAGATAATTATATCTACAAGCTTAAGAAAGCTCTTTATGGTCTTAAGCAAGCTCCATTTGCATGGTAACATAGGTTAAGTAATTATCTTATAAAAAGTGCCTTTAGATTTATGTTGATGATAATTTTTTTGTAGTACAAAAGAAGAAATGTGTAGAGAATTTGGAGATCTTATGACTAAAGAATTTGAAATGAGCATTGATGGGTGAGCTAAATTTTTTCTTAGGATTGCAAATAAGACAACTAAAAGATGATAATTTTATTTCTTCAAAAAATATTTGAAAGAAATGTTTAAAAAATATGGCTATGAAAATATGAAACTTAGGAAAGTTCCCATAAACCAATCTATTTACTTAGACCTAGATGAAGTAGGGAAAACCATAAACCAAAAACTTTATATTGGACTTATAGGATCTTTATTATACCTTACAGCCAGTAGGATCGACATTCTATTTAGTGTTGGATTATGTGCTAGTTTCTAGGCAAACCTAATGGAAAGTAACTTGTAAGCTCTTAAAGCAATCTTTAAATATTTGAAGACAACCATGACTCTAGGATTATAGTATCCTAAAAATTGCCTTTCTTTTGAACTCATTAGCTATACAGATTTAGATTTTGGAGGATTTAGAGTGGATAGGAAGAGCACATCAGAGACATGTCAATTCTTAGGACATTGTCTTTTTTCATGGTCAAGCAAGAAACAAAAATGTATAGCCTTGTCAATAACCAAAGTCGAATATGTTGCAACATGAAGTTGTGTTGCTCAAGTACTATGGTTAAGTCAACAACTCTAAGACTATGGTTTAGAAGTCACACATATACCTATTGGAAATGATAACACTAGTACATTAGCATTAGCCGAGAATCAAGTTCATTATTCTAGGACTAAACACGTAGACGTTAGATATCACTTTATTAGAGATCAAGTCGCCAAAGGATTAGTAAAATTATAGTATGTTCCTACTAAGCTTGAAGTGGCTGAAATTATTTCCAAACCCTTACCATTGGAGCAATTTCAAATATTAAGGGAACAATTAAGAATTTTAGATATTGCTTAGGTTTCACTCTTTTTTGATGGTGTTAAAGGGGGAGAATATTTGGGAGTTAGGGAGAGTAACAAGATAAGGGGAGCATCTTAATCCATAACTTCCCGCTTAAAGATTTATTTCTATTTTCTCTGTTGCATTTTTGTATTTTAAAAAAAACATTTATGTGTTGCCATCATCAAAAGGGGGAGATTGTTACACCCTTGTGTTTAATGAGTCAAGCATAAATGTTTATATCTCATATGGGCTTGCTTTAAGTGAAGTTATTAATATTCAATTAAGTCAAGTCATAAACTTTAAATATCTAAAATAGTGGTCTTCAAGACTCTTTGAGTGATGACAAGCTGTAAGAAAATTGAAGGCATGTACTAAAATTTTATACTTGAATATCTCTTTCTTTTTCTTGAATTTGATATCTCCAAATTTGAGATAATATGACGCTCTAATAGTATTAATATTTAAAAATATTATAAGTTTAATAACTTTTGAATTTTTATTTTTGGGCTAAACATTATTGATGAAAAGTATAGACATCGGTATTTCATTTTTTTAATATTATTTAAGAATTATTTTTCATAAATTTATTTGCATAGTCATTTAGGAAACTTGTAATACTATCATAATATAAAATTATTTTGGTACACTTATATTAAACATTTTGGCACAAAAATTCTCACAAGACACTATAAAACAACTTTAGTCTCGAGATTTTTCATGGTAGCCGTTGGCGAGTCGACCTGACCCGACGGACGGTGCGTCCAGGCTTTAGGTATTTAAAAAAATAAAATAAAAATTATTTGATAGATCCGAAAGGGGTGAAGACCGAAGACGAAGGAAGAAAGCTGCAAGGAAAGCTGCTTAACGGAACAAGTGCAAAATCACCTTGCAGGGAAAGATGAATGTAACAAGCACGAAATCAAGTAAATCAGGACCATGTGATGAATGTTTTGCCGAGGAAGGGAGGAAGGGGGGAGTCAACCACAAATGGCTCGATAGACTTACGAACCGAAATTCTTAAATAGAGCCATGACAAAGAAATTTAGGCGATATGGGACTATACTTTCATTCGATTGTCAAAGTTGATGGAAGGGCAGGCGAGATTTGACGGCTTAGGTTAATAGAGGAAAAATGTTGCAAGTTGCAAATAAATAGTCAAATGACAAGCAGGAGAATCAAACATGAGCAGATTTGCCAGAAGATGCAGAACCACTACGATAAATGTTTTAATTCAAATGATTCCTAGACAAACCATACTAACACATGCAGGGCAACCGATGTACCATCCAATGACCTAGATCATAGCTGCCTTGATCCAATGACAAGCTTTGATCTCGAATGGTAAATTTGGGATTTAATCAGAAACATCAATTTCAAGATCCAAATCGAACAGAGAGTAGCTCTTATTCGAGCAGCTAGAGGGGATAGAGAAAAGTACATGGCCAAAACTATCGTGAAACAAAAAAGGTATGTCATAGTTACATTTGCCATTTTTAATTGCAAGAGTATCATTTTTTTTTGTTTTCTTACGTGATTTTGCTACTTCAAAGCTTATTTTTATCTTGATCGACTTGAGATAATTTGCTATTATTGTTTAACCAGACTGGTGGGCTAAGCAACAAGTAGAATCAGCACTTGAAGGCAATGCCGCTGGCCGCCAAAAGAGCAAGTGCAACTCGTTCTCGTCAAGACAAAAAAAGTGACAAAGACAAGGTGGTAAGTAGTGGAAGAGAAGGAAAGCATTGAAGTGATGCTCGGTAACTCCAATCGATTTTAGCAATTTTGGATCACATTTTTTGGTAGGACCTATATCTTTACTTAGCCTCCCTTTTATCATTTTGATTAGTTTCTAAATCATTAAAGATATATATATATGCGATGTATGAGGCAATTAATTATTGATTAAAATTTTGAATTAGTTAATATTTTCCCTTTAAAGAGGTGTAAAGGATGTGTAAACCAAGGGCGCCTTGAAACAATGTTTTGAATTTCATTTAACTTTTATATTCAACTTCCAGTATTACAATGATGTGGACATTTTTAAGTCTCAAAGTCTACAAAGTTTTATGTGAATATGAATAAAGACTTAAGTTAATAGAATAGATGTCAAAGCTCTTTTTTTAATCATAACAAAGGATAAATGACAAAAAAAATTGGTTCATGATATTTGTTTAGTATTTGAATTTTTAGCTTGCGGTTTATTAAGTATTAGATAAGTAATATAACAATATTATTTTTTATATGTGAGGATGAATTGTGTCAATGAGGTGTTTTAATAACAAAATTTCATTTTAAAAGTAATGTATTTGAAGTAGAGGTTAAGAATAAATCTTAGTTGTGATATTAATAGAATTATTATTTGTATTTTATTAAATTTAAGTTATAAAGTAAAAAATATTGAATAATATTATTTTTTTATTTTTAATGTTGATTATATTTGTGAAAGTTATATTTTTGATAAGCAATAATAATCATCATTCGTAAGCTTTAGAGAGTTATGTAGTCCCTTGAGTTAGTTAATGTTGATATTTGTAATTAATGTATATTTTATTTCAAAATAAAAATAGATATTATTTATTATTTAGTGATGACCATATTCATATGAGTTGGATATCTTTTGTAGTTCATAAATCAAAGGTATTTTAAAAGTATAAGGATTTTGAAGGTCTTATAAAAAAAAAATTGGCTTAATATAAAAATTATTTGAACTAACAAAGAAGAAAAATTTTTATCTAAAGAATTTAATTTTTTGCACAAAAACATGAAATTAATAAGCAATTGTTTATTATAAAAGTACCAAAATAAAGTAAAATTGTAAAAAAAGAAGAATTAGTTGTTGAACTGCCCCCACGATATTTGTAAGCTTGTCTGAGCATTTGCAATGATGAGCTCTAGAAGATGTTGAGTTGCCTTTATTGACTTCTGTGAATACGAAGTGTAGTATCAAAATCCACTGGTCCAGCGCAGGAACAACATCGTTTCCTCCTGAAATGCTCTAATGGGTCGTCTAAGCTTGCATTCTAGTCTTCGTGCCCATTTGTTTCTCCTCCTTTTCTTCGAATTGTCTAGTGATGCATGTTCCTTTGGCTGTGCTGCTGCATTCCTGAAGCAGCTGGTGATCAAGTTGAGTTGCGGCATCTCTGAAGGCCTCCATCTTCTTTCACGCCATAATCTTCTCCTTAATCTGAGAATGAGCTGGGCAAGAAGCAAACTCCACCAGCCCAGTTTCTTAAATTTGAGAAGGAAGGTCGCTGACCTATCGAAAAGCAGGGACATGAGAGAGGCCATGGTATCAAGACATATGGAAGCTCCAAGCAGGACATAAGTGATCATGACGTCAGTAGTCTCAAAGCCATGCTTTGGGGAGAAAACGAACAAGAACAAAGAGAGAAGGATACAGGAGGAGCAGATCACCCTAAGGATGACGCCGACATGTGAGCAATTAACGAAGCCCTTCTTGTAAATCTAATCATAGGCATAGCTAAGTTCCATGCTTGTCAGGCCAAAAACTTTCTTGACAGTCATCTCCTTCAACATGTCTCCGATTACCTTGTATACTTCCACAAGTGGAATAACGTCCACGAAGAAAGGCTTACAAACCGAGTACATATCGAAAATTCCATTTAAAGCATTCAATTCGTCTTTTTCATTTTCGTCCTACACACGTGCTACCATTGTCTTACGGTTGGAAGAAATCTTGTTTAATTGTCTTTTCTTGCTTGAAATGACCACGGAGCTATGGAAACCGTCAGTGCTGGCTCTGTAGAGCAAGTAAGACCGCTCTGTGTACTTGATGATGGCGACAAAGAATATGAGCAGGGTGAAGTGAGCAAGAGGTTACTTGGAAGAGACCAGAACAGAACATATACGACAATGATGAGCTCGTAGGCGAGCGCAAGAAGGTGTCCAGCCTACAGCTCATTTTCCTCCATGGAATAGGCGTTGATGGTCTATGGGCCACCAAGGCGAAGCCGAAGGAAAGGCACCCAGAGTGCGAGGATGGCGTTGTTGCTGTTGTCGTCCCTGCTGCTGCTTAGCTGGCCAAGAACAAAGTCAGTAACCCAGTTGGCCAACAGGTAGTTGCTCCAAACAACCATTCTTATCCATGCTGTCGACGTTGAGGTCTTTCTCAAACGTCCAAGGAAGATGAGCACAATTTGTATCGTGAGGCTTACCATTATCAAAATATGCACATCCCTCTAGCTAGAAAGTTTCTTATATTTTTTTGAAATATCCATTAATTTAGTATCTTCAGTGAGATCAACTGATTGCAGAAAGTCAAAATACTTTCACTTTCTACATTACTTTCGATCTCCCTACTCCGTTTCCAGCCTGCATCATTTCTTAGTCGTTCTAAAAAACTTACATCATTGATGACTCGACCTTTGCAACTCTCCTCTAAGGGCAAAACTCTGCTTCTCAGTTTTCTTATATGAAAAAGTTCATTGGAGCACTTAAGTTCACTTGAGCTTACCTTCCATGTGGCCCACTAGACCTATTTATAAGTCGAGACAACAAGGTCGTGATGACCTGAACTCCTCAGAGCTCACTATTGAATTAAGCTTGGGAAGTGAGGGCATTTAAAATCAATTTTTATCCTATCTGTACCATGACTATTGAGAATTTGAAAATCTTATTGCCATGGGTTTCAACATGACATCTTTATTCCCCATTAGTCTCTCATCTCCTTCAATCCAAAGTTTGGACCCTCTTGTCTTCCCTTCATTCGTATCAAGCACAAGCCATCATCCTCCTTGTCAATAAGAAGGTTTGTTGTTTTATTTTTTTTTTGGACGAATCTGTTATAGTGTTTGGTACACTTTAATTTGGAGGGCCACCATTATTCAACATATTTCTGTTCAACATTTTAATGAGTGGAAATATCTTTTGTTTGTACTGATTAAAGTTATATTATGAACTAGGCATTGAATAAAATGGGAAACTTTCACTTTATAGAGCTTGAAGAGAAGATTGTAACTGTTGATAAGTTGTTAGACTTGATTAGGCCTTTCTAGTTGTTGATTAAGGTAAAATTTTGATTTCCCTCTGCAAAGAACAAAACATGTGCTTTTTCTCATGATTTCTTAAATATAGAATCTTAACTGTTTCTTGTGAGGTTGTATATTTCTTTTGCTAGATTCTTATATTAAAAAGGTTTAGGCCGCCAACACTAAATTCACATTCTGTTATTATAATTATGAGAACAATCGTTGAACACATCAAGTGAGGTCTGATACATTGATTCTAAGATGCTATTGTTTCTATTCATTAACTGCTTTTCTTCGTAATCCAAAGTTGTTAAAGTCATTTCCAATAGTCAATAGTCATTTTTTTGTTCTATAGTTTTTTCTTTTTTATAGGAAAGATTTCAATAATCTACTTCTCTTATAGAATCACAAACGGAACTTCCTAATATAACCAAATCATCTAGATTGATTTTCTTTAGAATTGTCTTCAATTGGTAGAATGTCAACTTTCTCCTTTATAGTAAGTTACTCTTCAAATTTAAAAGCTTTATCTCTATAGCAATTATTCTATTTGTGTGTTTGTACTCACAAATTGACATTTGATACCATGTAATCTTATAACTTTGCCTTTATTCTTGAGTGTGATATTTTGAATACACAACACTCAGAAGTATGTTTTATTTTCATCTCATTTGTTCAATGCTTGGACCATATTAGTGACATTTTTTGTTAATTTTTCTATCATTTTGAAGTATAGGCTCAAAATAAGTAAATTTTGTATTGTTCCTTTTGTTTATGATAACTATTACAATCAATATGTTTTTGGAATTACTTGTCTAAATATTAATTCCATATATTTATTATAAGAACTAAAAATGTGATACCATTTAAACTTTAGAGTCATTGTTCATAGACTCAGTTTTGTTTTCTCTATTTGCTTAGTCTATGTTTTGTTTTATCTCTTTGCTTGGTCTTATCAATTGGTATTAAATTATTAGCAAAATGTATATTAATAGTTTATCTTGAATTTTATAATTACAACAATAATTAGTGTAAAATTGAAGCTGTCTTTCATTGCTTATGTTGTCAGAAAGTTTGATGAAAGGAGAAGTGAAAAAGTACTTATGAAGCATTATCTTTTTTTGTGCAAAAATGGGAGTTGTGAGAAATTTTCATAATTTTTTTTAGCTTTTGGTGCATAGGTAGAAAACATTCTTGAAATTAAGTTTACGAACACATCCAATTACTTAAAGCATAACCATAGTAAAATTCAATTGTAATTAAGAAATCTTTATATGTTCTCCTTAGGCGTGCAAAATTATTTTTAATATATGCAATTTTAATTTCTTTTTATTCTTTTATAATACCTTATCAATATAAGGCCTCCTTATACACTCATTATTTCTTTGTTATACATGTTTTTCATAATTTCAATTCCATTGTTAGCTTCTTTTTTCCTTTTCTAATGCCTCTTTGAGCATGTTAGGGAAATATTATAATAAATAATTAATTTGAGTTCATGATGATTCCCTTGTAGAATTAAGAAAAAGTTTTTTCCTTGAAGTAACAATAGCCAACTATTATAATCATTTCATGTTCTTCATTAAGCTCTTTAATCTCATAATAAATATTCATTATATTATCTTTCATAGATTTATCCAGAATTGTACCAACCCATTTCTATTTCAATTCTTACTTCAGTATTGAAGTTTGAATCCTAAATAATACCTTGGTTTTCTGACAATGTGCCTAGTTTGTTGAACAAAAGTAATGTTTATCTTCTTATGAATCATGATGTCAATTAACTTAGTCAAATTTGTCATTTAATTCTAGCTTCTTGAAATTATTTCGTTATACGTATCCATCCATGATGTTGTAGGAATCCTTACTTTTTTTCAATTAACTCATTGTTGATATAACCATCTTTGTAAATATGTTGGTATATTTCAGCAATATAGTACATTGCTTCTAAGAAGTCCTAAGCATTAGATTTAACACAAGTTTGGACAAACATTGCCATGGTTTGGCTACCTTGAGGACAATGGAGAGGGACAAGTCATAGAAATAGATGGTTGGGTGGTGTCTAGGATAAATGGAAAGATACGCCATAAAGTTGCCTAGAGGTCAACTGAAAGAATTAGGAAGGAGAGATGGATAAGTTTTGTTTTTAAGTGTATACTATAAGCTAAGAGAAATGACCTATCTAAAATATTTTACCAACTTCAAATGCCTAGATGAAAGCTATGAAAGTTTACGGGCTTAAACTAAATGATCTTTAAACAACCAGAATGGAACTTTTTTCATAATATTAATTAGTATTGCAGGAGGTATGTTGTTCCAATGATTATATAGAAATTGAAGTTCTCTATCATGTTATTGATTTTTCTTGTTTGTTTTGAAAGTTTATGTTTTTAATTATGTTTTGCTTATTTGTATAGTCAGACTGTTGAGTTGGATGTGCCTCTTGAATTATTTATGGACCTTCAGATCGTTGGTGATCGAAACCTCAAAAAATTAGCATTTTTATGTCGTGCATTGCATTCGACACATGAACAAAAAACATAAAAATAAGGCAAAAAATAGGAAGCTTCAAAATATTCTTTTCTCATTACTATAGGTGTGTGATGTCATATATACTCTATTTTTGCTAAGGTTTCTTAATTTTGTTGATTATAATAACTGATGTATAATTTCTTGTTTGAAGGGAGGGGAAGAACTAAGGGCAAGGAGGTCGCTTGTTGTACTGTGTGATCTTCATCGATGAAAAGTATGGTTTGATGATCAAACTGCTAATGCTATTTGCAATGCATGCTTTCACAGTTCTTCAAGGTTGATATTTTCCGTATCTCTGTAATTGGTTAAGTCCCATTAGTTATCTTATTATGCCTTTTTTATTGCTTCTTTTTGTCGAACTCAAGGTCATGGTAATGAGCTATGTTATTCATTGTAATGAGCTATCTTACTTGAAAAGGTTTTAAGTTTTGGTGTCTTACTGATAAGCTTAGGCATAAGGTAAAAGAATTAAATAGAAGAATCCAGTCTCCAAGAGTGAGTTTCATGTTTAAAGGAGAGAGAGTGAATGACAAGTCAAAACTTAACGTAACAAGATGAAACAAGCTTCTTTTCCCAAGTGAATGGTATGATGAATGGGGAAATACTTAGATACTTAGAAGTTATAAATAAGATTTTCACTTTGCAACAAGATAAAATGTAAAGGCAAAAACTCTCAACCTCCATAGAATGGATTAGTGATGAAATTAGGAAGGAAAGGAAGAATTGTTTTTGCCATTTGTAGCCTTTACATAATGGAACAATAATAAAGGAAATAAAAAGAGAAAGTAAGATTTATGCATCTCAATGCATGCTTACTATGAATGGTGATGAAGATCCATGTAATAAAAAGTTTACATAGATGTCTAACTCAATCAAAATTTGATTCAAATGATTTCAACCAAAGCAAGTTGAAATGGTTTTTTCAAGTAATGAAAAGGCACTTGCATTTTTATTACTTGAGCATTACTCAAAAACCATTTAATATAAAGAAATGATTAGGATTGATTATGCTAATAACTATTATTGGGCCTATTCTCATGGGTTATTAACATATGAAATATAATTATCTAAACAAACAACAAAAGAACTTGTCAACTAGCTCTATAATATCTAAATATGGATCTCCTCTTAAACATTTTTAGTTTCAAGTTATTGTGACCCACTGTAGGATTTGTTGAAGTAGGTTTGGGCTTAATATCAGTGCAAGACTAGGTTTTTGGATGATATATGGTTTGACTAAATAAATTCAAGGCCTAAGTTTTAGGTGAACACACATAGATTTGACTTATATTTTCTTGATAGAATTTCATATCTCGAATGATGATCCACACTCCATAAGGTTAGGTTAAGAAACTTAACAATAAATGGATTTGCCATGTGGTTTTCCTCTCTTAATAGAATATCAATTATTGAATGATTATCACTAACATTGACATGTAAGGATGAAATATATTCAACTACAAACTAGATGTAATTAACTTAAATAGTTGATTTGTTAAGGTCAAGTGAGAATAGTTATGTTGATTTTGTACCAAAAGAAATAAAAACCCAAGTAATTTGGAATTTGATCGAGGACATCAAATAACTTTTGATTGATTAATTAGCTCAAGAGATGACTTCTTTTAAGATAATTTTTTTTAGTTAGCCCTCAAATAAGTCTGTACTTTTAAAGTACAATTTTATTTGTTCTTAAGATATCTAAATATTATAATTAAATAAAGAAAGTTGACTTTGTTTAAGCTAACAAAATCTTGAGAATGTAAAATCATGATGCTAAGTATGAAATTTTATTGATAACTTTAGGAAAAGTCAAATAATACCTTTGATAGCTAACATAGGAAGAAAAGTACGTTACTTTTAGCATATATGGAGCCTTTTAAGTGATCCCCACTCTTTGATTGTTGGAGATCAACATCTTCCTCTTTATGAAGTTGATAGACATTTGGTCCTAGAATATCCTTTATCAAGTACAATTCTTTCTTGTTTGGAGCAAGCTTATGGAGGCTTTATTAGTGTTGAGAGCTCTTATGTTGTCTAAGAACCAAATCTTTGACCTTGAAAGGACAATTCTTAATATGCAATATTTTTTCATACTTTATATTTAGTTTCCTTACATGGTCTTTGAGACAGTTTTCCTTGATTAGGTCTAACTTTTGATGTGTGAGTTTCAAGTTCAAGCTTTTGAACTTGTTAAGTGATTGACCTTGATAGTGATTATAGCTTTGAATCCTTAGAAAAACTTGACATGTTGCATAATCTGTAGTTTAATGCACTCACAATATGTCGAGGAGTTCACCTACCCACCCACCTTTTTATCATCAAAACGAGGCTTTAGAATTTTTATGATGTCTTTGTTCATGGCCATGGCTTTCCATCTATGTGAGGATGAGAAGTTGAGGCATACTTAAAAAAACAACCATACATTTTGCATAAATCTAGAAATTCTTTAGATTGGAAGATTGTTGTGTCATCTATAACAATTGCTATGGAAATATTAAACCTATTATAAATGTTTGTCTAAAGAAAACTTTAAGTCTTATTAATAGTCTTGCCAATAAGAGGCTTCATTTTGATCCATTTTTAAAGGTTGTGAAGCACCATGAGAAGGAACTTCCTTCCATTGCTAGCAATTGGAAATAAAAAATGGAAATTCATACCATAGTCTAACAAGAACCAATAAATAATTATTTTTTCCATCTTTTTGAATAGTTAGTATGAAAGGGGAGCATGAACTTGACACCTTTTGCACCCTTTGGTAAATAAAATAATATTTTTTTCATTATTTGTCAAAAAAATCCATGATACATAATCTTCATGGCAAGTTTATAGCTAGAGGCACTCAATCGCACTTTCTTGAATGGATCAACTTGATCATATCTTTAACTTTTAAAGGATGGTGTGATGGCCTTAGTTTCTTCAACATTTTTTCTCTTCTTTGTTCAATAGGGCTTAATTCCTATTATTAATTATTTATTTCTACCAAAGATAATTATATATGACAAAAAATTATTTTGTTGATAAAATGATGAGTTTATAATTAAAAAGATACATGAGCACTAAAATTTCTTTAAAAACTCTTTTTCTCACCACTTTTCATCCATACTCTTTGGGACCATTGGTGTCTTCATTATATACATATGAAAATATTAAATTATCTTTTTTAGAAAATATACAGTAATAAGAGGCAAGTCTACCATAGACTTATTGTGTCAAAAATAATAACTTCAAGCCAAAAATCCATGTTATCTAAACATATTATAATTAATCTTTTAATTGACATAACTTTAATAATTCATGTTAAAGTAACATTCAAAGAAGCTAAGAATGTGTAAGATATCATCAAAAGACACTTCATATAAATCAATAAAAATATTCATATAATCATAGCAATTAGTACAATAAAAAATATCATGTTATGAGAATGTAAGCAAAGCAAGTGCATGAGAGTTGATAATAACAATTAAGAATGAGAGAAAACCATCCAATTATAGGGACATCATGTTTCATATAAACTATAAGAATATTATCAAGTATCACAATAAAAATGTCTTATTATGAAAATGTCCCATACAATTTATTCTAGATTTTTTTGATCTTACTTAATGGGTTTATTACTTACCAACTATCCATTTAATTGTAAACTTGATTGTAATGAAAACTCTTATTTTATCATGACTTTTAAGCTTACATGTGAAAATCAATATATGCAACTAAGATACACCTAGAATGATAACTAGTATGAGGGGTTTTCCCTACTTAATTGTTACAAATAATATCAATACATGGTGCTTAACTTAATGGTTTTGCATTATCTTGTTGTCACAAATTATCAATAGTGCCCAATAAAAAGATTTTTTCTCACCTTATTCTCACAAATATCATTGCACTAACTAAAGAGTCTTGCTTTACTTGATTGTCACAAATATCTCTTTCATTTTATTAAAATAATATTAACCAATTGGTATCATTGCTTGATTTTGATGTCTATTATACTTGATTATAATCAAAACTTTGATTTTATCTTTCAATTTTCAATACATGAAACTAAGAAGTATAATAATATAACCATTCTTATTAAAGTGTTATAGATATTTTTAATATAATTTCATTAATTTTGTCTAGCTTGTTCTCACTATATTATCGATTACAAAATATCTAATATCTCATATTCATTGACATATGTCCAACATCACATATGCATCAACACATATCATTATCATGTGCTCATGACATCTTATGTATATCATTTTATGTCATATTCAAATCTTTTGTTCATCATGTACTTAGTTCCAGCACAACTCTTTATACTTATTTAGAGTTTCTCATGATTGGCATTTAATTTACTCAAATAATGTCATCTAATGGCATCATGATTCTTCAACATAGGCTATGTTCCATAAAATTTATGCATGAATCCAAATTACAGAACTAAGTATCACAAATATGATTAAATATGAGTGAAAATTTTTTATTAAACTTAATAGTAAACTTTATTAGTCACTTATCTCAAGAGACACAATTTTTATTGATCAATTTTGTATTAAATTAAGCATTGGTCTATTTGGATTTGTTGGACATTTTGGTTAACTTGAGTAGTTTGTTAATTTTATATGCTAATGTAGGCTTTGGGTCACAAGTGACACCTACTTTCTAGAATATTTAGTAGTTAGCTAAGACTAGATTTTGGGATAATTTATTCATATCAATATTATAAGAACCAACTTGTTGAATTCACCCAAATTATTAATAATCTTGTCATGATATTTTTCTTCCAAATGCTTTCTTTACTCCCTTATCATCATCTCCCTCATCTTCATTTGTCCTGAAAAAATAAGTTTTGGATTTACTTAAATTTTTTAATGATATGCTCTTCTCATTAGCATTAGCTTTGTGGAAGCTCCCTTAGCTCTTAAGTGTCCACTCATGGGTACTCTCCATTTCTTAAATTTATTTTCTCTCTCTCTTGTCTTTTTTATTGAAAATAATCACAACTTTGTTCTCTCTCCTCAAGATCATCCTCTATCTATTTATAAGAGTTTATGCGAGAAATGGGTTAGCCAAGCTTGTCCTTATTTTATTATTATCATTATTATTATTACTATTATTTCTCCTTGGTGGTTGCACTACAAAAAGCTGTAAGGCATCTTAGTGATGGGTAATTAGCTCATCATTTTAGATCAGACCATGTGTAATGGATGGGCTCCTATAAAGTCAACCAAGAGAGATTGTGACATGTTAAGTTTATAATTAAAGATGTTTGGAAAAGTTTTAAAAAATTACATTTTTTTCTTCACTTAGTGATATACTCAATATTTTATGCTCTCAAATGATTTCATTTAAGAATTATGTTTTCGAAATAGTATAATTATTTTTATAATTTGTCAAACTTATCTAAGATTGTCTTAGTTACTAAGATTTTTTAAAACATAACTATTAGCTTGACATAAAATTTTAAATGTCATAGATGAACACATTTGTGTATGTCTTAAGATAGAATTTTTGATAATGTTGTTAATCAACCAAAGCATATTATTGAACGTATCACTTGACCTCTTTTACATTTAACTTCATAAGGGTTAAAATCCCAAACTTTAGATAAGTGTCATAGGGATTTATCAGTAAGAAGGCCTTTTAAGTCAAAGAACTAGGCGATTTACTAACTCAATACTCAACTTCTTAAGATGAGAAAAGTCTTCACTAGAATCTCCGTTATTGACTAGTAGATCCACTTCTTGATTTTGTTCATAATGAAACAAAAATAGATCTATAGTATCATACTTTTGGAGAATAGGCCAAGCTACTGTTCATAGGATTTTAGTGTAAATCTTTCCTTTTTAATAAGACTCTACTTATTAGTTAGTTGGAAACTAAAGATTTTTAAGTGCTTCATTTTTAGCCCTCAAGAAAACTAGTGACTTGGATCAAGGCTTCATGCTTAGCCTTTTTGTTGGTGATAATGAAAACAATTATGATAACACCTTTAAGCTTTACTTACTAAGAGCTAAGAAGGATTGAATTAATGTTACAAGACTCACACATGAAAGCTCCATCAAAAATGGTTGTCAAAAGTTTATAAGGGTCTTAGGCTTTGAATCAAAGAGTTTCTCTCAAATAGAAAACCTTTATGAACTTGAGATTTCATAAATGAATAGGAAATGAATTTAAGTTCAAACTCATCATGCTTAATTACCCACTTTTGCAACCTATTTATATGTTCCTCAAAGGTTTATTAGTTGTCACATCTATGATATGAATATTGCTATAATTGAAAGGTTGACATAAGTAAAGCAAGGGTTACATGCTCTATAAGAGAGTATCTTAGCTCTACATCTTTCTGAGTGAGAGTAACATAATAGATTAGTTGTTGAAATCTATTATTCTCTCGAATTAAAGCATAGTTAATTATCAAACTTGAAGCAATTAGATATATACATAAACACTCCCTAAGGACTAGATTGCTCAAGATTGGAGGCTAAGATAAGTAACAATTAAGCTCTAGAAAAGCCTTTTAACAATCTTCGATTTACTATTGTCTAAACGTATTGTAGAGTAGCTTGATAAATTGTTGAAGTTTCTCTCCATGCTTGAAAATAAAAAGGGTTAACCTGATAATTTTTTAGCTAGATATTGAGCATTTCGATGAGCTTTTTTGGAAGGCATGTTTATCAAATCCTTTACCATGTCTAGATTTAGTCCAATGGTACACTTTTTACATGTCTTTAAAGATCCAATTTTTATTAAAGATTGTTTAGCTAACGTTCTAAATTTTTGCATCTCTAACTTTGAAAGATAAAATCAACCATCATTTAACAAATAGCCCTAGCATTATTTAAATCAAATGACATTCCTCAAAATATCACAAAGTAATTATGGCTCATGTCATTTCTTTCTCTATCTTTTGATTTTGAAAACACATTTTTTAAAATAAAAAACCATTAGCATGATCATTTTTAAAAAGCATACTAAAAATAATATACATTTTTATATTTTTAAAATTAAAACAAAATCAATACAAAAAAAATTAACATTCTTTCAAAAGGTAAGTTCTTAAATCACTACAAAAAAAAACTAATAAAAATACTATATCATGGTTATAACTGTTTGATACTACTAAAATTTAAAAGGAGCTATCATAGAAACTTAATCAACTTAATAGAAACATAACAAACTACTAAATAAGATAGAGCATCATCTATCGTTCCTTTTGATTGTAACATCCATAATGTGAGGGAAATTATTTGAATAATATTTTGATATTTTAAATTACGATGTGCTTAAATTAATAAGAAAAATCATAATCATAAGTTTGATTTATGATCTTAGGAAGAGAGATTTATAATATCCAAAATATAAAGAAAATTGAATTGTTGTTATTTTTAATTATTTAGAATTTTAAAGAATTTTTGAAAACTTTAAAGTATCATTTCATATTATTCAAAAATTATATACCACTAAAGGAGCAACCCCTAAAAGAGAGAGACAAATTAAGAAATAAAACGAATAAATTATTTGAATATAATGATAATATGTTTACAAAAAAATTCTTTTGAGTATTAAAATAGAAGATCAAAGATTTATAAGGATTAACCTATGAGCTTCAAAAAGTTTTTAAAATAACTAAAAATATTACATAAACTCACAAAATTATGAAATTTTACTAAGTCATAGAATTTACAAGTATAAGGATAGTAAAAATTTTGTGTCTAAAAAAGTAGGCATGATAGTCAATGAACCAAAAGTTAATGAGGATTTAAAAATATTTTAGGTTTGGTTAAATTATTAAAAATATTAATATCATTTAAAATATATGAAATTTGGCAAATAGGTGGAGTTGGCCTAGAAGAATCATACAAAATTAACAGCTAAACTTTTGAAGTTCAAATTATTAAAAAAATGCAAGAAATCTAAGAATTTCCTAATTTTTATTAAATCTTATTTTTTAATTTTCCTAATCTTATTGTACTGACAAAATTGACATGACAATAATTTAATTTTTTGCAAAACTATTAAATTCCAAGCGATATGAAGGCAAGAAGTCACTAAAGTGAAGTGGTCTAATTGTTGAAGGGAAATGAAGCATCGATATTTAGTGTATGAGAGGATGACCATGGATGATGGGGGTGTTTTGAATAAAATTAAAACATTTTGATCGTGGTTGAAAGCTTAAAGAGAAGAGGAGGGAGAGAAGTTGTGTTGTTAAATTATTGGAAAGAGTTTAACTAGTCAAGTAAGGGAATTGAGAAATAATCTTGGAAATTAGGAAAGATATATTGTAGTAAGTGTAAAATACTTAAAATGAAGGAAATATGGATCACATAAAGGCACATAATTTTATATCTATTTTGAGGGGAGACCTTTACAAGAGGAATTAAGATAGCAGGCTCATACATCTATGTATACTTAGTATTATATAATGCTTGGCATCTATAATAAGTAATGAATTGAAATCTATCAAATTCAAAGATGATTGACATTCATGCTTGTGTTTGCTTATATTTTACTAAGCATCATATGATCATTATTTTGTTATAGATAAAATACATGTTATAATAATATGTATGATGATAATGGCCATTAAAGAAAGATGAAAAAAGGCAATGATTATTCTTCATATATTTAGAAAAGAGAAAAAAGGAAAAGAAATAAAGAGCAAAGGTTGCTAAAAGGTAAGGTATGATTCTATGAGTTCAACGATGTTAGTTTTCAAAACTGATGTTTATCATTCAAAGAGCTTAAATTATGACACAAAACAAATATATTGTTGATTCAATTTGGTTGTGTGTCTAGAAGATCAATTGTTTTGACTATTCACTTACTAAGGGGTTTGATGAAGAAATCTAGAAGGGAAATGATAGAAGTCCCGTAATAGTGTTTTGAAAGGCCTTGTGATAGGGAAAAACTCAACAATAATATATTGAAGTTAAGAAAGCATGCATATAAAAGTAATGATGCATATGTGCATTCAAGTATTGTTGATTAAAGTTTTCTCAATTGTAATTTGTTGCATTGGTTGTATATTCACAATGGTGCATTCTTATTTTTACTTTTGATGATGCTTTTGTTGATAGCACTAAGAAAGAGGTTATTTTATTATGTTTAACTGAACAATGAATTCGTTTTAAATAAAACCCAAAAGAGTACAATTGCTAAGGATTACCATTATATGATAGTAAAATAGAAAAAATGAGGGATTTCATTATTTCTAATACAAATTTAAAAAAATGGAAAAATTTAGAGGATGTTATGATTTAATTCAAACATGTAGAAGGAATTGAGGAATGCTTTTGTAATATTTTATGATCAAAATATCTTACTCATGTTTACATAAACGTTTTTTAAAACCAATTGGAATAAACAATGTTATATGATTTTAAATATTGTCTTGTGAATTCAAGTATACAAATAGAACATGTGGTAGATATACTCGAAATGATATGATTAGAAATAATCAAAGCGATAAAAATATTATTGCCAGAAGTGTTGTGTTGTATTATTTGAACATGTTAATTTTAGATAGATAAATTAATTCATTAATTGAGAAGAGTTATCATAATTCTCTCATTCAATGGTGGAAGAGGAAGACAAAAAAGAGGTGAGAACAAATTAATATAAGGGACTTGGCATATTTGAATCTTAATATCTAGTCAGTGTGGTGCAATGGTGTCATAGAATTTATGTAATGGTCTTGGATAAATGGGACTATAATGCAATGCACACTCAAAGGTTTGGGGTGGTGTATAGTTGCAATCTTTGGGATTTTGTACCCAAGACCAAACTATGAGGACTTATGAAAAGTGTTTGAAATTAAGAGTAAAGAAATGCTAATGCAAATGTGGTAATAAAAATGAGAACAAAAAATGCATGCAATAAATTTTGAAAGACATGCATTTTGTACCTAATTGCAACTACGACAAATGTAAGTTATGATTTTGATGAGGCATGACGACCAATTTAAAATAATAATAACTCAAATAATTGAAACCTTCTCTATTGAAAATCAGGCAAATTAACCAAGTTCTTGAGAGACAACTATCCTTCGTCTAACAATTTGTTGGTTAGATTCCAAGTAAAAGTAGTTTATGAAATTAACATTAAGCATGCTATTAAACTCATGCAAGCAAATTTAAATATAAGAGGAAATCTGAATTTAAATTTTTGTGGTGCAATGAAGATGAAAGTGACAACACAAGGAACTCATATTGATTGAAACTATTTTTTTTATAGCAACATTTATAGGACCAACAAAACTAACATGAGAAAGATGCAAAATCATGTTGTTCTTACTTTAACAGTTATATAGATACACAAAGAAATAGCAAGAAAGAAGTGTTAAAGCTAGTACAACAAACAAGGTCAAGATATACCAAGGGAAAGACTTGAGAGGTCCCTCTATGCGTACACATGCAGTGACCAGCACCTCTGGTTCTTTAAAGTTTGGTCATCTTGGGCTCAACAACAATGATTTCTTCTCTACAAATGTCATAAAAATACAATTTTAAAAAGAGAAACCTTTCATAATAGGATTTGGCTCTTATAAAGTTTTATATTGTGTCATTTGGTCTAGCCTATTATTTTTCTGTGTGTGTGCATATCCGTAGACATTTAATACAAGTTATACATGCATTAATTTTTGTTAGACTTTTTTTATGGTCAATGGATGCATTGTTTTCATTTATGCATGAATGTACATAATGATTTTTGTTCTCATATAACCATGTTTGTATGTACATAATGTAATTTGTGAACGTATTAACTTCTTTTTGTACATATGACAATACTCATAATCCAAGACATATATTAGACATTGTCTGTACTTGTATAGAAAGTAGGTTCATACACCTCAACAATGTTAAAAAGCAAAGCTAATATCATAATCCTCTTCTTCTTTTTCTATTGGCAAAACCATAAACCTTTTACAAATTTTAAGGTTGTTGAAGTTCATGGAGGTGGAAAGAGGAACGATGATGATGTATTATGGTAAGGGGCGGCAAGGATAATGGAGAATAGTATAGAGATGTTGTCACTTCTGCTTGCATCTATTATATGCATATACTAATAGTCTATTATAGAAGCATTATTGAAGATATTAATATCAAAATAGATGAGGGTGGAAAAAAATTGATTTGAAACTATAAACACATATACCTATTCTAACTGAAAGTCAATGAAACTATGTCGAGTACAAAACTATAATATACATAATATCATATTCACAATCATCTTACATGTCTCTAGAAATTATTTCTTTGTGAATTTGTGATGTCTTGTAATATAAATAGAAAAATAAGTTATACTATTTAATAAGTAAATATTATATGTAATAATTAACAGGATATGATATAATGATATAAATATGATTATAAACATGACATCTCTATAATACTTAGAGAAGAAATGAGTCGCCAATAGTAATAAATAATATACTTAGTAATATAAGAGTCCACATTTATATATTATATATTTTTCATATACATATTATATATCATTTCTTATTAATTTCTCTTTTTATCTTTGTTTTTCTTTTTTTGTTAATTTATTATAATTGAACTCATATATTATCACATATTTCTACAATATGTTATCTCATATATGTATGACATATAATCACATAATCTCTACACCTTTATTAATAAGCATGTCATAACTGGTTAGTCCTATCAATTACATTATATCATTATAGAACATCAACTTTGCAAATGGTGCTAGTAGTAGCAGGGAGATCTCTAATGCCATTTCATAACATAATAATACTAATGCTAATCATGTTTAGCATATCATGTGTTGAGCTTATCATATATAGTGGAATTATGAAATAAAATATATAAATTTTTTTATTTTTTATTCTTTTTTTTATTTAGGATATTTAACCCAGTGATAATTTACATCATATTATAAGATACTATTTCATTTATTTATCTTTTTATCTTCTATTGTATTTCTATTATGTTGCATTTTAATTACTCAATGTCATAAAAGCATTGATGTATCAGAACATGAATGCAAACATGAGACTTGTAAGTCATGCTTGATCTTACTAATTCTTTTTTTTGTGCTTGCAGCAGTTAAAATCACCTCTAATTCTTTTATCATAGTTTCTCACTCTATTCTTGCTTTTATTTTTTTTATTTAAGCTGCAACAACAATTTAAACAAAATATTCCTTAGTTGTGGCTTCTCTCACTTTCCCTTGTTTGTTGGAAGTATAGCAGTAGTATTTCTATATTACAATTATTGAAAACAGTAATACTTTTCTTAATTTTTAATTGAAGCTGAAGCTCACTTTAACTATAGTTTCCCATTCCCAGTTTGGTAGAATGCCTTTTTCCTACTAAGCTTCAGCTTGCTACAACTCTAGCCCTTACTGGGTTGTAAAAATTCACGACAACCTCTTCCTTTAGGAAAGAAAATAGAAATGCAAAGCTGAGCTCTCTTGGCAGCACAAGTATAACAAAAAACATCTCCCAAATAGGTTTAATGTCAGCTCACCTACTTTGGCTGCCATGCTTTATTCAGCATTACAATTAACTTGTGTTGTTGATTTTGATTTTTTTTCTCTTTTCCTGTTCTGCTGCTCTCCTTTGTTCTTCTTTCTATGTTTTCCTATCCCTGTTTCCTTTTCCTTTTTAAGGACTTTTCCAAAGCAGCTGATTCCTTTGCCAACCTTCTCAAGTGAGGGTCACAAAGGTTCTTGAGGTTGATCCAAAAAAAGGGGAATAAGCTAGAAAGAAATATGTTGTTGTTACTATTACCAAATAAATAATAGAAAGTATTTTTAGAATTCAATAACTCCTAAAATAAATTAAAAATAAAGGAGAGTTTAAAAAATTTTTCAACAAGGATCATAAGCTTCAATTTTGAGATGTAATCAAGAGAGAACATTCATCGAAAACCTTGGTTGCATCTTATTTTTGATTGGAAGTGGTTCAAATGAATGCCTTGCAGAGGAATTTTAGAAGCTTGGACGAGGAGATGGAAACATGGTTGAAATCATAGAAATTGGTATCGTTGTCGGAGAGGTGGAGTCCTACTATGACAAAGGTCATTTTAAGGATCTTATAAATATTGTATAATACTCCACTAGCCTAACCTGTCCAAACTTGATCAACTTTTTATTTTAATTAAATCTATTAAAATTAGACCTGTTTATTATTGGCATACTTATGAACTTACATGTATTATCATATATCTTGAAGGAACTTGTTGAGAATTAGAGCAAAATGCAGACTTATAAGCAATTTATAAAGGGAGAACATTCATTGGGCACCTTAGTTGTATCTTATTTTTAGTAAGGGCATCATGAAAGACTTAAAAGGATCTGATTTAAACGATTGCCTTGTGGAGGACTCCAAGGAAGCTTTGATGAGAGATGAACACATGATTGGGATTGTAGAAAATGACTTCATTATTGAAGAGGTGTAGACAAGCGGATGCTGACTAGAACAAAGAGCATTTTAAAAATATTATAAATATACTAAGATACTCCACAAGTCTATCATACCCAAACCTTGTGTTTTAATTGAATATGCTAAGTTTGGACCTATTTTTTATTGGAATACTTGTTGACTTGCATGCTTTATTATAAATCTTGAAGGAACCTATTGAGAATTAGATCATAACTCAGATTTATATGCAATTTACTCTTATATTTATGTATAACGTGATATATTATTGTTAGTTAGTTAGTATATTCGAAGTAACTAGTTATTTTATAGTAAATCTTCATTTTTTAGTTGCTTAAGTGTTCATTATTGCTAATGAGAAGTTTTGTTATTGGATATGGTTGTTGACATAAATAAGTTTTTAAGCAAACATACTGCATAATTTATCTCTTTCTTAATCTAATCTCCATTATTGAATAAATTAATACACTTAAGCTGGATTAAGTCTAGCTTGGGAGTGTGAGGCACTACCAAATGACACTTAGGCTTAGCATTTGAATTTAATGCTTGCTTATTCACATGCTTTAATTATTTTTTGAAATTAGATTACAATTTTGCCATAATAATATTTTAATTTCTAGTCTGCTCTTTAATTTGCCCTGTTATGAATTTTTTTCTTTTTTACTTGACCTTTGGGCATAAACTTCTCTCTTTAACCAAGCATTAACATATGTCTATAGTTAAACAATTGCTTTTGGTTGGCCTGCTTTAGATGGATCAAGCATAGTGCATGTTTCTGGCAAATTCGTTTTGGCAATTTGCATATCTAGTTGGAGTTGCTCAGAATTTTTTTATTTGAAATACTTCTATTTCATTATTGTTTGAATTTCGACGAATATTCTACAGGATTTTATATTTCACTTGACCTTTATCTCGAGTACAGCTTTCTAGTTGATATTATGTTTTTTTAGTAGCTCTAACTCTTTTCTCTATGATTTTGTAGTTTCCTGATAAAGTTTGATCATATTATCAAAAGGAGGGGCAATAGAGCAAGGAAGATTCGATGTTAAAAATCTCTATTGCATAATAGATAAAAAATGCATGGATTAAACTTTTTGGTTTTGTTTAACTTTTAGATTATTTATTTCAATTACAGAAAGTCATTATTTACAAGCACTGAATTTGTTCATTGCCTCCTTGATTGGAGGTTCTTGATTGCAGGCTTGTGTTGAGTTTCATGCTGGGGAGAATGAAGATCAGTATTAGAAAGCAGTAGAGTCATATAAGAGATCTTTAGACTATTACAAGGTCAGTTTAAGCACTTCTTATGATGCCCAAACATATAATAAAAATATTTTTGAGCATTGAGTTTTTTTTCTCGAAGATTCCAAACTTAATATTATATAACAAAAATTAAATACTTTTTAGGGCATGCTTTACCAGTGTTTAGGTTAAGTTTTTTTTTGACTTGGAAGTTGAGTTCAATTCATGAAACTGCTATATTATGTAGGGTAATGCGTGTCTGAAATAGCTTCTTCTTATATTCAATTTTTTGGGAGCCTATATTATGCCCTTCTATTTGGTGTTTTTCTATTGAAATGTGGTAAGATGAGTCATCGTATGTCCTCTTGAGCATATATTTGGTTTGTTGCATTGTGGCATTTCAAGCAATTAATCACTAATGTGGTGTTAATTTCTGTGAAACTTGAAAGTGCCTATTAATGTTTGCAATTGGTATGTAGTGACATGCATTTGGTACCTTAATGTATATGTATTAGTACGTCCATGTTTATTGTTATATGCATTACACTAATTTGAATTTTTTTAGTCAGGCAACTCTTTTAACGAACTGATTGTCATATTGACTAGAAAGCGCTAAGAGCTTATCCTAATTGTCCAGGAGTTGCGAGGCTTCGTATAGGATATTGTAGATACAAACTTGGTCAACTTGACAAGGCTTGACAAGCCTTTCATCGAGTGCTTGATGTAAGTTAGTTTTAATTTATAGTACAAATTTCATGACATGCCCTGTATGTTCTTATATTCCTCTTTTATTTGTTTCCATTTTGTAGTTAGATCCAAAAAAATATTGATGCTCCTGTGGCTCTTGGAATTATGGAATTGCAAACAAATGAAGGTGAGATTGTACTTGTCAATCTAAGAGGTAGCATAGGCAGTTCATTTTTTGTTTCTTCATAATGGGGTGGGTTTGGTTCATTGAAATATTGTTTTATTGATGGCTAATTCATTTTAGTGTTCTTTTGTATTTGATGGTATTAAAAAAGGAATGCTAAAGATGCAAAGAGCTTTTGAAATATATCCATATTGTTTAATGGCATTAAATCATTTGGCAAATCATTTCTTCTTTACTGGTCAGCATTTTCTTGTTGAACGTTTAACCGAGACAGCATTGTCTGTAATTAATCATGGGTTGATGAGAGCTCATTCCAACTACAATTTGGCAAGATCATATCACAACAAGGTATGAATAGTCCCTTATCTGTGATGTTTATATTATCAACCATTCTTGTTTATACACTTAACATGATGCTTGATCATTGGTCCCAATGATTGAGTGTTTCTGTACTCTAGCATACAATATGCTCTGTTTCTTTTTGTTTGTCTTAAATCTTGTTGTATTTGATTGCCTATTAGGGTGATTTTGACAAGGCTGGGTGGTATTACATGGCTTCTATCAAAGAAATTAACAAGCCAATGGAGTTTGCTTTGCCATTTTATGGTGTGTTCATATATCCGCTCGCTGCTTTTTCTCTTCACCAGTGTTATATTTCTGAAAGAATTGTGTACATGGAAAAATATTGCATGCTATTAAAATTGCATATGATATTCAAAATATACATTTTGTGGCATTATATTTAACTATTTTTTAATGAGGTAATTTTATCATGGCCTGCATTGGAGATGTAAATTTCCTATAATAGATATAAACTAAATTGTTTTTGTTGTTCAAATTCTAGTTGTATGTGATTAGGCTTTCTTTGATGTTTCTTTCTTGTCATTCTTTGGGAGTGATCTCATTGAAATGTTCGGAAAAAGAATAATCAAAACCCCTTTGATATATTAAAGTTTATTTTACTTTTGAGTTGAGTACATACAGGGATGTTTGACCCATCCAAGTTGGTTAGGCATTTTTAAAAGCAATTTACTGAACTTCATTGGTTAAGAAATGATAATCATGTGTTGTGTTTAGCTGCACGTCCAAAGCAAGCTCAGCAAGCAGGAGAGAGTAGCTCTCATTTGACTAGGCAGAGGGGATAGAGAAAAGTACAAGGCTAAAACTACAGTGAAACAAAAAAGGTTGTCATAGTTACATTTGAAATTTTTAATTGCAAGAGCATCATGTTTTTTTGTTTTGTTACGTGATTTTGTTATTTCAAACCTTATTTTATCTGGGTTGGCCTGAGATAAATTGCTATTATTGTTTAACCAGACTGGTGGGCTAAGCAAAAGGTAGAACCAACACTCGAAGGCAATGCCACAGGCTGCCAAAAGAGCAAGAGCAGCCATTCTCGTCAATAGAAAACAAGTGGCAAAGCCAATTTGTAAGCAGTTTAGGGGAAGGAAAGCATGCATGCTTGCTCGAGTATTCTTTGCCCCTTGCATCAAAAGCTCCACCCATGCCGATGTGATCAACTGCCACCTTTATTCCTCCCCAAGCACAAGAATCAGGTGCGCAAGCACTCACGCTATCTAAAACAGAGATAGATATGTGATCCATTCTATAGGTCCGATCAGCATCAGCCTGCATGCCTTCCCCTCAACCTGATCATCGCTGTCCAAAGTCGACGTCAAATTCTCTTCATGCTGCCGGATGAACTGTAACATATCATAGCAAGCGTGCTAGTAAATCAGCGGGCTCGCTCCTCCCATGGTAGCCATTAACTTTGGTCGCATCAACACAGGATACATCATATAGTCAGATAGGCACTTGCATGCCTGGAACCCACATCAAGTGCTCTTCTGTGCTCTTAACCCCTTAGACTGTGGTTGTGGTTCATGACGATGTTGCAACGAGTGCAGCTCTTAGGGCTTCCAGCGGTAGGATAGCTGTGTTGCAATGTGCCAGAAGAACTTGCTGATCTGCTGAGACTGGAATAGAACATAGACGGCAATATTGAGCTCGTAGGTTAGGGCAAGAAGGTGTCCAGCACACAACTCATTGTCCTCCATGGAATAGGTGGTGATGGTTTCTGGGCCACCAAGGTGAAGTAGAAGGAAAGGCACCCAGAATGCGAGGATGGTGTTGTTGTTGTTGTTGTTGTTGTCCATGATGCTGCTTAGCTGGCCAAGAATGAAGTCGGCAACAAAGTTGGCCAACAGATAGTTGCTCCAAACAGCCATCCTTATCCATGTTCTCGATGCTAAGGTCTTTCTCAAATGTCCAAGGAAGATGAGTAATATTTGTATCGCGATGCTAACAATTATCAAAATACACACATCCCACTTGCTCGAGAGTTTCTTATATTTTTTCGGAATATCCATTAATTTTGTGTCTTCAGTGAGATCAATTGATTGCAGAAAGTGAAAATAATTTCACTTTCTCCATTCTTTTCGATCTCCCTACTCCGTTTTCTAGCCTACATCATTGGTCATCCATATATTCTAAATCTTAGCTAAAGGGAACCCGTAGGTGAGTGTGAATATAAATTTTATGGGGAAACCAAGCAAGTTTGGAGCAACAGCCAAAACATGATCAACTTTCTTGAGTCCAAACAGCATGAAATATATATTTGTTTAGGGGGCACGTCTGATTTATAATTGACACACAAAGGTTAAATAAATTCCTTGCTTGTGTGGGAGACCACTATATAGTTAACATCCTTTCCTTGATGCCTTTCAATCTTTCTCACAGTCATTCTAACATTGGATTAGCCGTACAACGGTTTTACATAAAACATATAATGCAATGAATTTAATGTATAGTATGCTATTAAATAATTTACAAAACATATAATACATCAAGTATAAAATATGGCATGCTAATACTACAATAGAGGAAAAAAGATGATAATTTGAGTGAAAAAATTATATGAAATATGGCGTGTGTGTGTGTGTGTATGTCTATATATTAATATATTAAAAAATTTATTTGTTGATAAATATGCATATTTATATTTGTAAAAAATAAAAAAAATAATTTAAAAAAAGTGTTTTCATCCTAAATTCAATAAGTAAAATTTGTAATTATGATATATGCACAATATTAAATTAATATATAAAATGTTTCATAATAAAGATGTTTTTGCATACTATTTATTATTTTTTTACTCTTACATAGAATATGATTTTTTAAAGAGGTTGATTATTACTTTATTAGTTTATCATTTTATATTTTAATAATATTTATATTTCATGTTAGGCACGATGATATGTGCTTTCATGAAATAATGCATGCAAAAATAGAATTTTGTTATTGTAATATCTTAAAATTTTTCTCTATATAATATACTACAAATCTTGAGATTTGATTGATATAATTATAATTATGAGAATTTAGATAATAATAAAATTATTATTTTTTAAATAATACATTTATTAATTAAAAGAAAATATTAATAATTTTATTTTTAGAAGTATGTCATATTTTTAAATGAAAATAAAAAATTTATTAAAACGTATAATTAAAAAGAACTCCCTTTGAAGAATATAATTGTAGTGTGCTAATAATGTTTTATGACCTATATAATTAATTACAATTTTTGGAATAATATATATATATATATATGATGAATATTTAAATGGCAATAATACTTTTCAATTTAAGCAAATTATCTTCAATAAGACTAGTGTTAAATAAGTTAATACTAAAAGTTTTAGATTGTTTGGAGATGTAGCTAATGAAAGAAAAATGAAGGGAGAGAAGGAGAAAAAGAGAAACTAAAGAGAAGAGGGAAGAAGAAAGTCTCAATTCAAGAGGGCAACAGGAAAGAGAAGAAAAATAATCGTGTTGGTCATAAGGAGAGCAGCTAGGAAGATAGAAAGAAGACTTACTATTACTATAAGATTCAAGAAGTGGAAGAACGTACTAGATAGCTATTACAATGAGTGAAAATAGAGCAAAAAGAGGTTGAAATTATATTTTTTATTGAATTTATTCATTTTTTTATAAAGAAATTAGAGGTTTTATTTTATTATACAAGTTAAGAATGTTATGATAATTAATTATGAGGGCTTAGAGTTGTCTTATAGTAAAATATAACTGAATTTAGGCCTTATGGTTTTGTTTAGAGGTGAGTCTACTATATGATTAGACTCGATATACAATATGATTATCAATAATTTGTTTAGGGAGTTAATAAACATATCATACAATTAAGAGAATATGTAATATAATTAGAGTTAAGTTGGTTCTAGAATAAAGGTTATTGTGTTGTCCAACAATTTCATCATATCATAGTTTGAGCGATCATACTGTACCATGAGCTTCTCACACAATATGATTAGATAAAGGTCAAAGAGTAAGATGGGATTCTGATAACCATATATAGGGAGTTGAAGAAATCACACTGTTTGGTGGAGAGGCCATATAATACAATAAGTGAAGAATTAATAAAAAAATTTAGTGAGATGCCAATTGTACAATAGGATGCGGGAATCATATAGTTGATGCTTTTGCAGTAGAAGAGAAAGTACAGAGAATGCTTTGGGTTTTATAATCTGAAGGAATTTTAGATACTTTAATTATTAAAGATTATATAGTAACTCATGTGCATGCATCTATGACTTTGTAGAAAAACTAAAAGAAAAGGAAAGTGGATTAAGAATCTTCACCTTGAATTTAGGCAGAAAAGTTTGATAATTGTAATATAAATATAATATTAAATTAATATATAATTTTTTCGTAAATTAAGATATCTTATATGCCATTTTATATTATGTATTTTGATATATGACATAGTTATCTATATAAGAAGTATTGATATTACATTGACTCATAGTTTTTAAATTTCTGTGGATCTTTTATATGTTAATTTTATGATAACATATGTACATTAAACCAAACAGATAGCATGAGAACTGGTTTATATTAGAAATATAATATATAGATTTTATTTTAAGTTATGGCATGATATTTAAAATAAGTTTAGATTAACTAAAATTAAATGAAAAATATTATTGAGTTTTCTTGAAACATTATCCTTATGTGAAATGAACATATAGTTTCATTAGAATGTGCAAGGTGTCCAAGAAACTTATTCGATAATAGCTCATCAAATTATTTAGTATCATTAATACTTTGTGTTTGGTGGCTTAGGTATTAGTTTAAGACCTTGTACTAAAATGGATAATTTGGATAACATTATAAGTATTTTGTTTAGGAAAATAAAACTATTACTTTATTGTAAATATTACGGAAGAGATTGTTATACTCTTTTATCCAAACTAGATAAGGTTATCTTGACAATCAAGTATGTTATCCTTATATGTGTCAAATATATGACCCTTAATAACTAACTTCTAGAGGATGCTGGATGCTTTAGATTACTTAATCAAATAGCTTAGTTAATGTGTCTAATAATTGAATCCATTTATTAATCTCAATGTTATCAGTAGTTTAATTATTAATCATCTTTGTCTCTTTGCAACACATGTACAATAATGTAATCATGTTGCTTGATTTGCATAAGGTTGGAGCATAGTTGTGGTGACCAAGCGTGCCTTTCTTGGGATCAGATGTCACATCCTCTATTTCTTTTATTTTTTCTTAATACTTTAATTTTGAAATGTATTTTTTTATAAAAAAATTAAATAAATACATTACGTTTCAAAACATTTGGTATGCTCACATATCCAAAACAAATGAAAAAATGTGCCTACCCTTCAAGATAAATTTTATGTGAAACCAAATATATGAAACAACATAATGATCATATTACTTATAAAATGTGAGTCTTTACATAATGTTGAAATGTTTAAATAAGTAAATATGACAACAAATGTGTCTAAACCTAATACAATAGGCAATTAGCATGTCCAATAAAACCAAGTACATGTCTAACTTACTATAAAACATTTGAGGCATAACGAATAAGAGTGGATGCATTTGTTCATTTAAGAAAATTTTTAATAATAAAAGTTAGTAAAAAAACCTTTCGAGCTTAAAATTATTTTTTTTATTAATGAAATAAAATTTTTCAATAATAAACAAAATGCACATAAGATTTTTTAGGTGCTTCAACCAAAACCTGTGCCTACATACACCCTCGATCCTAGAACAGGCTTCCATTGACCATTTTCTTTTTACTAAAGCTAGTATGGGTAAACCAAATGCACATCAATGTTTCAATGAAACCAAAATAAGAGAAATTTAGGTTACTCAAAAAAAATTAATGCTTTACAATTTTTTGTTTACAAAAATCTTATATCTTTAATTTTTAAAAATAAATTGGTGTTTTAAAATTTAATAAATATGTAATAAACATAAAATAAAATAAGTTAAAAATATAATGCAATGAAATAAAATAAAATAAGTTAAAAAACTATTAAAAATAAAAATATTTTGAACATCTAAAAAATAAATATTTAATTAGACAAAACTTATCGAGACAAGTGTAACCAAGATTGTTCTTTCCCTATTTTGTATTACTTCAAAAATACAAATTTAAATAACTATAAAAAATAATAAATTAATATTTCAATATTTAATAAATATTTAATAAATTTAAAATATGATAAATTAAAAAATATAATATAACTACATCAAATGAAATTGAGTGTAACATCATAATTCATCAAAAAAGATATAAATCAAATGTCTCATAAGCAAATCAAAAAGCCAAGAAAATGAAACATTTGAAAATAATAAAATAAATATTAAAATGGATATAACTCTTTGAGATGAGTCTATTGATATTTGTTATATTTTGAAAAGTCATTGTATAGGATTATTGCGAAATACCAAGGAAAATAAGTATATATATTTACAAAATATTATTTAAATTTCAAGTAAATATATATTAAAGCTAAGATGAAATAAAATGAAACAATTTAATATAATCGAATCAATGCAAGACAAACCTCACACAAAAGAAGATTATAGTTTGATACTAACATAACAAAATAAAGAAAAAAATTTTAAGAAAAAAATTAAAATGTACAGGAAATTTGCATTCTAAGAACCTAAGGAGATAGGGTAACATCTGTGATCATCAAATAAGATATGAATAGAAATGTTTCATAAAGCATGCCAAACTATTAAAAATAAATGATTCAAAAACACATAAATGAAAATTTAATTAGGTAAAACTTGCTTAAATGACTCCAATGACTTTTGTTATAAAAGAAGAAAATAATAAATAATAATAACAATAAAACTTTCAATATTAAGAAAATATATTAAAGTAAAAAAGAGATAAATCAAATAGACATAATCTAACAAAATCAAAGTGATGTAATCCTCATAGGAGAGGTGACTTAAGGTTATATATTAATATAACTAAATCAAAGTAAACAATTTGAAGAAATAAGATAATTGTATAAGAAAATTACATTCCAAAATACGAGATGATAAGATTTGATATCCTCGATTATCAAGTCATGTATGAATAAAAAAATATTTTAAGACATGCAAAAATCTTTGAAAAAAATATTTAAAAATATGAAAATAAAATATTTAATTAGAGAGAGCTCTGTGAGATGAGACAAACAAAGTTTTTTTAATCCTAATCAAGCTTTATTTAGTATTACTACAAATTATTAATGTAAAAAATCACAAATAATAACCTTTTATCATTTAAATATTTAGTGAAGATATATTAAAGCAAAGATTATCTAAATAAAAGTTATGTAAAAATACGAAATCTAAATGATATATATGTCACATGATAGGAGATTTCGAGTTGCAAAACAATATAGCCAAGTCAATGTGAAACATTTGTAGAAATGAGATAAATTTAATGAGAAATTTGTGTTCAATGATACAAATACAAATATCTTAAAAAGCAAAAAAAATCTTAGAAAATAAAATATTTTAAAATTTAAAAATGTTTAGTTAATAAAACATATCTCATGTAGACGAGTTCAATAATATTTCTTTTATCTTGGTTAGACTTAGCTTAGAATTACTGTAAATTGTAAAGACAAATAAGAGTAAATATGTATTAATGCCAAAAGTTTATAAATAAAAATAATAAAATATGACCAAATCAAAGTGATGTTACGTTTACATGAGTGGATATTTAATTTTCATAGAAATATAATCAAATAAAAGTGAAACATTTCAAGAAATCCAAATATGATACAAATCAAAATATCTTAAAAAGCAAACAAAAATCTTAGAAAATAAAATATTTTAAAATTAAAAAATGTATATTTAATAAAATAAATCTATTGTAACAAGTTCAATAGTATTTATTTTATCTTGATTAGACATAGCTTGGACTTACTGTAAATTGTAAAGACAAATAAGAGTAAATATGTGTTAACACTAAAAAGTTTATAAATAGCAACAATAAAATATGACCAAATCAAAGTGATGTTAAGTTTACATGAGTGGATAATTTGAGTTTCATAGAAATATAACTAAACAAAAGTAAAACATTTCTAAAAATGAGATAAATTATATGAGAAAAGTTGTATTCCAAAATACTAATGGAATAAATTTAAAAAATATAATATCACAAAATCTAAGTGATATTTATTTTACATGTGTGGAGAATTTGAGTTTCACCATAATATAATAAAATATTTTTTTATGAAATGACATAAATTATTTCGAAAAAGTTGCATAGAAAATACTATGGAGGATGTGTGAAACAACCCTATAAGAATCAAAATATCTTATAAGAATTCAAAAACTATGTATAATAAAATATTTACATCTATAAAACTTATTAAACTAGAAAGGTGATAATGTTTGATATGTCTCTATCAGAACTTGTTTGGATTTAATATAAAATATCAATTTAAATAAGTATAACAATAATAAAGTACTATTTTAATATTTGATAAATATATAATAAAGCTAAAATGAGATAAACTAAAGCAATTTATAATAAATAAGTGAAAACTATGTAAATGTCACATCATAGAAGAGTTGGCATTTCATAATAATATATCCAAATCAAAGAAAAATCTTTGATCAAATGAGTTAAATTATTTAAAAAAACTTGTATGGTAACGTTATCCCCCAAGGTACTAAGGAGATCAAGTATAACATCCTCAATAATGGAATGAAGTATGTGTAAAAATATCTTATAAAATAAGAAAAAATAATTATTAAAATATATAAAAATATGAAAATGAATATTTAATTAGATAGAGAATATTGCGACAAATAAACCAATTTTTTTTTCATCTCGTTCAAAACTCATTTTGAGAAAATATGAATTAAAAAAACAAATAAGCATACATAATAATAAAGTATCATCTTAATAATAAGTAAATATCTATTATAGTTGAAAAGAGTTAAATTAAAGTAATGTATTACAACTAATAAAAGTGATTAAAAGATCACATTGGATGAGACATAAAGTTAATAAGTAATATAACCAAATCAAATAAAACATTTTTGTAGAAAAGTGATAAATATTATAGAAAAATTGTGATCCAAGATTTTAAGACGATCTAGTATAGTATCATTGACTATCACATAAGGTTTGAATCGAAATGACTTGCAAAGCATATAAACACCTTTGAAAATATTTTTTTAAAAATTATAAGAAATGAACTTTTAATTGAGTGGAACTTTGTAAGATGACAACAATGGTATTTGTTTCACCTCAATTGATAGTTGTTTATAATTTTTTGAAAATACCAAAGTAATTAAACAAAAGTAATAATTAATCATTATTTTAATATCATGTAAATATATGTTAAAACTAAAGTCAGATAAATAAAAATAATGTAATACAACAAGACTATAGTGATGTAAAGGTTTAAAGAAAGAAGATTTAGAGCTTCAAAGAAATATAAGAAAATCAAAACAAATAATTTGAAGAATTGAGATAAATTATATGAGAATATTTAATTTCAAGTTGATTGGTGGTTGGTGTAACATTGTTAATCATTAAATTTGGTATAAAATAAATTACCTCGTAAATAGTGCCAAAATGATTTAAAATAAAATATTTAAAAATAAAAAAAAAATTTAATTAGATGGTGCCCATGAAGTCGAGTTTAATGGCTTTTGTTTCAACTTAATCAGACATCATATATTCTTATTAAGAAATAATAAAATAAATAATCATAGATAATCATAAGCTATTATTTTATTATTAAATAAATAATTATTAAACCTATAATGATACAAATTAAAGTAATAAAATATAAGAAAATCAAGAACATCTGAAGGTAGCACGAGAGATAAAGTTTACGAGAATGTTGCATTCCAATAAACTCAAGAGAATGAGTGTAACAATCATGATTATTAAATTAGGCAAGAATTATAATATTTTTATTAGGAATAGCAAAATGTCAACTAAAAACTATTTTACATTACAAAAATAAATAATAATAAAAATAATTTTTAAATATATATATATATATATAATAAAACCTAAGCAATGTGAAGGCCTTATGAGGGTTATTTAGAGTATCAATATAATACATGAAAATCTAAGTGAAAACTTGAAACAATTATATAAATTGTATGACAAAGTTAGTCTCCAAGATAGTTAGGATGTCAAGTGTAACATACTCAACAATTGAATCATATATGAATCAAAACATTTGGTAAAGTTTACCAAAATCCTTGAAAAATTATTTAAAAATATCAAAATGAATAATTCACTTGATAGAGCAAATGAAGAAGAGTCCAAAGATGTGTGTTGTTTCTTGATCAAACCTAGTTTAGAAAAGCTTCACATTACCAAAGTAACTAAAGATAAATCATAATAAATAATAATTTTAATGTAAAAGAAATATATATTAAAGGGGAAATGTGATATATTGAAGAAACATAATGTAACCAAATTAATGTGATGTAAATGTCATATGACATGAGATTTAGAGTTATATTATAATATAAAAAAATCAAAGTGAAACATTCGGTGAAATGATATAAACTATATGTGAAAGTTATATTCCATGATACAATAAGGTTGGGTATAATATTCTTGATCAATAAGTTAGATATGAACAAGAGAATCAACAAAAACTTAGTAAAGATTCTATTTCTCTTTAGAAAATGTTTATTCTTCAATTAGGCAAATTTATTGCCTTCAAATAAACCCTAAGTGTCACTTCTTATTTGAGTTTGTGCATCTACAAAGAATGACCAAATATTATATTTCTTCTTTTATTTCCTTGGAGGTTATGTTGCATGTGGCAACACAAGACATTGTCAAAAGGATAGTTAAACTTTACACTTACCTCCTTAGGTGCCAACATTTCCAGAAGCATTGTCCTGAGGGCAATGGTGTTTTTTTATTAATGCACAAGACATGGGTGCAAGATCGATGAATCATATGCATTATCTCCTTAGGCGATCGCATTGGAAGCGATGACAATTAACTCTTGATTGTCCAATCTTAAGTTGTTGGATCTTAAGAGTCTAACATTAAGTAAAAGTATATCAAGAGTTTGAATTTTATCATAAGGTTCTCAAAATTTACATCTCTATTATTTATCTTATAGCTATATTCTAGATTGATGACAAAAATTTGTGATGCACATTTATGCATCTTAAAATTATAATAAATATTATCCATAAAAGTGTGTTTATTGATAGATTATGATTTAATAATAATATAACAAAAAATACAGTTGTTATCAAAAATTAATAATGATAACCAAATCTTTTAATTAAATATATTATTACATTTATTTTTATGAATATATTTTAAAATTTTTTATTCTGTACAAACGCGTAGAGTAATCCTAGTGTCGCCAATTAAACTCAAAACAACACTCCCTTCTTTTATTTTATAAACTATTAATATACAGTAATTATCTTTTGTATTTAAAAATTTGCCATCCCAAAACCACATAAGCTCCTCAGCTTGGTTCTTTTGAGTTTCCCTTCGACAAGGGTTTTGTTAATTGATCTGTAAAAATGGCGACGGTGGCGTACCTCCTCTTACAGGATTCCTTCTCTGCATCTAGAAAGGCAGTCGATAGGCTGAGCCTTCCTCTGCTTCAATCCAGTTGAAGCTGGGCACATAAGGATATGAGGCGAAGCTTCTCCTTATCTACCATTACTTCGAATCGTTCCTACATCTCTTCCTTCAACAATCCACGCTCAGTTCGTCGTCAGACCCAGTGGTCTTGAAGGATCTCGATGACCTCATGATATTCCTGGCGCACATGACCCCCTACTATCCTCGATGCCTCACTAAATTTCCTCATTAGTCTCTCATCTCCTTCAATCCGAAGTTCGAACCCTCCAGGCTTCCCTTTGCTCCAATCTAGCTCAAGCCATCATCCTCCTTGTCAATAAGAAGGTTCGTTAATTTATTTTATTTTGGACGAATCTGTTATAGTGTTCGGTAAGCTTCAATTTGGAGGCCCACCATTATTCAACATATTTCTATTTAGCATTTTAATGGGTTGAAATATCTTTTGTTTGTACTGATTAAAGTTATATTTTGAACTAGGCATTGGAGCAAATGGGAAACTTCCACTTCATTGAGCTTTAAGAGAAGATTATAATTGTTGATATTTTTGTTAGACTTGATTAGACCTTTCTAATTGTTGAACAAGGCAAAAATTTTATTTCCCTTTACAAAGAACAAAACAGACATTTTTTCCCATGATTTCTTAAATATACAAGCTTAACTATTTCTTGTGAGGCTATATATTTCTTTTGCTAGATTCTTATATTAAAAAGGTTTAGACTACCAAAACTAAATTCATATTTCATTATTATAATTACAAGAATAGTCCATTAATGCATCAATTGAGGTCAGATACATTGATTCTAAGATGTTATTATTTCTATTCATTAACTACTTTTGTTATGGATCCAAAGTTGTTAAACCCATTTCCAATAATCAATAGTCATTTTTTTGTCTATAGTTTTTCCTTTTTTATAGGAATGATTTCAGTAATCTACTTCTCTTATAGAATAACATAGTGAACTTATTAATATAACCAAACCATCTAGATTGATTTTCTTTAGAGCTGTCTTCAATTAGTAGAACGCCAACTTTCTCCTTCATAGTAAGTTACTCTTCAAACTTAAAAGCTTTATCTCTATAACAATTATTCTATTTATGTGCTTGTACTCACACATTGAAATTTTATACCATGCAATCTTATAAATTTGCCTTTATTATTGAGTGTGATATTTTGATCACACAACACTCAGAAATATGTTTTCGTTTCATCTTATTTGTTCGGTGCTTGGATCATATTTGTGACATTGTTTGTTAATTTCTCTATCATTTTGAAATATATGCTCAAAATAAGTAAAATTTTGTATTGTTCCTTTTGTTTATGATAATTATTACAATCAATATGTTTTTGGAATTACTTGTCTAAATATTAATTCCATATGTTTATTATAAGAACTAAAAATGCAATACCATTTAAACTTCAGAGTCATTGTTGATACACTCAGTTTTGTTTTATCTATTTGCTTAGTCTCAATTTTTTTTATCTCTTTGCTTTGTCTTATTAATTGGCATAAAATTATTAGCTAAACGCATAATAATGGTTTATCTTAAATTTTGTAATTACATCAATAATTAGTGTAAAATTAAAGATTTCTTTTATTGCTTATGTTGTCAGAAAGATTGATGAAAGGAGAAGTGCAAAAGTACTTATGAAGCATTATCTTTTTATGTGCAAAAAAGGGAGTTGTGAGAAATTTTAAAAATTTTTATGATGCTTTTTTCATAGGTAGAAAACATTTTTGAAATTAAGTTTATGAATGCACCCAAGGACTTAAAGCATAGCCATAATGAAATTCAATTGTAATTAAGAAATCTTTAATATGCTCTCCTTAGGCATGCAAAATTATTTTTAATATATGTAATTTTAATTTTTTTTTATTCTTTTGTAATGCCATATCAATATAAGGCCTCCTTATACACTGAACTTTACTTTGTTATACATGTTTTCAATAATTTCAATTGTCCAATGCTAGCTTCTTTTTTTCCTTCTCTAATGTCTTTTCCAGCATGTGAGGGAAATATTATAATAAATAATTAATTTGAGTTCATGTTGAATCCTTTGTAGAATTAAGAAAATATTTTGTTCTTTGAATTAATAATAATAAAATGTTACAATCATTTTATGTTCTTTATTAAGCTCTTTAATCCCATAATAAACAATAATTATATTATCTTTCATAGACTTATCCAAAATTGTACTAACTCATTTCTATATCAATTCTTACTTGAGTATTGAAGTTTAGATCCTAAAATTCATAATACCTTGGTTTTCTGACAATGCGCCTTGTTTGTTGAACAACAATAACATTTATCTTCTTATGAATCATGATGTTAATTAACTTAGTCAAATTTATGGTTTAATTCTAGCTTCTTGAAATTATTTCTTTATACGTATCCATTCATCATGGTGTAGGAATCCTTACTTCTTTTTAATTAACTAATTATTGATATAACCATCTTTGTTAATCTTTTAGTATATTTAGACGACATAACACATTGCTTCTACCATGTCCTAAGTATTAGCTTTAACACAATTTTGGACATATATTGCCATGGTTTGGCTACATTGAGGAGAATGGAGAGGTACAAGTCATAGAAGTAGATGGTTGGGAGGCATCCGAGATAAATGGAAAGATAGACCATAGAGTTACCTAGAGGTCAACTGAAAGAATTGCGAAGGAGAGATGGATAAGTGTGGCTTTTAAGTGTATACAATAAGCCAAGAGAAATGGCCTATGTAAAATATTTTACCAACTTCAAATGGCTAGATGAATGCTTTGAAAGTTTATGGGCTTATACCAAATGATCTTAAAACAACCAAAACGGAATTTTTTTTCATAATATTATTTAGTATTGCAAGAGGTATGTTATTCCAATGATTCTACAAAAATTTAATTTCCCTAGCATGTTATTGATTTTTCTTGTTTGTTTTTTTGAAAGTTTATGCTTTTAATTATGTTTTGCTTATTTGTATAGGCAGATTTTTGACTTGGATGTGCCTCTTGAATTATTTATGGAGCTTCAAAACGTTGGTGTTCGAAACCACAAAAAACTTGCATTTTCCTATGTTGTGGACAGTGTTTGGCACATGAACAAAAAACATAGAAATGAAGCAAAAACAAGGAATCTTCAAAACATTCATTTCTCATTACTACAGGTGTGTGATGTCATATATACTCTATTTTTGCCGATTTTTCTTAATTTTGTTGATTATAATAACTGATGTATGATTTCTTTTTTGAAGGGAGAGGAAGAACTAAGGGCGAGGAGGTCACTCGTTATACTGTGTGATCTTAATCGACGAAAAGTATGGTTTGATGATCGAATTGCTAATGATATTTCCAATTCATGCTTTCAGAAGGTTGATATTTTCCTTATCTCTACAATTGGTTAAGTCCCATTAGTTATCTTATTATGCCATTTTTATTTTTTCTTTTTGCTGAACATAGGGTCATCGTATCGGCTCTATCTTTCCTTCTTGGTTATGAGTGTGTTGATGATGATGATGATAGTGATGTCTCAAGTGATGAAGATGATGAATGCATCAAAAATCCACAAATCGTTCTTAGTAGGGAAGCTTTTTGTAAGGCATGTAGTTGGTATCTAAATTTATTTATTTTTTTGCTTTCTTGTGTAGAGTTATGAAGATGTAATAAGAATGATGTGACGTCATACTTATTCCATATGATAATCGAGGTATGGTGTTAGAGTCCATGATATGTTGTGGTGTTAATTATTAACAAAGAATGATTAACATATATTGTACTTTAACTTTGAGATGATGATGGGGCTTTCAAAATATTTGCAAGAGGTCTTGGATTTTTGGATTGAATAGTTTATATTGCAACTAGTGTGCAACTTTTGATTCAATAAAGTAAAAGCCTTTTTGTTCTAGTTGCAGAAGTTTCAACTAAGTATTAAATTTTTAACTTTTACGTCGATTTCCATCTACAAGGACAGTCATTCCAGCAAGTTATTCTTTCGTTTGACTAATAAATTCTCTTTATTAATGTTCCAGAAATCCTCAAAAATTAAAAACTAAAGTGTTATTTTAATCAGGTTTCTGCAGTTAGGTAAATTGGGTAAACTTCTTTAATATTGTTTAATTTGACTTGAGGACATTCAATTAGTTTTTTGCACCTAGTCAATGACTCAAAGTTTGTGCATTGGTTAAGGCAAACTTGAGTTAATATAAGTGCTTCAATGTATTTTTCATATGTTTGAATGGAATGCTATATTGGAAAGGTTTTCTTACTTGTTGATTTGCTATATTATTCTGATATTTTTTCCCTTGTGTATTCAGAAGAGTAGTTTTTTGAGGCAATGCTCACTCATCGTAAAGAATAACCTAGTCACTTGGAGGTGGAGAAGTTGATATGCATAAATTCGAGAATTTACAAATGTCATCATTATACCTAAGTAAAAAAATATTCAAAGATGGCCTCAATAATTTGGTTGGGTGATATATGCTTACCAAAAATATTTCAAAGAAATTGGTCATTAGAACTTCGATATGTATCTTCTCAATTTTTTCTCTTTTGCATCAATTTCATCTATAGATTTTCATGATGCTCACTTCATTCTACTAATCTTTGAGCATGGGTTTACATTTTTGTTTTAACTGAAATTTATGCTATTAAATTGAAAAAGACGTGCTATTTTCACTGAAAGGTAGGTTCTCGATAGTCTCTTAAGTTTTTGTAGGATTTTTTTTTCTTTTACCTACAGTCTATGTGATTACAAAAATGTTGGTGATGGTAATTGTATAGTAAGGAAAAACTTGACTCTTGGAACACTTTCATTTATTAACGCATGTTCTGTATGATTGTTGCTATAGAATTCGGTTAGGTACTGGAATTCATAAATATTTTTCTAATTGTGATATCTTTGTACATATTTAGGCAGAACACAAGGGCATCGCTTTGAACAAGAAAAAGAAAAATGCAAAATTGCAATGTGTTGTTAGCAGTATGAAAAGATAGGAACATCAATCATCAAAAAATGAAGTAACACACTCCTACTCTCCTCTTATTCATCTTAAAGATTCACAGGTTAATAAGCCTTGAATTGAAGTCCTGCTTTCTTTGAAAATTCTTGTTCCAAGCCGTAAGGCATACTTTGTCTAACTTCATAGGGCTTTACTGAGAAGCTCTTCTCTCGTTTTCATGTATGCAATGAATGATTTGAGGTGGTTAGCTTTTTTGTTGCTCTCCATGTAGATAGTTTATGTCTTTTGTATGCAAGCACCTATTAGATAATCAGATTAATACTGCTTGGTCGTGATTGCTTCCATAATGGTGTTTTCTCCTTATTGTTAATGATGTTTGCTTTCCCCTACTTGGTTGAATGGTGATTACCTATAATTTGATGGCAGTTTTTTTGGTTCTCTTAGATTTTCCCTTTTTCATTCTTGTCTTATCATTTCTTTGCTTATTTTTAAACTTCTTTTTGAGGCTCCAGATTGTTTGCATGGGGTGTGTTGTGGGTCATTATTATACATATAACTAAAGATTGAATGAGGAACATTTAATTAGATTCATTGTTCATCTGTATTGTTAAAAACTCCTTAGTTTGAAAATTTGTAATTGTACAATAATATCTAGTATATTTAAATATTGTTGGAGTTTTTGGCATTTGTAAACATGCTAACCAATCTATGAAAAGCTTTAAAATGGGTCCATTTTTTGGTCAAGCGAGGTTTTCCACATAAGGCATAATATATTAGCTTTCAAGTAAAAAACGTTAAATATTCTTGCAGTTTAATTCGTATTTTTTTTAATGAAATTGTCTAATTTCAAGGTCATGGTTTGTTGAGCAGTAGCTAGCGCTTACTTTTATGATCATTTAATTTTAGAAATCTTTATTTAAAATTGTTGAAATTTTGTTTGGAGCCTATGACCACGGAAGGCAATTGTCAAATTAACTGCATTCTAAGACTAGAATCGTACTTCTTTGCATATTCATTTTGATTCTTCTTTTTGCTGCTCAGAGATTGAATTGTAAAGTGGATAACGTCTTATGGCTGGTATAGAATGTCGTTGTCAAATATGTTGGATTGGTTTGTGTATTTTTCCCACAGCGCCAATTTTAAGAGTTCTGATTGAGGAAAAATTCTAATCTTAGTTTCATGCCACTGCTAATTCCTTGAGTTCATGGTAGCATATTACATTTCATTTCCCTTCCTGAAGTGACTTATGTCTTGATATGAATTTAGTGAGTTATTCATAGTAGATAATAATACTAAGTATGATAGGTTTAGTTTTCGATTCCATTAACTGTATTTGCTGGTGGAGCTATGTTTAGTTGTGGATGGACTAAATTTAATTTCCTGACAATTTGCAATTCAGGTAAAACTCTCCATTTACCAATTTGGTATTTCTTTGATAAATTTGTACCTTTACTGGAAATGGAGTTTGCTATAATTTGAAGGGCTGTTATGTTTGTGTGGATATTTAATGACATGAATAGCATGACGAGGGCTTCAAAATTTTGTGTTTTAAAAAATTGATACTGATTTCTGTCAATTCGTAAAAAAAATTCTTGTTCTTTTTTTTAAGTATCTACCAAATTTTTGCTTGAAAGTTGTAAACAATAACCTGTTAGATGTGTGGTGAAATATCTTTTTTTTCCTATATATGTATGAGCTAATTTTGAAAAATGAATTTCATTTGTATCCATATCATTGTTATTCATCAAGTTCCTTGGTAAATCATTTTAAAATTGTTTATGAAGCTCTTGTTTCACGGCATCTTACTATTTCAATCGCACATAAAATAATTCTATATTTTGTTTTCTGTGCTTGTCATATGTACAAGTTCCTTTTTATGATGAACATCTGCATAGACCATTTCATAAGTTTAGCATAACTTGGCTCTTTCAAGTTAGGATGATGACGTTGAAAGTAATTGCTAGAACTATTGGATTGCACTACCTTGTCTTGTTAAACCTCAATCCATTCCTTCAAAGATACGTTCAGTTATTTTGTTACATTTATGGTGACTAATTGTCCTTGATGATTATTCACAATGTGAACTATAAAACATCAATTAATGAATGAATGTAATTATCTTGATAGCCCTATCAGTGTGATCTGACCAATTAGCTTTCTGTGGGGGATTCAGGTTTGCCATGATAAGGTTTTGACCTTTTCTTTAATTTTTCATTGTATTTGACTTTTTTATTTTTTTTATTAGTTTAGTTTACTTTGCTTATCTTGATTGATAAAATTTGCACTTTGTAATTCATTGTTGAAATTTAGATGTTAAACTTCAGTTTTCAAGAATGTTGTCATTTCTAATTGTATCCTGTTGGGTGTAACTCTATTGTTCATCTTAGCATTTTTCTTCTATGCGCATGCTTATATTTTTTGGTGAATATGTTCATTGTGGGATATAGGTTAGTTTCAGTGTGGAACTTAATTTTAAGATGGATTACATTATTGCTCGTAATGCACCCTAATAAATCTTCTTTAATCCTCATCTCTTTGTTAGTACTGGATTATATTATTGTAGCTCTTCGGACCCAAGCACAAGCTATTATGCTTTTCTTTTCTCCCAAGCGCTTCTTTTTTTTCTCAAACCTCCTCATGCGTAGAGCATAGCTAAAAAGCATTGGGGAGGGTAAGCTTATTCTTTTTATAATAATAAAGAGGATTATATAAAATATTGTTTTTACTTTTTTAAAAAAAGTTTATAAAAAAAATTTAAAAGACTTCAAAAAAAACACAATAATGTAATTGTAGATATCTCATTTCAAGATTTTCTCAATAGTTTGCCCAAGTTTCAAATCTAGCTATTAGCCACATGATATTTTTTTGAGATGCATCAAAATATATTGATTTCATAGTGTTGGATCGGTACAGTTTACATTCAACATTAACTACACAAAAACAAATGTATTTAATAATTAAATAATTTAGACTATCATACTAATGCTCATGCATTTGATGCAATTACCTTTCAATTATACCTAAATATGCAAACATATTTAATTAATGTGGATTGGACACTGCCAAATGCACTTTTTGAGAAGTAATAGCATATGTAAAAGGCTAGTTAGTGCACATGACAATATAGTGATAAATACTACAATTTTTCTTGAATTACACCTTTGAAAAGATGGAAATATATGTGAGCGTTACATTCTTGATAGAATATTCTAATAGTTATGTCGTCAATCAGATTTAAGTGCCTGCATATCTTAAACAAGCATTCAAAGGAAAGGAATAGTAATATGGTTCAAATGCATGATAGATAGATAGTTGGAACAAATGCATTATGGAACCTATGCCTTATATATTTACTCAAGCACTTCTGTTAAATTATGAATCCTTGTCTCTTTACATGATGATTTCCCTTCATATTTGTATATCAACAGTAATTTATGACTTTTTTTCAGTTTGCAATTCTGATATAGAATTTCTAATCAGCACTGAAAAAATGCTTCTAGGTGAACAAAACCTAGGAAGCAAGATTTATTTGTATTTACATACAGCCTAAATTGAGCTGTTGCTCTTTCATTCTTGCTTTTCATAGGTAAATAATTACTATTTGTTTTTTTTCATTGTGACTTAGTTGATGAATGAAGACCTTCTTCAAGACTTGGTCTTGTACAAAAAGTTGCATGAGAAAGCAGTTTCAATTGCTGCATGCTCCTTGATCACATTATTAAGAGACGTATGTTTTGCCTTTGCTTTTTTTTTTACGGCATCCTTAATGGTGCAATGAAAGAAGAATGATAAATTTGCTATATTTGGAAAAAAAATTCAATTTTCTTTTTTCATTTCTATAGATATGCCCTTCATTTTTGGTCAAGAAAGATCGAGGTCGTCCCATTGATTCAAAAGCCAGACCAAAAGGATTTGGAGAAGTGAGTGTTGCCAATGACATGCCTGGCTTTGAGTTACTTAAACAAGATGATGATGAGCCTTTATATAGTAGTTCTGAGGATGAAATGGCTGCTTATGGTTCTGAAGCTGAAAAATGATTCCTCTCCAGTTGACAGTGATATCTGTGCTAGAGTTGCTTATGAAGAAGATGACGATTTTGTAGAAAATGATGGAGAGCGTGACAATGAATTTTTCCCTTGAAGTGGACAATCTAGTTGTATTGATGGTTTGGAAGATGATGCCTATAGGAATGACAGTGATGAAGAAGGTTCAAATGATAGGGAATTGGCTAATGTTTGTGACACTAAAGAATTGAATGAAGAAATAGAAGTGCAAGCCATACCTATTGATGGGCAAGATGAAGATGCTGACGAGGGGAAAGATCTGTCAAATGGAAAGAAGAGGAGGCTAGGCGATTTTTTTGAATGTCTGAATGCTGTTGATGCATGTTCGCATTCTCTTAAAAGACTTGTAAACAAGGCTGCTGAAGTTTCAACTGATGAAGCTGATGGTATTCTCTCTAATGAAGACTTCTAACGTATCAAAGAACTGAAGGTAGACTTTATCTTTTATCTTCTATATTAAATTTTCTTAGCAGCTCATCTATTATCATGCATTTATTGATAGCATAGCTTCTGCAAAGAATACCTTTTTCATGCAGATGTTCTTGACCAAGCTTTTAAATTGAAGGCAGTCTCTGTTGTTATCAAATAAATGAGCATAAGTCATATGTAGGGTCTTCATGTCTTGACTAGAAGTTTAACTTGAGAAATCATATTCAAATGTTTATTAAGAAAATAAAGAAGCAAAGAAAGCCTTGTCTCAACATAGTCTATTAAGAAAGGATGAAGGTTATACAGCAGCAACTTTTGAAATTCCATCTTCTGAGTAGCTAAGTGCAAAACATGTGAACCCCGTTAAACTTGAGGTAATTCTCTAACTTGGTTGCTTTCTATTGGTTTGATGGCCCTTCTGATTTCACTTCTCGATGTGTATTACTCATGCATATTTCATTGCTTTTAATGGCCTGATGATGTTAATGTTGATCTTGTCTAGAGAAGTGAAGCCAGATAGTTAGTCCTACAGGTGTATGAAGTAAATAAAGAAGCATTCATGTCTCGAGCTTAGAAATTGATTGGACCATCAAATCTCATGATTAAAGAAAATGAAATATCTTGTTAAGAATAGATCATTTGATCGTTCATTCATCTTAGGTTACATCATTAGTTTAACAAAATTTAGTTGTTTGTTTATTTTAATTTTGATATTTTATGATCACAATATTTGTATTTTTACCTCGACTAAGATTGTAGTTTAAAATTGAATTTAGAAACTATAGTCAAACTTTGGTCACCATCCTTGACAAGAAGATAGCTGATTAGATTAGTTCAAGAAGTACAATTCCTGAAAATAAAACCTCATATAGGGCCCTAATTCATGAGTGACTTTCTTTGCTTCATTGGTTAACAAATGATAATCATGTGTTGTGTTTAGGCGAATGTCAGGAGCAAGCTCAACAGGAAGGAGAGAGTAGCTCTCATTCAAGCAGGCAGAGGGAATTGAGAAAAGTACAAAGCTAAAATTGTTGTAAAACAAAAAAGGTTATGTCATAGTTACATTTGCCATTTTTAATTGCAAAAGGGTCATGTTTTTTTGTTTTGTTACGTGATTTCGTTACTTCAAAGCTTATGTTTACCTGGGTAGGCTTGAGATAAGTTGCTATTATTGTTCAACCAGACAGGTGGGCTACGCAACCTTCAAAAGGAGCACTCGAAGGCGATGTCGCTGGCTTTCAAAAAAGCAAGAGCAGTCGTTCTTGTCAAGAGGAAAAAAAGCAGCAAAGGCAAGGTGGTAAGTAGTTTAGGGGAAGGAAAGCTTGCATGCTCGCTGGAGTATTCTTCACCCCTTGCATCAAAAGCTCCACCCATGTCGATGTGATCACCTACCTCCTTTGTTCCTCCCCAAGCACAAGAAACTGGTGCACAAGCACTCGCGCCATCTGAAAAAGAGATGGATATGTGATCCATTCTAAAGGTTCGATCAGCATTAGCCTGCAGGCCTTCCCCTCAACCTCATCATCACTGTTCGTAGTCGATGTCAAGTCCTCTTCGTGCCGTCCGATGAACTTTACCATGTCATAGCATGCGTTCAGTAAATCAGCGGGCTCGCTCCGCCCATGGTTGCCATTATCTCCGATCGCATCAACACCCGATGCAACATATAGTCAGACAGGCATGTGCATGCCTGCATCCTGCACCAAAATGAAGTTAGAATGTCGCCTCCCCTGCCGAGCTGCTTCACATGCGTGCTCACTTGAGTATTCTTCGCCCGTTGCATCAAAAGCTCCATCCATGATGATGTGATCACCTACCATCTTTGTTCATCCCCAAGCACAAGAATCAGGTGTGCAAGCACTCGTGCTATTTCAAAACAGAGATGGTTATTCGATCCATTCTATAGGTTCAGTCAACATTAGCCTGCATGCCTTCCCCCCAACCTCATCATCGTTGTTCACAGTAGACATCAAATCCTCTTCATGCCGTCGGATGTACTTTACCATGTAATAGCAAGCATGCCAGTGAATCAACAGCACCGCTCCTCCCATGGTTGCCATTATCTTTTGTCGCATCAACACCAGATACAAAATATAGTCGAACAGGCACTTGCATGCTTGCATCCCGTGCCAAGTGCTCTTCTGTGCTCTTAAACCCTTAGACTGTGATTGTGGTACTTGACGATGATTTAATGAGTGCAGCTCCTGGGGCTAACAGTGGTAGCATAGCTGTGTCGCAATGTGCCACACAAGAACTTGTTGATCGACTAACAAGCCTTCTGTCAAATTAAGGAATATAGGGACAACCCATATTGAGGCATCGACTTGCCGGAGTGTAGTGAGCCATGCCTTATTGTTGAACTGCCCCCACGATATTTGTAAGTGTTTCTGAGCAAGTGTAGTGACGAGCTCTTGAAGATGTTGGGTTGCCTTTACTAACTTCTATGAATACGAAGTGTAGGATGAAAATCCACTGGTCCAGCTCGGGAACAATACCGTTGCCTCCTGAAATGCTCTAATGGGTCGTCTAAGCTTGGATTCTAATCTACCTACCCATTTTTTTATCCTCCTGTTCTTCGGATTGTATAGTTATGCATGTTCCTTGGGTTGTGCTGCTGCATTCTTGAAGCAGTTGGTGATCAAGTTGAGTTGCGGCATCTCTGAAGGCCTCCATCTTCTTTCACACCACAATCTTCTCCTTATTTCGAGAATGAGCTGCGCAAGAAGCAAACTGCACTTGCCCATTTTCTTAAATTTGAGAAGGAAGTTTACCAATCAGTCGGAAAGTAGGAACATGAGAGAAGCCACAGTATCAAGACAAATGGATGCTCCAAGCAGGACATAAGTGATCGTGACGTCAGTAGTGCCAAAGCCATGCTTTGGGCAGAAAATGAACAACAAGAAAGCGAGAAGGATACCGGAGGAGAAGATAACCCTGAGGATGATGTTGACAAATGAATAATTAACGACGCCCTTCCCGTACATCTCATCATAGGCATAGCTGAGTTCCATGCTTGTTAGGCCCAAAACAACCTTGAAAGTCATCTCCTTCAACATGTCTCAGATTACCTTGTATACTTCCACAAGTGGAATAACGTCCATGAAGAAAGGCTTGCAAACCGAGTACATATCGAAAGCTCCTTATAAAGCATTCAAATCGTCTTTTTCATTTTCGCTTTGCACACGCGCTACCATTGTCCTACGATTCGAAGAAATCTTGTTTTGTATTTTACTTTTTTATTTTTTTTACTAGTTTAGCTTGCTTAACTTGATTGAATTAAATTTGCACTTTGTAATTCATTGTTGAAATTTAGATGTTAAACTTCATTTTTCAAGCATGCTATCATTTTTACTTCTGTCATGTTGGGTGTAATGCCATTGTTCATCTTAGCATTTTCCTTCTATGTGCACACTTATACTTTGTGGTGAATATTGTTCATTGTGGAACATAGTTTAGTTTCACTGTGGAACTTAATTTTAAGATGGATTACATTATTGCACATAATGCACCCTAATAAATCTTCTTTAATCCTCATCTCTTTGTTAGTACTGGATTACACCCATGTGCCCAACGTACATCTATTAGTTTGGTTAGTTTTGAGGTAATGAGCTTTTCTTCAAGGTTATATTGATTGTAAATTAGAATTATAGAATTTTGGGGAACATTTTCTTATTATTGACAAACTGATAGTTTTTATTCAAACAAAAAAAAGTGGAATTCTTTCTTTCTCTTAGGGTCTCGTTATTTCTCAAAAGATTGTTGCAATATCAGTGCTGATGATTTGACCTACTTGCACTAGCTTGCAAATATACTCTTATATTTGATATCGATGACTAAGTATGGGGCTATCTTGAATATTCCAGAACATCTAACATTTATGGTTGAAACTGTGTTGAAGTTCCTCCGGATGCAGTGGAAAGGCTGCTTAGGCAAATAGTGAATCAATTTGTGCAAGATCGTTCTCGCCCTGAGGTGTTTTATACTCTATTTAGATATTAAATATTTTGTCATTACTGAGTGCTGCACTGATTTGAATATGTTGCTTGTGTTTTATTAGGCAATTGCTGTTGTGTTAAATGTGGTACGTGAGATGTGCTTGAGGATGCCATTGGTATGTGTTATATTCCTCTGATTGGGTTTCTGTTGAACTTGCTATGCTTTGAAACAATTTTATTTGTCAATTGTTTTGGACAATTGTCAAGTATTTTTGTATTGTTTTAATGGATTCTTTTGTCCTTGCTTGGTTTCCTTTGTGATGAATTTTTGTGTCAAACTTAGTTTTTTCCCAAATGGTGCTAGCTTGCTAGTGGCTCCCCTTGAAAGCGACAGCACTGTATGCCTTTCTACCAGCATCCAATTTGGTGAAGGTGGAAAAGAGCTGTTGGTAACCCAACTGTGTCTATGCACTCCTAAAGTTGACATTTATTGTATTAGCACTTTTGATGGTCTAATTGTCACTCCCGTTTGGCTTAATATTAAAATAATCTTATATAATATACAAACAATATCAGAATACCATACATTAAAGAGAGCATGTGACAAACCTAAAGGGCACAATTCCAAAATTGAGTGGGGGTGATGAAAAGCATCAAATATCTAATATAATATCTTAAGATAAAATAATAGCATAGAAAGCAGCAAAAGTAATCTCAAGCTATCAAATGAAAGATAAGTTGAAAAGTATATAAATGTATTTTTTGTCAACTAAGTATAAGAATTGTCTTCACATTAATTGTCTCTCACAAAGTTTAAAAGATAATATGCTATATAATTCAAAATCTTAATTTATCTTTTAAAAACTCTTAGTATTGTATATGCATGTATCTTTGCTTATAATATAAGTAAATAAGCATAATATACTTAATATGTAAACAACTAATTAGAAGAAGATAAAATAATATGGTTGTGTGGTTAAATAAAGATGGAGCAATAATTAAGAATAATATATGCTATCAATAAAAGATATAAAATGCTAAATCATTGTTTATATGCTCATAATACACATAATTGTCATATCATATATTATTTTTTTCTTGTTCTTATTTTTTTAAGATTTTAATTTTTTCATATGATCACTATCCTCACTTAAGATTCCATTTCAGATTATTTATCATGGATCCATCGCTCACATTGTCTAGTATTTGTTAGTGACGTGGTGCTGTACTTATCATGTCATGGCTCACAATTTATCTACTATAGACAATAGGGGTGATCTTATCATATACCATTGTATCATTGCAAGCATTGTTTAGAATCCTGTATTCATGGTAGAGGGTTTTTTGTTATTTATAATCTCATAATTTAGGTACCAACAATACAAAATGTGATTCTCTCATATTTAACAATCGCGAGATGGGGTCATAGAGAAATCATCACATTCTTATTTCATCATTTTCGTGCTCTAGATTATTCAATCAGTCATTCTCTCTTTTTTGAATTTCTTTTTATATCATATATTTCTATTTTTTGTTTTATTTTTTAATAACCATATGTGTGTGTATATAATTATAGTATTTTATCTTATAAATCAGAACATACATATAGATAAATATATATTATGTAGTATGCTCATATCATAGTACATCACTATCCAAAATAGTATTTCAAAATAATTTAACAATTTAACTAACTTATACCATAGTTTTAGTTTGTTCATATGATGACTCTAGTATGTCACTTTTATTGTCTTTTCTTTTTTTTATCTTTTATTTTTATTTATTTTTTGTATAATTTTTATTACATGCTATTAGTAATTATTTATATTTTATTCATAAGATTTTTGAAATTTTTAAACATTTTTTTAAGTATTCTTTTTTATTATTTTTAACTATATATTTTTTTATACATTAAGTGTTCACAAACATAGTCACAAAATGTTTTTAAATCCTTCTTTTGTTTTACGGAACCATTGCCCACATTTGCTAGTATCTTATACTTATGATGATAGTGCCTTTGTTGTAACGTGGCTCATAATTTAGCTACTAATGGCAAAAGGGTTGATCTTATCATATATCACTATAACATTGCCAATAATTTAGGTGCCAATGACTGTAAAGGTGATTCTCTCATATCCCTGTCTCTTTTCAGTCTGAACATCTAGTTTATTACCGAATAGATCCATTAGTTTTTCCTTTTTCATCTTTAAGCATTGCTGAAAGTATGACTCTAATTCCATCATTTTATGACGTTGCCTTTTTGTTGAGGTATTGACTAGTTTGGTCTCTATAAAGGTTTTGCTCATTTAAGGTTTATATTTAAAGTCTAAAAATTTCTTTTGTGTGGCTATTGATCATTATATTCCTCCATTTAGAAGTCTACTAGGAGTTTTTACTTGCACTATTGATTCCACTTTTAAATCTGATAATCACTCCCTATTGTCTTTTGTCTCAATTTTCAAGCATATTAAAACAATTTTGAAAAATTGCGTCAAAAGAAGTAATGTTGTCTTCCTTAGAATTGTGATACTAACGTAGTTATAGTCATTTTGTTTTTAGCTACTCTTCCATATTTGATTTTTGCATTCTTTAGGTTTCTAACCATTGCAATTTCATTGTTAAGATTTGTTGATTAATAGCTACATGGGAAACTTTCCCTTTTCCTTTCATAAAGGTCTGGATGTTATAGATACTAACTATTTCTTTGTCGATTTCTTCCATGTTGGAGCAAGGTGTTTTATAAGCTTTCATGGTCAAGTCAATTTGGAGTTGTGCTCATTGTCTTTGAGAAATTTTCTTCTTTGTTAATAGGGAGAAGCATGTGCTTATTTGATTGTTTAGAGATGTAAATTTATTTAAATTCTCTTTTAAAGTTCTCATATATTTCAAAGGTTTAGAAAATTAATTCCATTTATTTGATTAGAATATATAGACTATCCCTTTAATCTCGTATAAAAAAGACTAATTTCTAAAAAAAGCTAACTATCACATGACCATTGATGGTTTTTTTCTATATTTAAGTATTTTCAATATTGATTAAAGTAAATAAAATTAAATAAACTTTAATAGCATCTTATTTTGTAAGTGAATTCCCATTTAGCCTTAATTTATTTGACTTTGTTTAAAATACACTATTATTGAGTAAACTCTTAGATTATATAGAAGCCCAAATCATTAAGCACCTTTATGCACTAGCAAAGCAAATGCCTTCAACTACATAGAGTTCTATTGGCATTCGTTTCCTTTTCTAATTTCAATTCCAAAGATAGAGAATAGTCAAAAATTATAATTGACTTAGTGAAGAACTATGTACATCTTTTTAAAGTTCAAAAGCAATATATAGTTTCTCCTTATACTACTAAATCATGATTTCTTGATGCTTAAGAAACATGCTTTCTTTAAATGTCAAATTGCATGTAGGCTTTTGAGATTTGGCCAAAATTTCATGTTTTTTAGGTTTCAAAAGTAGCCATTAAGCTCATAAATTTTTTAAATGTTATGACTACATTCTCAACTCTTTTGTTTCCCATTAAATATCATTCAAATATTCTAATATATGTCTTAGATATTTGTATAATTGTTAAGTACATCTCAATAGGAAAGTGTAGTTTATGAATAAAAAATTAGACTAATTAGCTTCTAGCAAGTTAAGCCAAACTTGTAAACCAATAAGAAGAAAAATTTTTTTTTTTAGGTTACAAGTCGATAATGTAATTTTTTAGCCTACCTCATCTCTTTTAAAATTATCTTTTTCTTATGTGCTATTCGATTTGTTTATTTTTCTATTCATATGAAAAAAATTTAATAGCACATCTTCTAAAAGGTTAAATATTTCCAAACAATCAAATCCTATTTTCTCTATGTTTATTCTCAATTACTAAAACACCAGCCAATCTTCTCTTAAATGTACTTATTTGTACTCATATTTTGAAGTGTACTCGCTCGTTCTTCATAGCATTCATTCTATTTATGATAAATTTAACTATCTTGCATTGTGACCACATAACATTACAATCTTATAGCAATAATATAGGCATACCTTAAATCTTAAATTGGACGTTTTTTTCTCACAAGACAATTTATTAGTTGTGGTAGTTATTCATCAAGCTATAAGCATTTTAATATAATAGATTGTGTTAGTATAATATCTTTGTTGATGATTTTGGGGAGCATTTTTGTTCATAGAACTATGGATTTGTTAGCTTATGCTTTGTTAAACTGGGAAAAAAAACATGCTCAAATCCCAATGATGTGAAATATTTTTGAAAGTTGGTGTTAAGGAAAAATGTTATCTATTTTGTATTGTAAAAAATGGACATATTTGTCTTTTTTCTCATGTTATTAAAAAATGTTATGGAATGGTCTAATCTTTACACATAATATATTCAAACCTATTACAAGATACTTTTTCAACCACATTTCATCAAACAAAATTAAAATTTCATTTAAAAGACACTTTTTTGTTCCTTCTTAAATGGCAACAACCACAACAAACAAACCTAGTAACTTTTTGACAAGCTTTCTAAAATGTGTCCCTAATAGAGTTACCTTATAAGTTAAATGTGGAAGTTGACAATGTAGAGCCAATTAAAGAGAAGCCAGAATTTGCATTCCACTTCCATTCATCTATCCTATGCAGGAAATTTGTCCATTTAATGGGGATATGCTACCTTGGGGAAGCTGTTTACTTGAGATTGCGGATGGTGCTGATAAGGCCAAGGACTTTTTTCTTCCTGATGGGCGTGCTTTGCTGAATATTACCTGCCAGTAAAAAACTCATCAAAATAGAGACAGATTAAATTCAATGTGTATTCTGCCTTCCCCAACACAAACACCCTCTCTCTCCTTTCTCTCTTTTAGATGTTTAGAAGTTTTGCAAATAAGGGTTTTTTATTACCTTTTAGGAAAAGAAGCAATCTTCAACAAAGCTGCCCAAATTTGGTGACCTTTTCTTAAATAGTGATAGCTAGGTGTTTGTCTTTCTATTGCCTCCCTTATATGCTAGCTATTCTGATCTGCTTGGCTTTGAGAACCTCTTTTGGGGTTCTTTTCGGAGTGAAGAAATGAAAGAAATAACAATTAGTTTGTCATATTTTTAGGAGTTAGTCGGTGACTCAACTCAGAAGCTTTTTGATGAAGTAGGAGAAATTTCTTTGCACTTTGGTCTTTTAAAAGATTCGTTTCTAAATCTTTCAGGCATTCCTAAGGTCTTCATGCATCTTTTCTCCTTTTGTGAAATAATACTAGTAATTCTTGGATCTACCATAGGTAGGAAATTTGTGCATTTAATGGGGATACGCTACCTTTGGGAAGCTTTTTACCTAAGATTCCTGATGGTGCTGATAAAGTCGAGGACTTTAGTCTTCCTCATGAGCATGCTTTGCTGAATGTTACCTACAGGAAGAAAACTCATCAAAATAGAGAAAGCCTAAATTTAGTATGTATTTAGCCTTCCCCCACACAAACACCCTCTCTCTCCTTTCTCTTTTTCAAATGTCTAAAAGTTTTGCAAATAATGGATTTTTATTACTTTTTAAGAATAGAGCAAACTTCAGCAAAGCTGCCCGAATTTGGTGACCTTTCCTTAAATAGTGATAAGGCCGAGGACTTTTTTCTTCTTGATGAACATGATTTGCTGAATATTACCTATCGGAATAAACGAAGACTGATCAAAATAGAGACAGCCTAAATTTAATATGTATTATGCCTTCCCTTACACAAACACTTTATCTCTCTTTTGTCTCTTTCAAATGTCTAGAAGTCTATGATAAGAATCTTATGCATATGATTTTATGAATAAGCCTTGACCTTAAATATATATTTGGTTTTGTTACCCATATCGAAAACATTTGCAAAGGATTGAATAGATTCTTATGTATATGAAGTAATGTCATAGTACTCTGATGTTACATAAATTGTTGCTTAAAATATGATATTGATATTTAGAAGAGTACGTTAAGATACATATACTAGTTGTGTTGTAGTACTTAGCCAAATGCCTCAACTTCAGAATACGTGGGTCTCTCCATAGTCAAATTAAAAACCTCATCTCCTCAAAGGCATGCAAAGAGATTGGATAATTTAAAAAATCTTCTAAGAGAAAAGGAAAAGTATGATTTTTATGATATTCAATGATTGTGGAAATGCAATTCGCCTTGCAAAGAACATTTCTGATACAATTGAAGTTTCTTGGCATCAGGTTATTGATTGATGGGGTATTATCAAAATTTTTAGTATAGATAGTTAAATAGACATGCTAACAAAGCTAGCACTATTAACAAGCTCATAATATGCATTACTCTAATGAGTTCTCAAGAAAAATGATTGGAAGAAAAGATGCACAAAAAGAGTTAAAAATTTGAAGAGATTACCTGTGTAAATGTCCAAGACTCAATTATCCCACTAAAAGATTATTAAGATGTCGAGTCTGATTAAGTCCAGTCTATATGCATATGAAGTTGAGCAGTTCATATGTATTAACTTGTATATGAACCTATAGGATTTCAAAATCACAAGTCAAAGCAATGTGAACAATGCAAATCTATTGGAAAATAGATGCTTAAGAGTTGAATCATATTTTCCTCACAATTCAGCAATAAGCACTGAAGAGTAATTGATGTAGACATGCAGATCAAGCACCTATTGTCCTTATTTTTTATATACAAGTGGATGGTGGCGCATGGCTCAGAGGCCTATAAAGGGTCAAACAAGCTATCAGAATTTTGGTGAAATCGAATGAAATATTTTAAGTGACTTGCAATCTATATTATGTTTTATAAGCTACCATGACATTGAGGATGTGAGTCACTTCTGGAAGGGAAAGCTTGGAGCATAAGTGATAAAAGTGACGTTTCTTTTTTCAACTATCTATTTGAGTTCTAACGAAGATGTTTGTCAGTGTGAAAAGGAGTTTTTTATTTCTTTTGTATTTAGGATTTTTACGTAAAATTGCCTATTTTACTATTCATGTATGGTTTTCATTATTGAAATTTGTAAAGTTGGTAGGTATCCCTTCAAAAGGGTGAAACAAATGATAGATCAGTGAATCATCGATTTGAGGAGTCAGTTATTATTTATAAAGTTTCGTTAGAGTTTCGTAGAAGTGCAGCTTTGAACATGCTCGTTAATTCCTTCTTTACTCTTTATCTCTCTTCTATTTGCCCGTCTCTCCTCTGTTCTCTCTCTCACTTTAAACCATTCCTTTCTCTTTCTCAATTTATTTTTCAATCTAGTTTTTTAGTAAGTCTTCCTGAACAAAACTAATTATAAATGTCGATTGAAAACACTTGCTGTCCCTTCCACCCAAACACAACAAAAAGGCATATTTAGTAAATAGTTAAATAGATGATGGTTTGTTCATGTCAATCTTAAATGAAACTTATTTCTCGTTCTTCATTTTTGAGAAATGAAAGTTCAAATGCAAAAGTCATGCTTTCAGTTAGAACATTGCATCTGCAATGAAAGTTGCATCTTCTTTTGAGACTACTTTAGATTTAATACAAGTACGAATCATGTATCCTTTAGTTGTGCTTTTATTATTTTGATATGTTGGCTTAACATGAATAATGGATTCCTCCTGTTATTAGTGTGGATGCATGGTCTTGTAGGAAGCTTTTTCAAGCAATGAAGAGATCAACGACTTGCGGGCAAAGCTTAGCTCAACGGAGACGAAACTGAATTGCTATCGTGGGAGGTTGAAAGAGACTGTAGATGAGATGAAGCTCATGGACAAACTATAGGGAAGCTTCCAATTTGTAAAAAAACTAACTTCTCGCTTACAAACAGGATATTGTTGACTTGACAAAAAAAATATGCAGAGAAAGATTGAGCCCTTCTTCCAAATAAGTACTTTTTTTGTCTTGCTTCTTTCCTCGCCTTTAGTTCCAGAAAATTATTTTTGTAAGATTTTATTTGTAGATAATTATTAAAAAAATTTGAAGAATTTTTTTATTAATCTATCATGCAAAATGCATTAATTTATTTATTGCAGGACTTTTCTTAAAACAAAAAAGAAATTCATTTTTCAAGATCATGTCTGTTTAAATTCATATGTTTTGAGAATGTCTTATATTATTATATTTTTTATTAATAATTTTATACATTAAAATATTTATTATTATCAAATGATAGAGATTATTAAATTCATTAGTCCAAATAATGATATGTGATTTTGTTAATAATAGATAATTTAAATTGCTTCTTTTGAGGATGAATGACTCCTAAATTTTAAACTTGTTTCAAAGTCTTGATCCATCATCTTTTAGAAATGCAAAGTAAAGTTAGGTTTCATATGTAATATAATAGTTTTTGTGAACAATGTAATTTAATAATTTTGTTCATATAGATATGAGCCAATATTTATGTTAAATAAGTTGTCTTAATAACAAGAAAATAAATATATTTTGTTAATCTATCTACAATCACTTATATTGAATCAAGACCTATTGGTGATTGAGATAACTCTATCACAATATCTATAATCACTTCTTCTCATTTCTATTTATGACGGGGTGAAGGTTATAATATTTCTCTTAGTTTTGTTATTCATTTTTGATTTATTGATAGATTAAACTTCTTAAACCACTTCGACACATTTTTTTATTCCATGCCACCTATCATGTGCTCACATGTCAGCCACCTACCATGTGCACGATAGGTTAATGAGTGTGCATATGGCCTTTCACGTGTAGAAGCTACACCCACTTGCGTGTAGTAGTTCGTGTTTGCATAGATGGTCTCATTGTAATGTAGAATTTGTAAATTGTTTTTGTTTGGTCAAAATTTACATGTTTTTTTAGAAATGAAAATATTATGTCCAAACATCTATATAAATGTATAACAGTGTTATCTAAAATATTTTAAGACTCTTTAAATTTTAAAACTTTGTGAATTTAAAACTCCTAAACTTCTTAAGAAATTAATCTCCTAAATTACAAAAACCCTCATCTCCTTCATTTCTTCCTTAGTTTCCCATTGTTCTTATGCTTCAATTTCATAGTTGCAATTCAAAAAAAGGAATGTATACTATCGAAGGCCTTAATGTGAAAATACCTCACAAGCAAATCAATAATTTGTAAAAATATTATACTTAATTTCACATAAATAATGTATTTATTTTTTTATACAAATATTATAAATGCCAAGTCAAAGTCATGAACAAAGTAATTATTTTATCAATGATTTAGTTGTTTGATTGTATACATAATCACTTTTATTCTGCATGAGCTCATAGCATAGACATTGTAAACATGCATCATTATACACACAATAGGCATCTATACATTCTAGAAGTGTAATTTTGCAACTAAATTCCATATCATTAGATATCTAAAAACTATTTTCATAAATCGAGTCTCATTTATATTTAATTCTTAAGACAATCTAGTGATGGAGACGTCATATTTGATAATCTTTTCACATATTGTCTACAATAACTTATATATCGAACAAATTTCTTTTTTATATATTGGTAGAAGTTTTGGTCAATTCATGATTATTAAAACAACATATTAAAAATTCACACTTAGATTATTTAGTATATAATTAGTTCTCTCTCATAATTCGTAATACTATAAGTAAATATATAATATGTTCTAAAATTTTTTAATAAATCAAAATATCATCTATGAATACAATTATAAACTAATCTAAATTTTATAGAATATTGTGTTCATCAGATCTATGAGAGCTGATGATATATTTACTAAATAATAACTTCAAAAATACATAATATTCTTGTCTTATTTAAAAAATAACTTCAAAAATATCTCCATATTTTATTTTGAATTGGTGATAAGCAAATCATTGAACAATCTTAAAAAATATAATTAATTCTTAGAGTTCATCAAATAGACTATCAATTTTTAGTAAAAGATATTTATTCAATTGAAATCTTTTAGCCAATTAATTTTATTTCTCATGTAATTTTGAGTTAGTTAAATCATAATTTGCATGATAAGCATAAATTTTTAAAATCCTTTAATGAATTGTTGTTTAAAAAATATAATAAATTATTTTTTAGTTTTAAAAATTCTGGAATGATAATTTTGGTAAATACTTAATATATTTAAGCTAACTCTATTAGATCGACTATTCAAGAATCTAAGACAAGCATCCCCATTGATGACCTAAATATTTTTCTCATATTTTTTAATTTTTCTCTTGTAATTTGAACACTTATATATATATATATCACTTATCTTCTCATAATTTGGAATATATGTATTAGATAATTATTAGATTTATAAGATTAGTTGTAATAGTTAAAATTGAATTTGAATCATTTTATACTAATGACGTTAATAGGATTATTTGGGAAAATTATATCAAAAGTTTAGAATTTAACAAATTTACGTAATTGAGTAGGACAATGAATAGAATATCCTTTTGCTCAATTTCTTTTCCAATTTAATGGTATACCACTTTAGCTTTATTTGATAAGGACCACCTTTTCATGAAAAAGGGAAAATAAGTTTTCAATTGTACATAACAAAATATATGTGACAAAGTAACATATCACAACTTATAACAAGATAAATAATATATAATATACTCAACTTAAAAACAATTGATTTATCATTAACAACAAAAAATATCGAGTCCATGGCAAAATTAGTTCACCTAATCTCATAATATTAGCTTGGTATTAAAAAAATCATGTGAATAATATAAAAATGGTTGTTAGAAGTTTCCTACATGACCTCTCGTGACATCTTATGCTTCTTTTCTAGAACACATTGGTTCACATAGGGTACATTTATTTTATGTTCATTCGTTTAAATGACTAAAAAAATGTATAAAAACATTTAAACTAAAGAAATAAAAATTGTGAATGAAAAACTTTTGATATTTTTAAGATTATGTTTTTGAAAAACGTTTACATCAAACATTGGAAAGATACCAGTAATATTTGAAATCACAAAGTCAAATCATGTATTATGATATTGAATTTAGGACAATGATTGGGAGTGAGGAAGATTGGTGGTAAAATGAAGCAAGCACATAATAATTCATTTATTATTAATGGATATTCTTAAAATGGATTATAAAATTGGAATTTAGTTTTGTACAAGTTCAATTAGTAAATAATTAATAAAACAATTTGTAGATTTTCTTATTAATCTATCATGTAAAATTTAAAAGATAATATTTTAAGCTTGTTATTAAAAGAATGTAATTAGATGGGAGAGAATATCAAAAAAACATATTATAATATGACTTTTTGTATAAAGGGTGGGTCTTATGTGTGTCATTCATTTTTTTTAACTTTTTAAAGCTAAAAATAATTGGAATTTTAATAAAAACGTTTCATTAAATTTTTATCCCTCTCAAATAAAACTAATTATTCAAAATACTTTTATAAAACTGTATATTCAAACATACAAATTATATTTAAATATAGTATTAACCAATCATAATTTAATAGTAGTGCAATTACAAGGAAGCACAATTACAAGAAAGATTGAAGAATATTCTCGAAATGGGTCCATGGACATGATAAGAATAATGAACTGATGATTATTGATATCATTCTACAAATAATAAAATTATTGCTCATCACGACCATCAAGCAGCCTTCAAACTTATTGAGTTCACAACTCATGTGACATGTTCTTTTCATTATGGACAGTCACTCTTAGAGATCAATACTATTCTCAAGCCAACAACCTCCAAACACGTGTCTCTAATAAATAGGAAAATCATGGTATAATTAAAAATGTTTATGTAAAATAAAAATAAAGGAAAATAATAAGAACATATCAAATTTTTAGATGATTTAATTTCTTATTCTTAAATTCATATCTAACCTTTAGACATTTTTCTTGGGCCTACCACTCTCCTTTCTTTTATTGCAAGTGTTGGCAAAGAAGCTTTACAATAGTTTTTTTTAGAGAAAAAAATTTAAGCCTTAAATTCCCTTCACACAAGGTCCAAAAGTAAACACCTTCCCACACAAGGTTAAAAGTGGAAACGTTTTCTATAAACAATTATTAAAATAGGCTCTCTTTTCTCATATAAGGCTCAAAGCAAACACCTCTAAATCCTTGTTTGATTAAGCCAAATTCAATAATAACAATAACAAAATTTTACATAAACTCTCTAAAAATTAAAGAGTGAAATATATATATATATATATATATATAACTTTAAAAAATGATGCCAATTAGGTATATAACTTTTCATTGCAATATTAAAGTTTTTAAGTAGTGAGTGCATTTATTCAATGCAATGGGTTTCTCCATCTATTTATAGAATTAATGTGGTTGTTTGTAATTCTTAATAACTATCAATTTTAGCTTACCAACCTCCCAAGTCTTCTAAGATATTTTCATATTCTTGATTAATACCTTAATCCTTGTTAGCAATGCTTCAATGAGAAAATATAAATAGCCAATTAGCCAAGCTATGCTTTACCACCTATTAGTTGATTTGAGCATGTTCTACAATTTATGCATTTTTGATCCACCAAATTTAACAAACTATTTATCTAATTGAATGTTGTACTTTTAAGTGATGATCAAAATTGTTCATCGAACATTTCTATTGCCTTTTGATATTGCTCAATTTTGAGTTTCTAACAATGAGATTATCAATCAAATAGTTTGATAAATTTTTAAAAGAACTCAAGTTTTAGTATATTTTAATTTAATATTTATTAGATGGTCAAATTGTTATCATATCATTACTAAACTAGTTATCCAATGTCTATTAAATAGAATAATTGGAATTTTATAGAGGCTGATGTTGGCAGCCCCATATGACCATTAATAAACTAAGCTATTAGATAATCCAAATGATGGCTGAGTTTAAACTAATAAGTATTTCTTGATAGAATGTTTAATATCTATTAGAGAACTAGTCAAAGGTTTAATGCTTTATTAAAGAGTGAACTTTTTGCTAATTAATTTTGTTTCTCATATTATTTAAGTATGCTAAATTTTCAAAAGGATAATAAATGTAAAATTTTAAAAATCCTTTAATAAAATGTTTTTTTAAAAATATGGTAGACATTTTAATATTAAAAACTATCTAATAATAATTTTAATAAATATTGAATATATTTAAGCTACTTAATCAAGCTAATCGTTCAAGAATCTAAAATAATCATTCCTATAGTTCATATGAATATTTTTCTTATATTTTTCATCTAATTTTTACACTTGTTCTTTCATAATTCTTGAATAATATATATCTATGAACATATATACGTCTTTTGATAATCATTTATCTAATCTTAATTATGTGTGTATATATGTATATATATATATATATATAATTTTTATTATTTCTTATAAGATTGATTGCAAAATTAAGATGGAATTTGAATTATTTTGGAGTGATTTAACTTTAATATTATTTATGATAATTATATCAAGAGTTTTGAATGTAATGATTAATACCTTTCTTAGTTGAATAGAATATTCCTTTAGCACGTTTCTTTACTAATTGAATGGTATACCTTTTAGTTGTCTAAGATAAAGACCAATTTAGATGATAATAAAAGATAAAATAAGTTTTCACTTTCACATAATAACAAATATTTCTTGTGTTACACCATTGTGTTTGATGAGTCAAGCATAAATGTTTATATCTCACATGGACTTGTTTTAAGTAAAACTGTTAATATTCAATTAAATTAAGCCATGAACTTTAAATGTCTAAAATAGGGGTCTACAAGGCTCTTGGAGTCATTGTAAGTTTCAAGGAAATTGAAGACATGCATTAAAATTTTTATACTTGAATTTCCCTTTTTTTCTTTAATTTGATATGTACAAATTTTGAGATGATGTCGCACGCTAGTAGTATTAATATTTGAAAATGTTATAAGTTTAATAATTGTTGAATTTTGATTTTTGGGCCAAGCATTATTGATGAAAAGTATAGACATTGGTATTTGATTTTTTTAAAATTATTTAGGAATTTTTTTTCATGAATTTCTTTTCATAGTCACTTAGGACACTTGTAACACTATCATAATATAAAATTATTTGAGTATACTTATATTCTAACTTTTGGCAAAAAAATTCTTACAAAACACTATAAAACCACTTTAGTCTATGGATTTTTCACTATAGTATTGAGCGAGTCGACTCGACCTGAATGCTGGTCCGTCAAGGCTTTAGGGATTTAAAAAAATAAAATAAAAATTGTTCCATAGACCCGAAGGGGCGAACGAAGCCCGAAGGCGAAGGAAGAAGGCCACAGGGAAAGCTGAACTGAATATTGCAAAATCAAGTCAACCAGGACCAAGTGATCAAATCATGGTCAATGAAGGAGGGAACCAACCCCAAATAGCTCGAGAGACATATGAACCGAAACCCTCATAGAGGGAAATGACAACACAATTTTCGCAATATGGTACTAAATTCCCATGCGATTGTCAAAGAAGGCAGAAGGACAGGCGCAATCTGACAGCTTAGGTTAATAAAGGTAAAATGCTGCAGGTAAACAGTAAAATGACAAGCAAAAGCTTTGAACCTAAGGCAGTTTTGCGAGAATATGCGGAACCATTACAGTAAGTTTCTAATTCAATAATTTATGGACAAATTATACTAATAAATTCAAAACAACCTACGTGCCATCCAATGGCCAAGACTAATCTCGAACGGTAAAATCAGGATTCAATCAGAAACGTCCATTTCAAGATTCAAATCAAACGATGACTGCTATGTATTTGTTACCTAAACAACTAGTTTGTTTAGAGTCATTAGGAGTGGATTTAGAGCTCAAATTTGAGCTCTATAAATAGGAAAGGATGAAGAACTCCAAGATGTTAATATTGCTAAGTTCTCAAAGCTTTCAAATCACAATTTTAAGCTATTACAAGTGCATACAGTGCTTATAAACTCACAAAGTGAAAGTTGCAAAAAGAAACCCGAAATTAGAGGTTTTGCTTCAACTATTTTCAATTACTATTCCTCCCACTTTTTAGTTTTTTTCTTTGGAATTTTTGTTGTATTGAGTGTGCCTCATACTTTTAAATTATCTTAAGTTGATATTTTGTTGCTAATTTTTTTATTTGTTTCCTCTGTGTAATGGCATCCTAGCAATTGTGCAAAAGCTCGGGGTTTGAGTTGAGCCCGAAAAAAACTCAAGTACATTCGGGATTAGTCGTAGGTAAAATCCCAAGTCGGTTTGAGGTGACTCATACGAAAAACCTTGCTCGTAATTTGTTATTTTTAGTGTTTTTTCAAAAACAGCGATTGGTGGTGGACCTAGGCTTGATTTTGAGTCGAACTACCATAAAGATCTTTTGCGTAATATTTAACTACTCTTTCTTATTCTTGCATAAAAAATTTAATTTTTAATTTAAACATAAAATTGAAAGAAAATCTTAAAATTTTATTTACCACAATTCACCCCCTTCTTGTGGGTTTATTTTAAGCACAAAGTACTTCAATTTTAAATTTTCATTCTTTAAAAAGGAAAAAACCCTCTTTTTCATAACAACTTTTTTCATAACAATACTTAGAAGATGATAATAATTTTATTATTACCAAGAAAAATCTGTAATATATTATGAAAAATTAAAAAAATTTTATTCATGAATTTTGTTATTTCTTTCAAAAATAAGAGTCTTATAAGTTACATAAAATAAATTTTATCATTGATAATAATAATTTATTTCAATTAAGATGAAATTATGTTCATTTATTGAATCAAATTTTTTTAAATTTAATATTATGTTTAATTGCCATTAATCATTGTTTTTGAGATGTAAGCTAATAAACACTCAACATAAAGGTTTCTAACCACTGGCAATTGGTATCAGTATTAGTGGACAATTGAGCTCAATAATGACATAGAAATGGTAGTTTGATATTGGTGGTGGTGGGATTAATATTTGTTTTCCAAACTATGAGGACATTCTAATAATGATGAAAATCTATAGCGATACCATTATGTTAGACAATTGTAGGTTAGTAGTGATGGATGATATTTTGATCACCAGTGATACTTATTGAGTGATAGTAATGAGTGCATTGGCTTGACCAATCGCAATGTCTACCATTAATAGAAAAATAATGATCATGATTAATACAAAGAGGATGGTTAATGCTACCTTAACCTTGATTATTAGCTTTTCATTAGCCCTTTTTTAAACTATTGCATAGCAAGTCATGCACATTTTTTGTTACTTCTCTTAATAATCTTAACAAACTTGACAGTAAACCATAAACTCAATTAACACTAAGTTAGCTAAACCACTATTGATTATTGTTGTCACTATTTCCATGGTTAAGTAATAACTCTATCATCACTAAATTGCCATGCCTTAGTACCTAAGGACATCACTATTATAAGTTATCTTGGCTAACCAATTACAATTGTCAACTACTATCAACAATGATAAAAGTGTTATTAAAATAATCCACAAATCTTTTGACATAGTAAAAAAAGGACTAGTGAAAAATTGATTACTTGTGTTAGGACCTAGTTGGATGTTACTTAACCTAGTTGATGATTTTGCTAAAAATAGCCTTATGTGATTTTAGTAGATTAACTTAAGTCACACCTTCAAACCTATCATGTCAGACATAAAGTTAAGGACTAAGGTTTTAATTTAACTATAGTGGTTAACATTTGATAAGTTAACAAAAAATTATATAAACCATGATAAACAAAAAATTGGGTAAATCATTGTAAAACTAATACTGACATAATCAACTCAATAAACCCAACTTCTTTTTTAAATATTTGACTAAATTAATGTAATCAAATCTCTTATTAGATTCCTCTTTTTTTCTTATTTTTTAAACTTATCTTTAATGACAAATGAATTATCTTACATCATATATAGGATTATTAATAATTCAATCTCGATTTGAGTCAATTCTATCTAAGATCATCATAAAAATGTTCAATTGAAACTTTAAACTTAGCTTAAGTAGTAAATGTGTTTCTTAATTCAAATATAACTCAAGGCAAACACTGTAGAAGTTTTTATTAATGTTCAACCTTATTTTTATTAAATTGTTGATGCTAAATACATAAACACATTTTTTTGTATTTATTGAATAAATATAAATCATTAACTTTATTCACTTAAATGAATGTTGGATCGTCTCCAACCATATGTCAATATCTAAACAATGTGGTTCTCAACTCGAAATACAAGTTTGAACCATTATCAACTCATAGCTGGATTTTGATCGTTACTTAAGCTAAACATAAAGTATTTCTCATTTCTTGACATTTCTTGTTCTACATTGTACGAATCTTTACAAAACAAATAGAAAAGATTAAAAATAAATATTACAAAACCAAAACAAGTTAATGAAGCAATAACTCTTAATAGTTTGTTGTGATATCCCTTAATGTGACATTTATTTACTATGGATTGATGGGCATTTAACATTTTTAGTAGTTTAAATCTATTGTTTAGAAGTGTTGGTTTGTTATGTATCTCCTTTTTATAAATTGGGTCCCTTTGTTTGTGCTTCTAGTGATTATAGATAATGTAATTTTATGTTTTTTATAGATGTGCAATACGAAATCATTTTAAAATTGAGTGTTTTTTTTATATCGAACAGTGAATTAAACCTTTTATTAAAATGGAACGAAAAATATCATTTATTTCTTATCCAATACTCTTTTATCTATTCTTTATCTTCAGTTATGAAATTAATCAAAATTTTTAAGACTTAATAATTTTAATTCAACAAAACAAATCTTTTGATAATCATTAAAACTAAATTAACAAAAAAGCATCAATCTTAGCCAATTAGTCTAAGAAATATTTAAAATCACAAATAAAATCAAATATTGCTATTTAAATCTTAACTTTATTGTAGATTTTCATATAACTATTCTTGTAGTTTATAGAATGTAATAATCTTCTATCTAATCTATTCCCTTTTATATATATTGATTTTTTTTTGTAAAAATTTATCAATGAGAGAAAAGCTTTAGATCCTAATCATAATAATTTCATAAATTAGTAAGAAAAAAATATGCAGTGTCAATCCTATTTGACTAATAAAATTAATTCTTCTATATATGTTGCAATGTGTTTAACTCAATCCTAAAAGCCTCTTTAAGTTCTCAATTTAGTTTTGTCTTAATGGCATTGTAAAATATTAAAATATTTAAGTTGTTAAGACAAGTAAAAAGAAAAATAAAAAATATTGAGCTGAAGATAAAGGTTTAATATTAGTATATATATTTTTTTAAAAATAAAAAATAAATTAATTAACATTATAATGGAACGAAATTATGTTAAGAAAATTTGAAAAAAATAATGTAATTTTTTTCTCAAAAATGTATTCAAAGATTATAACTAGATTATATAAATTTCTCAAATAAAAATTACAATGATTTTCATCAAGAAAAAAATTTAAGATTCTAAATATTGATATTCCAGATGTTTTAAATATAAACAGATAGACAACTCTCTCAATTATCCTTTAGATCTTAATAGTAAGTTAAGTTGAATTAAAAAGCGAGCTGGTTTAAGTGGATTAAGTGAAATATATGTTATTTATACAAGTTATAATAAAAATTTCCTATGGGTTTAGTCTTTATAGAAAAAATTAAAATTGATATAAAAGGAAAAAAATTGACTATTCACAAGCTTAAATCTTTTTCAATTTCATATCCTTTCAACTCATAGCATAATCCTTCATAAAGATAAATTGCTCATATTATGATAATTTGCAAGCCTTGTGATCATAATTTGAGATTAGAGCATTAAGTGGTTGGGATACTACAAAATGTTTACTTTGATATCAAAAACTTATAAAAATAAGTAGGGCTATTCGGAAAGATTAGTCACACTAGTCCAAAGCTACAAGAGATGGGTAAGTAAGGTAGTGGTGAGGATGCTTAACTACAAGCATCATAGAGGAAGTCAAGTGATGGCTAGGAAGCCAAAGCCATTAGTGAGGAGGGGTTGGCCTCGAGTATAGAGAAGGAGTAAAAGCATAAATTAATGTTATTGTGAGTGGTGGCTGTCACAAATGACAACATTGTAACCCAAGGACATGATATGTAGCGATGAGAATGTAATAAGCTAGAGGCATGACCATCACAATGCTTGGATGTGCATCATGGTGATGGGAAACTAGAGGCTAGATTCTAAAGTGTAAGATGGGTATGAGTGGTGGATAGTTCAGGTTAAAGGAAAATGACATTGGAGTTGGGGAGTGATCAACAAGGTGCGGCCATTTGGTTATAGTATGGTAAGAAACACACAACAATGGAAAGAAAGGGGTGGAGTGAAAAAGTTGTGAGGACGACAATATTGTTTGGTGACGCTGCCAATAAACAAAATCAATCCCAAAAGGGAGGAGGTGGAGAACCATGTTGAATTATAACTTGGACATGGAGAATCTCGTCCTATGTTTTCTTGGAAAATTTTAATTATGCACCGATAAATCAAAACATCTTAATATCTTTCAACCCATTTAATTATCTTTATATATGTTACAAAATAATGAATTAGTTGTACTTAAAAAAGATAAAAAAAATGATTATCTTAAAAACTAATAAAATAATTAAAAAGAAACATGAAGAGAACTCTGTAAGATTACAACTTAATGAAACAATTCTATCTTTAAAATTCATTTAATAAGGCCTCATTTCTTGAACATTTTAAGCTCACATTTGGAATTTGCTCTATAATTAATCTTGAACTTAGAGCTTTTGCATTTTTGGCTTTTGTGATCCGCTTATTATGTCACATCAAAGATGTTAGATTTCTTTCATTTTTCTAAAAAAATTTGTAAAACAATTGAGCACAGAATTGAAATTTTTAACAGTTTTCTTGCTTAAAGCTAGTGAAAAAAAACTAAAGTAGCTAATATGAAAGTGTAAATTTCGAAAGGATTTGGCTAGGAAAAATATTAATAATTAAGTCTATTGAATTTCTTTGACAATACCATTATCAAGACTATGAAATTGTCATCCTTTAAAATAATCAATGGCAATAACTTTAAGAAAAAAAATTATTTTATTGAAATAAATTATATCTATATATATATATATATATATATATATATATATATATATATATATATATATATATATATATATATATATATATATATATATTATTCTATATTTTAATTTGTAAGAAAAATTTATAACTTGCATAAAAAAGTAAAAGAACAATTTGATGCTCATAGTTTCCAATATGTTTAAGTTATTAGTAGAAATAAAATTTAGAATTTGATGAATAAGATTATGTATTTGAATGTATTGTCTTGAAAACTTTGTTATCATCAAATACAAAATATATATATATGATAGTTCATGGTTCATTTAAAATTATAAAAAAAACTTAATATCAATGCTTTTGTTGTAAAATTAATATTTGATACATTTCTCAGAAATATTTTTAATGTATAGATTTTATTATTATGTAGAGTTTATTTATATGAAGGAAATTTTTAGATTAACTATTTTGTAAATAACTTAATAGATAATATGTTTTCTTTGCTTTTTAAAATCAACTCCGATATTGTTGATAGTATATTGGACGATGAATATTCAAGTAATGTTTTGCATATATTTTTAGTTTATTGGAACGATCACTCATTATCTGAGGATACTTAGATAACCATAAATCTAAGGACCCCACTTAACCCTTTCATTATTGTAATAAAAATAATAAGCATTAGATAGATAAATCAATAATTACAATTTGAAGTATTTTAAATCCCAAAGTGAGAACTTGATTGTAAGATTATTCATTAAAAATTATTCTATATTAGCCATTTTGATATCATGTTAAAACTATAATTAATTAAAGCGTATAAAAAATCAAACAATAAAATATATGTAATAAAGAAGCTATATTATGTGAAAGTAAATAGTATCATAACTAAAATATAATAGTCACCAAATTATATACATAACCTTAGATATACAAAACTTAGAAGCACCACAACTATGTAATAGTTTAATAAATCATATTCTCATCCATGATCTAAAAGTTTCAATCTCAATAATTGATGGGCACAAAAGATTATAATGCACACAATGCATCAAGCAATAAAATATGTATGTAAGAATGCATGATGTATATATAGGTTCCATGAAGTCCATTTCAAACCAAGCTTGATGAAGTATCAAAAGTTCATGTTTGACTAATTAATGAAACAAACTTATCTAAACTGTTCAAGCACATTTTATGTACTAAAAACACTTATCACAATATGAGTGTTATAAGTTAGATAAAACTAATTTTATCATTGATAATAATAATTTATTCTAATCAAGATGAAATTCTTTTCTTTTTTTGAAATAAATATTTTTAAAATTTAATATTATGTTTAATTGCTACTAATTATTGTTTGTTAGATGTAAGCTAACAAACACTCAACGTAAAGGTTTCTAACCACTGGCAATTGATATCAATATTAGTGGACAAATGAACTCAATTATGAAATAGAAATGGTAGTTTGATATTGGTGGCAGTGGGATTAGTATTTTTTCCAAACTGTGACAACATTATAATAATGGTGAAAATCTATAGTGATGCCATTATGTTAGGTTAGTAGTGACGGATGATATTTTGATCACGAGTGATACTTATTGAGTGATAATAATGAGTGCATTGGCTTGACCAATGTCAATGTCTAACATTAATAAAAAAACTAATGATCAAGATTAATACAATGTGGATGGTTGATGCCCAGCTTAACCTTGATTATTAGCTTTTCACTCTTTTTTAAACTATTGCATAGCAAGTCATGCACATGTTTTTTTACTTCTCTTAATAATCTTAAAAAACTTGAAAGTAAATTATAAATTCAATTAACACTAAATTAGCTAAACCACCATTGATTATTGTTGTCACTATTTCCATGGTTAAGTACTAAATCTATCATCTCTAAATTGCCATGCCTTAGCAGCTAAGGCCATCACTATCAAAATAACTTATAAAGCAAGAGAGAACCCTATAAACTTAAATATTTAAAAATATAAAAAAATAATTTTATTTGATAGTGCTCAATCAATGTGACTCTATCGAAGTAAAACTCCTTGGGTTTGGATAGTAGGTATAAGTTGTTTAGCAAGGGTTGTGATAGGTTGGCATGGGTTGATGCAGGTCAACATTGGTTCATGGATCATTGTAGGTTGAAGAGGATTAATTCAAGTCGATGGGTAAATGCAAGTTAAGTTAATCTACACAAGTTCAAGCATATTAATACTGGTTTATGGGTTGGCGATTGAGTAGGTAGACTCTTCCATTTGGGTCAACAAGGGTTGTATGGGTGGCACGACAATAATAATGATGGCAAATTTTTATAGCAACAACAACCATGGATGATCGATAGAGTGATTATCCCAAAAAGATCAATTTGAAGTTAAAATCAACAAAAATTTAATCCAATAAAACTATGTGTTCTTGGATTAGTTTTTAAGCTAGAAATATCCAAAAAGATATCAACTAAATTAATAAAACACATATACTACTATTAATCCAAAACTATTATTGATAAGCTACCTATAATTTATTTTATCCAATTTTAATGTTTAAATAAAATTAGAATTTATAATTAACAATAATTAATTATATAAATATTAACAATATTATTTTATAAATATTTTTAAAATTTTAAATTTTAAATAAAAAATTTATTGATGTAATTCAATTTAAAATTATCTTTTAACCTTATATTCACATAAAAATTTATTTCATTCTATTTAAATATTTATTTTTTAATTTAATTGTTTTTTCTCACTTAAAATAAAAAAATAAATTCCTATAGATATTTTTTAATTTCAAAATATTTATTATTTTAATATTTAAATGAACACTTTTAAATATTTTAAACTTATTAATATAATTTTTACTAAAATGAAAGTTTTAAATAAACTATTTAATTCAAATAGCATTTAATATTTAAAAATTAAAATAAAAAATAAAGATATTTTAATTTTAAATGTTTCTAGTTTAAATTAAAATAAAAATTTTATTTATCCATTCTTTGAAAAATAATAACTATTTAAATGTTTTTCAAAAAAAATATTTAATTTACAAATACAACTTAATTTTTATTTTTAATATTTTTATTTAATTATTAAATAGGTTTTTTGAGTTTAACTTTGAAATTTTTGTAAAAAAATTCAAAAAACTATCAACTGAGTTGCCTCTTAGAAAAAGAGGTAAGGATCCCCATGGAAATGTCTAAACCCAATTATTTCGCAAAGCGTAAAGCAAAGAAAAGATAACGAAATTTTAGAACAAGAAAAAAAACTAATTTCAACTTTGTGTAAAGAAGAATACTTCATCGAAAGTTAACATTGTGACTCCGATGATAAGTGTGACTCCAGTGATAAGTGTGACTCTGGCGATCACCATGGTGCCCCGCTAAGCTCGTGATCCCGCGCCACTCCTCCGCCATTCACCCGAACCGTCTTCGGACCTCTCCCAGAACCTTCCACCGTCACCTCTACCTGAGCTTCTGAGTCCCGTCCCTAGATCTCCCACCTTTGTCCTTGCTCTCTGAACTTATACTGCCTTGGGGTGGCCGTCAAACCTTCCGGCGGTCTACACCACCTTTGCGCGGGTTTTTTCCCCTTCCTTCCTTCTTTAAAATTTTGAATTTCGAGTTCGAAGCCAGGGGGGATGGAGCGATGCTGGATCAGTATTAGGCGACTGGGCCTATCCGCAGAGGAGCACACCTTCCCTACAAATCGTCTGCAGTTGACCGTTGAACGTATGGGGGTTGCCGCGTATCTGGCTTGTTGATTATGGTGGGCTCGAAAACAAGAAAGGGCAACAAGAAGTCTAGATCCCATTTTGAGGTGGATTCACTGGAGTGGATGGAATCGATCGAGACTCAAGCCGAGAAGGAGAATGCAGAACTGATGCAAGGGATGAACGCAGGGAATGAAGGTGTGGACCCTCTGCTGATTGATTGTGCCACTTCTTGAGGCTCGCCAGCCTCATCTAGCGACGCTATGGGGGATCTTTTGGTGATTGGGGATCATCGAATTGCGGTGCAGCCGGTAGATGACGTTTGCATGACGACTGTTGAAACCGACACTGGAATGATCAGAGAGGATGGCTTAGAGGTAAAAAATGTTCAAGCTGTTGACTCTGGGATGCTGCATGCCCATGAGGCGATCGAACAGCTGGCGAAGGCTCCGGGGCCCACGCCCGTCTGCGTTACTATTGAGGGTTCAAAGGGGCAACTGCTGCCCCCAACAAGGTGAGTTTTAAAGAAGCACTAACGGTAAAATCTGTTCCCTCAAATGGGGTGGTCACGCAGTTCGTCATGCCAACGACTCAAAGATTTCCATAAATTTGACCTAGTCGGAAGGGTTTATGGTGACTCGCTTCCCTTCCCCATCATTGCACGTGTACTGCATAACCGTTGGGGCCATTTCATAAACTTTCGAATACTGGACCTAACGGAGGGATGCTTCTATCTTCACTTCAGCTCCATCAAAGATAGGAAAGAAGTATGGCTCGGGGGGCCATGGCAGGTAGCTGGTCTTGCTATGGGACTGGATCTATGGACTACCAAGTTTGGCCCCTTAGCAAAGGCTGGAATGCGAGCCCTAGTATGGGTGAGGTTCCTGGGTTGCCCTTAGTATACTGGGATACAGGCAATATCCTAACAATCGCAAAAAAAATTGGGGATCCGATTTTAGTTGACGGGTGGACGGCTTATTTGTAGAGGTCTTCATATGCGATAGTTTGCATCATGATGGATCTGTCGCAACCATTGAAGCCTGGGATTTGGTTGAACGGAGAGCTGGGGCTAACTCATCGAGCTTTTGAATATAAGGGCTTGACGCGCGTCTGCTTCGATTGTGGACATGCAGGACATTTGAAGGAGCATTGTAAAACAGTAGGAATAGGGGATGTTATTACTACGCAGTAGGCTAAGGTGGGGTTGCCTTCCCGTGCAATACCCACGAGGGATGTGGAACATGAACAAAGCGGCAGTAGTGCGCGTGGGACTTCCACTAGCGAGTTGCTTGCTCGGGTTATGGCGAATGCATTTAATGCGCCCACTCAGAAAGTTAAGAAACTTCTGGCCCCCGAGATGCTTGGGCCCTAGGATGCCCTTTCGTTGTTGGCTCAGTAGAAGATCGATGATGAGAAGCCTGAAGAACTGGGGTCGTGGATGCTCGTGAAGCATCGGCTCGGCGTCCCTAGGTAGCTCTACAGAAAAATGAAGTGGCCACTGGATTGGGTCGGCTCCCACGTACGAGGACGAGTAGTCATGCACAGAGGAATGAAAGATTTGGGTACTATGGTAGGAGGAGAAGCTATCAACAACAAGGGGAGGAAAGCCAGCAAGTAGACCGAGATACTCTGATGATAGATGACAGACAGAAACTACCCAAGCTCTGTCGAGCCCAAGGGCAGCTAAACAAAAGGCTTTGATGATAAGGCAGCAAGCAATCGAACGCAAAGGAAAGATTCCAATGATCTGAGACGAATTTGGTCAAGATAATGAGAATGCCTACCCTAGACAGAATTACGTTCGCTCTGCATGTCATGCGATCTAATGATTTTAGCCTGGGGAGATTAAATAATGGCAGGAGTTCCCGCTGTGCGGATGCTGTTGATGCTGGCCTTCGTGGCTGGAGCACACATGCTCACTATGACTATGGTGGTAGACTGGGCTACGAGAAGGTGGGTAATGTTGCTTAGAATCTACTTAGCACATGTGGCGCTTGAGGGGTCTGGTGCGGGTTTGATTTCAAAGGAGCATTTGACGCACACACTAATCTTGCTATTGTGTTGCTTAATATGCCGTTGTGCATGAATTGTGCATGCTCCTGTAGTAGCGACTCTTCTGGAATCCTAGGAAGGCATATGGAGTGGGTTTTTTCATGTTGTTTTCCTGATGTTAAAATTTGTGGTATGGAATCCGTGGGGTTCGGAATAAAAACTCCAGAACTTACAGTTAAAAGAATCACAAGTGGGATCGGATGACACGGAGAATGCGCTCCACAGTCGGCTAATCGTGGAATTTCACGGCAATGGTGCGTTCGAAGAGAGGTGGTGGTGGCAAAGGGCGAAGGTACACTGGGCACAATTGGGGGACCAAAACACCAAGTTCTTTCAAGCTGTTGCTACTGTGTGCATGCAGAGGAATTTTATTGCCCATATGCGGGATGCATGTGGAAGGGATGCAACCTCGGCTGATGACATTGGCTCCATCTTGACATCCTATTTTGAAGCAAAGTGGCATGATGCAACCTACGCGCATTAGGAGGCTCGTTGGGGCTTGTGGGCTTGTCTTAGCAGTGATCAGGCAAACTTGTTGGAGCGGACGGTGACTGATGCGGAGATAATACATGTGTTAAGGATATGCAGAACAACATGTCCCCGGGCATTGATGGAATAATGTCTAAATTTATGAAAGGTTATTGGTCCACAACTCAGAAGGATATTTTGCGGGCTGCACATTGCTTCTTTGCTGAAAGGCGAATGCCTGTGAGCTGGAAGGATACTTTGGTGGTGTTAATTCCCAAAACGCAAAATGCGAGCAAGCCAGGACACTATCGCCCAATAAGCCTGTGCAACATCATATACAAAGTTATTGCGAGTGTTCTGGTGGAGAGACTTAAGTTGGTCTTGCCACGTATTATCTCTAGGGAACAAGGTGCGTTTGTTCCAGGAAGATCCATCTCGGACAATATCTTTGTGGCCCAAGAGATGGTTTCTCGTATGCATCACTCAAACACCAAGAAGGGTCTGATGATGATAAAAATTGACATGGAGCAGGCCTTTGATCGCGTTCGCTGGGACTTTCTACTCAACATGCTCAAAATGATTGGGTTACCGCTGCTATGGTGTGATTGGGTGGAAGCTTACATTGCCAAACCTAGATTTGGGGTCTTATTGAATGGAATCAGCCTGCCTTGGATTGAGGCCAGCCGCAGCCTATGTCAAGGGTGTCCAGTTTCACCCTATCTATTCATTATTGTGACCGAGTATTTTTCTGTACTCGTCCGAGCATATGAGGAGAATGCTATTCTGGGGTTCAGGTGCAGCCAGCAAGTGCCTGTTATGTCTCACCTTCTGTTTGCTGACGATATTGTGGTGTTTGCCCTTGCTACGTGGAAAGCTGCAAACACCGTTTGCGAGACACTTCTTGAGTTTGGGACTGCAGTGGGATTGATAGTTAACCGCTCTAAATCTAGCATCCTCTTTAGTAAAACAATGAGGAATAAACGCAAACGAATCATTAGCAACATCCTGGGCATGAGTCAAAGTGTTAAATTGAAGTACTTGGGCATTCCTATTTCGACAAAGGTGCTGGGAAAAAATGATGTTGGGTTCGTGATTCATAACATGGAGGAAAGGGAGACTAATTGGAGAGTAAGGCCTATGTTGCTTGCTGGGAGGATTATCATGATCAGGGAGTGTTAACTACAATTCCTAGCTACACATGAGACATTGTGTCGTTCCTTCAGCCACCATTGTTCCTGTGGAGAGGATTATTAGGAATTTTTTTTTGAGCGGCGTGGGGGGAGTAAAGGCAATGCACTATGTAGACTGGGATACCGTTACGCTGTCGAAGGATGCAGGAGGCCTCGGATTGCTGGACTTGCGCATCTGGCAGCGGGTGCTCAACTTGAAGATATGCAAGCGGCTTCTTGGCCGCGAGCAGGGCCTGTAGACGGAAGTAATCAGAGGAAAATATGGACAAGAAAACAACTTTCTAAAAGCGCCACGCGGTGCATCTCAAGCTTGCAGATTGGTGACTATGGCCATTGCGCATGCGGTTTCCAGCTTTGTTTAGAGAATTGTTGCAGGTAACAGGGTCTATTTTGTAGAGGATAATTGGATTGATTTCCTCCCAATCTCTTGTTCGCCAACTTATATTAACATGAATGTTCAGTGGCCAACTATGGTTGGGGAATGCATCATCAAGTGCGGTGTATGGGACGAATTGAAGATTCAGTCCTGGGCTGGTGCTCTTTTATTGGAGAGAATTATGCGATTACCCTGGGCTCATGGGCAAGAGGAAGATATTCTCACTCAAGCAAATATTGGAATGGAGAAGATTGACAACCGCCACCTCTACAACGACCTTAAGCTGGGTGCCAACAGGTTTGATGGGAAACATGGAAAGGAAATTAGGGAGGCTGCCGTGGGAGTTTGGAAGTTAAATGTGCTGCCACGCATAAGCATATTTGCTTGGAGACTTGGGAATTTTTTACCTACTGTAATTTGGCTTCAGTGCAGAAAGCTTGCCGCATTCAACATTTGCTCCTAGGGCTGTGATGAGGCTGAAACGCTACATCACATTTTCTGGAAGTGTCCTAATGTTCATGATGTTTGGACTGCATGTCATGTGAATCATGCTGCTCTTGTTCTTGGGCCTTGCAATGGGGGGGCAGCGACCAGGATTTTATCCACAACATCATGGATTTCATTGCCTCGCCTGGAATTGCTGGGGGCGAGGGCAGAGCTTGGGCGGCCAGCCTAATAACAACAATGTTCTACATATGGGAGAACAGGAATGAGAGAAGACACAATGGAAATCCCTTGCACACCAGGACTCTATGGCAGAAAATTCAAATTGAGTTGGCTGCAGCTTCTACAACTCCTAATCAGCACTTATCCATGGCTTGTGGGAGCCCTTGCAGCTCTTTCGAGCCGAATGTAACTCATGTCTGAGTTCCTCCCTCCACTAGTTGGATTCTGATTAATTGTGATGCTGTTGTCGGTGTTGACATCTCCGGGATTAGTCTTGTGGTGCGGGATCACCATGGCAGGCCCCTGCTGGTTTCCAAGAGGCGGTTATTTTCACATGCTATCGAAGAGATGGAGATTCTTGCAATGTTAGAAGCTTTCGAGATACTGAGAATTAGGTTGCCATATTATACTGCAGTTGAGATACAATCGGACTCAGTGATTACTGAACAGAGGGTGCATAGCCTTCTTGTTAACCCTCCCGAGGGAGGCTGCTACACTCTTGCGCTCCGGCATGCATGTAATTTGAGCTCCCTGAAAACTTCACAATCGGCAGGGAGGGGAACGTGCCAACGGATTGGATCGCCTACTTTGCTTGTGAGAAGTCGGACTTCACGTGGAATGGTGACGCATTGATGCCCGAGGCTTTTCTTAATCTTCTGCTCCATGACTTTTGCTTTGATCCTCCTAAGGGTTTCATGTTAGCTTATTAAGCACTTGCTTATGATCAATAAAAAAACATCAACCAATTATTTCAATTTTAACTATCTCACAAAAAAATAATATAAAAATATCTTAAAAAAACATATAAATAAATAATAACGGAGTTCTAACCAAGAATCAGTTAATTTCAATCCCAAATAAATTATTCAAACTAAACTAATTAATTAAGTACACGTTATATTGTAGTTATTGAAATTTTATTTAATAATATCATTTTTTAAAATATATAAATATTTTTATTTAATTTTAATTTTATTTTGAAAAATAATTCTCCATTACCTCATTAACATTCCACACCTAACTTTGGCGTCATGCCGCCCAAAACATGTTGTTGATACTTAATGCCCTAAACCTAATGGTTAGCTCCCTTAATTAAGTCAGCTACTATAAGGACGTGGCCAAAAAATGTGGTGCTTAGTGTGGCGCTTGGTGTGCACCATCCCCGCGATCCTCGACCCCTTAACCTCTATTTTTGTGAAGAATTAATTAATATCATTATTTTAATATAAAATTGGAACATAAATAGCCATTTCTCCATTATGACAATTTTCGTGGTTTTAAATGCGCCAACGTCATCTGAAGCCAAATGTGGTCCACTAGAAAAGCGACACGTATTATAAATGGAAATAATTGGTTTTTGTGACGACCGCATTCGTTGAACTTATTCATGACATGTCAATTTGGTCTATTTTACTATATTTTGTACTTCATCCCAATTTAATTAAATTTTAACAAAACATTCAAAAAAAAAGATAAATCATCAATTACTTTTGAATAATCTCTATTTCATTTAAAATTCAAAAATAACATAACAAAAATTTATATATATATATATATATATCAATACTAAATTTGTTATTGATTTGTTACAAATGTTTGATTCTAGAAGTTTTTAATGTTTCAAAACGCCACAATTTTTCTTCTTCAAAAAGATTGTTGGCACAGTTTATTAGCACAATAACAACTATTTGTTTCACAAAAATTTTTAAAAGATCTAATTTAATATCATTATTGAAACATGATTCAAGACTAGTCTCTCGATTAAATATTGTAACATTAGCTTAAGTGAAAAAAGATGAATGAATAGAAAGCCAAAGACAACATTTATCTTAGAAATTATCAACTCATAATTCAAAAAATATTCAATTAAATAAAATTATTAAACTAAAACTATATTTGAATAGGCAATAAACCCATAAAATGTACCTGAAATGAATTAGCATTGTATGTTTTTAATTAACATCGTGGCAAATTTCAAAACAATCGAACAATTGCTTAGTGAATACACTTCACAATGCCAAAATGTTTCACTATATGTCATCAAGTTTTTTGGCCATCATTCCTTTGATCTGTGAAGAAAAATACATATGAATAAGAAACCAAATCTCACAATTGAGTCTACTTTTTTTAATCATGTAAAATTTACCTTTTTTGAAGAAAGACCCAACTTTTTTAAGTCATCAATCTGTATAACAAGAGATATTTCAGCAAGATTTTAACATTAAGCAAAGAGATGATGAGGAGAAATAACACATTTAATTATGCATATATCCCAATTATAATATAACTTCTTACTTCCTTAAAGGGTTCTGGCATCTCTTCACGGAGTTCAAGTACATAGTTCACTCTCTCCTCTCCAATACCCTAAAAAGAAAGGTTATATGAATTAGTTAATGCATGACAAGGAAGAAAATAAATTTAATCTAAAACTTAGCTTGCCTTCAACTGCTTGAACTCCTCCCTTCAAGTAGTCAAAGAAAAGTAGTTTACATTAGTGTATTTACACGGATCAATAAAATGAATAAAATATCATAACTTTGTCACAATAATGAATATTCTATTGCGTGACTTTCATTATAGCAAATTAATTATCAAAACTAATGACACGTTTGAACTTCAATAATAATAAGAAAAAATAAATTATAGTCATACTTATTTAAGATGAATAATGGGACATGATATTGAATGCAATAATAGTGAATATTATGAAGGAGTGATTATTCGTCAAAGCTAATTAATTATTCTTGATATATTTGGTCTTTTATTGATAATAATAAAAATAAATAAATGTTAATCATACTTATTTTGAATGCAACAAAATGAAGCCTATATTGTTCTTCATAAGAGAATTAGAATGGCCAAGTCAAAATACATTTTTTATTTAAAGTAAGATTTTATATGATAAACATGCTTTATTCAGCATTTCTAAGTTATAAACAATGATATAAAATAAAGTGAAGCAAGGAAAATTCTACACCTTATGTATCGTACTTCTCTTTTATCATAACTACTAAAAGCACCAAATCAAATTACTCACTTGCTGGTACTATTTAAAAAATCCAAGCATTCATTAACCAATGATTTCTGCACAACATAGAAAAAAGAAAGTATAAAAGATAAGAACAGCTAGATGGACATAACATAACAGATGGAATAAGAAAATAACTTTGATCACCTTAAGTCATCTACTTCTTGTTCTAAACTTATCCTGTGGCATAGCAAAATTCATGGGCTCTAAGAAACTAGGCTTTGAAGGGTCATTAAAACCTTGAGTTTTGGGCTCCACACAATCTGTAGAAAGTTATTTGCTACTTGATCCTTCTTCCACTAATGCGCATAAGCTTATGGGGTGGTAGCTAAGAGTTTTAAGAGTATTTGATATCTCCCTCAATTGTTGAGTCAAGGTCGGTGAATGTTTACACAAATCACCACATGAATCATTCTTCCCGTTGCTCAGGGCATTACCTATAAAGAAAAAGTAAGGCATCCCATTGCATAGACTTGCAAAAGATATACTAATGGCTAGTATTTGAAATGTTTACGTTGTATACCTTCTGCATCAAAAGGTAAATCGAAATCAATTGAATGAACAGGTTGCCAAGTACTACTTTGACTATTATAGTCCATTACGATATGAGAGTCCTAAGAAAATAAAACAGCTTTTCAAGAACATTGTCAATATAATCATCATCATAAGCACACAGTATGCTATTGATGTAAAATATTTCATATCTGAAGTATATATAATGGGCATCCACTATATACCGAATAAACTTGAACTCTACTTGGATATATTGTTCATTGTGATAAGAGAATTTTATGAAAATGGAACAGCTTTTTGAGAGCATTTTCATTATAATCATCATCATAAGCACACAATATGTTATTGAAGTAAAATGTTTCATATCTAAAGCATATATGATAGCATCCATTATTACCAAATAAACTTGAACTCTACTTGGAATTCAAAGTGAACATACACTATATCCCATTACAAATGTGAAGGAGCTACCTCTTTTGTTATAGAAGAAGACTCAGCAACTTGAGGGAGAGGTAAACATTCCTACATATTAATGTTACCTTGAAGAACTTGAAAATAGAACAATTGTGAAGCTAGCATGTTATTAGGAAATCTTCAAAGGTTAATAATACTGCCTCCTTCAATATAATAGAAATGGAAAGAGCATTTGATCCAACACTCTCCTGCACTAAACATAACAACTAAAGTTTCAATTCTGAGCGAAGGTACCTCTTCTAATGCAAGAGGAGTAACAAGCACTTTTGATCTCTTGTCATCCTGCAATATTTGTTTTGGATATCTTTAAAAAGTATGCAATGAGGACAAGTAAGATGCGACATAAAAAATGATCTTAAGCTTAAGCTTTATTTCCCAACCAAACCTCTTACGAACATGGTTTCTCTGATTGTCTAGCATTGGCAAGAGAACTAGCATTGCTAAATAGCTTTCTAAAATGACAAAGGAAGAACTAAATTAAGAAAGGAGCCTTTATTATAAAAGATGAGTAATAAATTCATAAATATAAATTACTTTTTAGTTGATTGATATAAGGAAGTTGGTTTCTTTACCATACTTCTAGAAGATTGGGGTCTATATATCGATAACATTCATTGACTATACCTTCTAAGTGTAGAAACAATATCTGGTATTTTCCTTTTGCCAAACCCATAGACATGAGTATCCATCAATGGTCCTAGTTTTCTATTCTATTTATTGTTCCTTGTAGTGCCATTTATTGGTAAATTAAGTTGGCATAACCTTGAAGCCATGTTAATTGTGCGAATAGAACTGGGACACAAACTTGAGTTCTACAATGATTAAGATGCATTATCTAAAGAACATAGAAATATGATGCATTTAAAGAACCCATCAAGTCATGAAAGATATAGAAATTTTGAACTAACTAAACAAGTAATCAGTACAACATTACTCATACTACATAAAAATCTTTCAATAAATGGGTTAGTTTTGTTCCTCGAAAGGGAATGTAGGACTCATCTCCATTAAGAGCACTCACTACATTAAGCAATGAATTCAATGACTTGTTATTTTTAGTGAATTAAGACAAATCAGCTTTCATGTTGATATTCCATTGAACATCAACATAACCTGATTCAAATGGAAGAAAAAATAAAATGATAACCAAAATTGAAAGGGCACATAAAAGCCTAGAATCATCCACATGCATTGTACCTACCAAGTCCACACAATTTATCTTTCCAACAAAAGTGTTTTTCAGGTCCTTATCGAAGACGGTTACATGGATAATTAAACCCTTGTGGCTTTTGATGCTAATATCATTTGAAACTTTATGTGAAAGATTTAGGCAGATTGCTTATGTGGAGATAATATCTCTATAAATCAGAGAATGTTTTTACTGGGATCAACAAATTTGTTACAACAATAATAAGCATGAATTTAAAAAATAATTCACAGATTCAAGGGCTACATATTTTGAATTTAAATTGTCCAATTACCTTAGAAAGTCCTTTCACTGAATTCTTTTTTCAGCATCTACCAAAACCTAGACCTCTTTTTCTTTGTGTTCTAGCAAATCATATATGTTATCATGGTATATTCTATAACAAGATACTGTAATGGAGCCTCCAATTTCTTCAACCATGGGGATTAGCTCGCAAAATGACTTCATTGGGAGGCCAGGGATCTCTTCAGAGCCCTGAACAAAAGTAAAATGGTATGGAGCACCATAATCAAGATGTGCATTCATATCCATAGACAAATGTATGCATAGATGAATATGCATAATGTAATAAATACTAAAGAAAAGCAACCTCAATGAGCAGGGTCTTCCCACTTCGTCGAGCACCAAAAGCAGTAATGCAAGAGTTTTTTCCATCAAGAATGCCCTGAAGCAGAGGTTTCACCTCCTGAATGAAGAGTTTGGTTACATTCTCAACTGGTTCATAATAGCCATCCAATGTGTAAGTATAACCCTGACTGGTAGAAACCATATAATAAATGAATACGCAGCAAAAAAAATCAATGAGGTGCTTAAAAAAATTGCCAGAGACCCATGCATACTTAAAACCTATCTCTCTCAAATACCACGTACGAATTATTCAACAACTTCTTCAAGTCGACTCAAACAAAATTATAGCTAAAGAAAAACGACTAACCAGCAAAGGGAAAGATTATATGAACTCACACCCCCAAAACCTAAATCGAGAAATCGTTTCACTGCACTGTATCTCCCGATAGAAAGATGCACTAATCTGGGATGAAGCTAAAAAACAAAGGAACGCTTCAATGATGAAAAGGATTAGAAACGCCATTTTGGGGGAGATTTACCTATTTTCCCAGTTGTCTAAAATAATCAAAGCGTGATCAGCCTTGGATGTTGACAAAAAAATCTGAGAAGGATTCGTGGAGAACTTCCTCTCAAATTTAGTGAAGCATCTGATGTTGGCAATAACCCACACTGCTGTTCGTGAAGTGAACTTGGACCTCGCAAGTTTCCCAATACACCAATCGGATTCCATGCCTTACAGCTGTTGACGGCCGGAACTCGCCGGGGGGATAGTCGCAGGGAAATAGAAGCCTTCCATTCCAAGTAGTGGAGAGAGAGGAGGGTTAGTGATTGTTGTCGTAGAAATAAAGGCAGAGTGGCACATGTAAAGGTTCCTTTTTCCAAATTGTTTAGCCGTCTGAAGTCTCGCCCAAAATTTAAATCCAAAATCTTATCGTGGTTTGTGGGATGACTTATTTTATTTGCATAAAAAATATTTTTGTTGATTGAAAATTTAAAAAATTAAAAAAAGAATATCTTCCTTAGTAACTCATAAATGGAGTTAAAAAAGTTTAAGAATAACATGTAGATTGTCGGGTAACCACGCATTTTCTAAAAAAATATACCATTAACCTAAAAAATTTCTTGAATCATTGAATTCATTTTTCATATTTTATACATTATTTAGATATATTATATTCTAAGAATGTGAATATTGTGTTATTATAAAATTTTATATCAATATTAGTTGTAAGAATTAATTTAAGAAAATATATGAAACAATTATCATGATGAACGATAAAGATTGTTCATCAATGCATATTATAATAACACTATAACAATTAACATTTTGTATTAAGATTGTGCCTCTAAAAGGTATGATAGGTCAGAGAAATTAATATATGACTTAGGTTGACATAAAATATGTAATTTGTAAAGTCAATTCTTTTAATAACTACAACCACTCAAATAATAGGAAACTTTTGTTGTTGCACCTCATATTAAAAGGTAGGTGAAAAAATATTTTATGCAAATAATTAATTATATTTTACCAATCCTACTAATTACAAAATATATAATAAAATCCATGTTACTTAATGGTGTTGTCTAATCTTTTTTAATCCATGGAGAAGAATAAAAGTTGATTCTTGTGCTAGATTGTAAAGCTACTAATCACTTGATCTGAATGAAATTGTTAAGCTTCATTACAAAAATATAAATTATGAATCAATCAATTTCATTAGTGTTAATAATAATGGATCATCTTTTAAAGAAGAGGTTCCATGAGAAATGAAGAAGTACCAAAGCCTTCAATATAATATAACACTGGACAAGGGAGATGAGTGAATTGAAAAAACAATATTATTATTTTTGTAAACAAGTCTCTAAGAATTTAAAAATGAATTCTCCCATATTGATTATTTAAAAAGATATCTTAATCTATATATTAGATACTATGACATTAAAATATTGAGATATTTTTGAAAAAAAACTCACTTAACTCTAATGAAACTTTTTTTAGTTTTATATTCAATGATATGTTATCGATTATTAGTTTATGTTGTTACATGATATCGATATTTGCTATTTTTATCTTTTAAGAGTTATAATATTTATCTTAGCTTTTTATTATTAAGTTTTACTTATAAAATATGTGATGATTGATTTAACTTATTTTAGTTTGTATTTTTTTAGATTTATTAAATCCACATAATAAGAAATAGAAAAAGAATATATATTATATTATAAAATAAAACTTTTTAATAAATGTTGACTTTATAAAAAGAGAAATCATTGTATGCTAGTTATGATACTGATCATAATTTTGGTTTTATTATTGAGGCTTTCAATTGTTAGTTTAATTTGATATTAGTTGTTCTTATTTGCTTTCGTGTATACCTTATGTCTATTTAGATTTTATATCGACGGACCATATAGGCTTCATTTGGCAAGTTTATATGAAAAAACAATATTTCTTATATAATCTTAGTGATTTATCTAAGTCAATTATAAAAACAATTTGAAAGAAAAATCATAAAGTTTATAATGAAATTAAGAACTTGAAGTTAGCTTATTTTAAAAATGATATAACAAATTTTGTGAGTTATTTAGAATGAAAAATACAAAGAAAAACATTTCTTATATAATCTTTATTTAAAAGGAAACTATTTTTTTTTAAATCATAACCTTATTGTTGTGAAGAGTAACCACAATATTTGAGAAGAAAAATGATATAATCCTTGAGGTTTTCTTTGTTGAAAGAAACTAAAAGGGAGAAAACCATGAAACACTTGAAGAGATTATTGTATTAGTTAGATGAATTATAGGAAAAATTAATCCCATCTTGTGCATCGTTATTTAGAAATCCATGGGTGGCATGACAATGTTTGTAGAGTGTAGAATTCAAAAGTGTCAGCTTATTGTGTTGCTTTAAACAATGCTTTAAAAGATCGATAAATGATGAACAAACACAAATACCTTGTTTTCATCCAATCAATCATGAGATAATCCAACTTGATAGATTGGATGGCTCAATATGTTGATGTATTGATTCGATCAACTCAATATTTTGTCTAATTAGCAAGGTTAGCCTTCCCATAGAATCCTCCTAGGACTTGACTTGCTGTGATATTCCATTGCATGCTTTTAGAAATTCCATAACTTCAACCAGATGATCTGGTTCTATCAATAGGCAATCAACAAAACATCAGCTTCTTCAGCTAATCTAACTTCACATTCTTCCTCCCAAGTAACTTCCAAGTGATTCCCTAGTGTGCCTTGCTACTATTTGAATACAATTTATTAAGTAAGCATCCATTCATTGATCAAAGCAGTAGGCTAAGGGTGGTAATAAACATCATGACATACAACAAGAATAAGGACTTGACTTGTTTCATATTGTCCTCCAAACCACTTATTGCATGAATCATTGAATAAGTTTCCTCTAGGAAGCACTGTAGTTGTTCAAATGGAAGGGAAAGCCAGGTCTAAAATCAAGTAGAAAACTCCAATTTGGAAATGCGAATTCCATCAGTATCTGAATAAAGCCATTCCCTATCATGGATCATTGTATCCCCAACATTGACTGCCATATGCTTCTCACCATGACACTCCTTATTCAGCTTCAAAGGAAGCAAACCCAATGCATGGATGCTGATGTCATAGGCATTGATCTCGTTGACATCTTGTATGCAGCCATTAACCAAGATGCCAACCAAGTAATCATGTCATTCAAATTTGCACAAGCTAGAGAAGATGACAAGCATTTATGCTAATAAAATACCCTAGTTCAGAAACACTTCAACAAAAAGGCAAATGGAATTGAAAGGCATTTCTGAACAAGAACCAACACCGAAATCTTCGATAAAAAAGAGGCAAATCTTTACAAGCTCGAAAAGAAACACATGAAGAGATCTAAGGCTTTTAACAAGTGTACTTGTAACTACCACACTTACACAACTTCACACTTAGTAGATAGAATGATAAAAATGGATTAACAACTACATTATCTTGGATAGCAAAATAACTAAAATTATGACTCTAACAAACAACATAAAAGTTGAACATTAAAACTACGCTGCAGGGAAAACCTTAGCTTGGCCATCTTCATTGAACAGAAACAAAAAAAATGACCTTGTGATCAACTAAAAAACCTTGAATAAAATATCTATATTGAGAACCATGAACATAATTGTCACCGACTTCAATAAATTTTCACCAAAACATAAAAAAAATCAACAGAATGGACTCAAAAAACAATTCAATTAACTTAGTTTCTACAACTATTTCTAGCAAAATATGAGAAATGAGCTATCCAAGTAGTTTAATGACAAAATGACAGTTTAAACCGTCCCAACAGTCAATCACAACATTGAAGAAACAAAGAATGTATGTAATGAGAAATAAGTCTCTAATAGATTACACCCATCAACACTTAAGCTTTGGTTGGTAAGCAAATATAGCAGAGACAATGTCATGTGCATGACAAAAATGTGTTTGCTGAAAAACTTTGGTCACATTTATAATAAGCTACAAAACTATGTGCTCCTGTTACACCAATGTGTTTGATGATTCAAGCATAAATGTTTATAAATATCTCATATGGGCTTGCTTTAAGTGTGTTAATATTCAATTAAATCAAGCCATGAACTTTAAATGTCTAAAGTAGTAGTCTTCAAGGCTGTTGGAGTCATGGCAAGCTTCAAGAAAATTGAAGATGTGCACTAAAATTTTTATATTTGAATTTCTCTTTATTTTTCTTGAATTTAATATTTCAAAATTTTGAGATAATGTGGCACACTAGTATTATTAATATTTGAAAATATTAGAAGTTTAATAAATGTTGAAATTTATAGTATTTTGTGAGAATTTTTGTGCCAAAATTTTGAATATAACTATACCAAAATAATTTTATATTATAGTAGTGTTGCAAGTGTCCAAAATGACTATGAAAAGAAATTAATGAAAAATAATTCTTGAATAATTTTATAAAATTAAATACAAATGTCTATAATTTTTCATCAATAATTATTGGCCTTAAAGTCAAAATCCAATAATTATTAAACTTATAAAATTTTTAAATATTAATACTACTAGTGTACCTCATCACCTCAAAATTTAGACATATCAAATTCAATAAAAATAAAAAGAAATTCAAGTATAAAAATTTTAGTGCATGTCTTTAATTTTCTTGAAGCTTATTATGACTCCAAGGGCCTTGAAGATCATTATTTTTGACATTTAAAAGCTCATGACTTGACTTAATGGAATATTAATAATTTCACTAAAAACAAGCTCATATGAGATATAAACACTTATGCTTGACTCATCAAACACAATGGTATAACATATGTGTTGGGCAATGAGAGAAAGATAAGTAATTTGGTTAAAATTATTTAATCTTATTTTCAAAACATTGTGTACTAAACTCATATGTTGCTAATAAATATTATTTTAAAAAAAACATTTTGATAAGTAGATTTATTTGAGTAGAAATATTATTTTATCAAAAAGCAATTTTTAGCATTTGATTTAAAAAAATCAAAGAATATATTTGAAAAACATCACTAACAAATAGGACTTTAGTTTTGTTCCACCAATTGTTTTGTCTAATTGTTATAAATAAAATTTTAACAACATAAATTAGAAAAGTAAAAGTACTTTTAATATAAATTTATTTAACAATGTATAAAAAAATTAATATCATTCTTTAGTTTTATTATCATGTTATCTTCAATATAATCTATGACTTTTTTCTTGTAACATAAAAGACAAAGTGGGTGACTTATTATTGATTTTGTTTGATAATGTATTATTTATAAGAAATTTTAATATTATTTATTTATAATTTGTATTCAATTATCAAAATATTATTTAAATTTTTTTATTCAAATATCAAATAAAATAGTTATATAAGAATATATTTGAAAAACATCACTAACAAATAAAATAGTAATATTAGAAGAAATTTTTTTATTCAAATATCAAATAAAATAGTTATATAATTTATTTGAGTAGAATTTTGTTTTATCAGAAAGAAATTTTTAGCACTTGATTTAAAAAATAATCAAAGAATATATTTGAAAAACATCACTAACAAATAGGACTTTAGTTTGGTTCCACCAATTGTTTTGTCTAATTGTTATAAATAAAATTTTAACAAAATAAATAAAAAAATAAAAATACTTTTAATATAAATTTATTTAATAATGTATAAAAAAATTGATATCATTCTTTAGTTTTTTTATCATGCTATTTTCAATATGATCTTTGACTTTTTTGTTATAACTTAAAAGCCAATTAGGGTGAATTATTATTGATTTTTTTATAATTTATTATTTATAAGAAATTGTAATATTATTTATTATAATATTTATACAATTATCAAAATATTATTTAAAATTTTTTATTTAATTGTCAAGTAAAATAGTTATATGAGATGGTAAGAATGAAGGATGTCTTATATACACTTAAATTGTCTTTTTCATCACATTGGGAGGCAATGGGGTTTGATTTGATAATACGTTATGTCTTTCAATCATACAGTCATAGATATCAAACATAATTAATTTTAATACCATGCCATAAAAAGTGAAAATGTTATGAATATGATGAGTGGATATCATAAGCATTGATATAGAATCATCTTTTGATACACATGATTCAAAAATACTTCTCTTATCAATAAGTGTTGGTTCCTAGCACATGAATTGATAACAAGTTGCCCTTCCATTGATTTAGATTTATTTGAGAAAGATATTAAGATGGCCCATCCAGTGAAGACATATACAAACCTCTAAAAGAAATTTCTTTGCTACATAAATGATACAATTTTAATGAAATGATATAGATACTGGTAGAAGATATGAGAATACAAATAGAAACATAAAAAAAGGAGTTTTGTATTTGACACATTCCACACATGTCATAAAACTATGTTGTAGTGAAAGTTTTTCTTTGACCTATCTTAAGCATTAGTTTTCACTTTCTAAAAGATTTTCACCATAAATTTTATGATTTTATTTACTTATGTCTTGTTTAAGATTATCTTATTATTTTTTGCATTTTGACCTCTCAATTTTATTTTTCATATCAATAAGATGTTACACATTTAATTATAAACAAATATGTGCGTGCACATATATAAAAATAAATAGAAGGATGTCGATGTGAACAATAAATATTAGTTGCATGTGTACATTAAAAGGAAGGTCAGATTATTTTTTACTTAAATATTAGCTAGTTTATATTTGTGAAAGATATAAAAATACAAAAATAAGTATAAAAACAAAGGATTTTTTTTAATACATTCAAAGATGTTGTAAAACTATGTTATAGTGGAAGTTTTTCTTTGACCTATCTTAAGCATAAGTTTTTGCTTTCTAAAATATTTCCACCATAAATTTTATAAATTTATTTACTTATGTCTTGTTTAAGATTATCTTACTATTTTTTGAATATTTATAATCATTATCTTTCAATTTTAATGTTTACATCAATAACATTTTACATATCTAACTACAAATATATATATATATATATGTATATGACACACACACACACACATACATAAACAAAGAGAGTTGAAATTTTTTTAAAATATTATAAAAATTTAAAATATTTATATAAACATAAAAGGAATCTTGACAATGTGCACACTAAAGATTAGCAACATTTGTCCAAAAGACTTAATGAGTCTATAGTAAATGGTTCAAACTTTAAAATAAGGGTTCAATATAAGCTATGTTAATGAAACAAATTTTTTTAGAAATTTATTCAGGAAGAATTGTTATTCACTACAATAATCTGTAGTTCTTCTTTGTATATGTTGCTTTACATCTTAAAAATAAATAAAAATTTAAATTTTTTTATTGAGTTGGTAAGAAGAACAATATTCATTTAATTTTTTTTAAAAGTATTCAACAAGATTCACTTTATTTTATCAAAGTTTATTTATGTTATTATTATGTATTGTTTTTAGTATATATGAGGCATGGTTTAGTAAGAGGAAGATAAATTATTAAGAATAAAGTTTTAATTTTTTATAAAAATTTTTAAGGAAATAATTTAACATTTATTTTTAAAAAGTTTGAGAAAATATCTAAAAATAACCTTATGTAAATTTTAAATTTAATTTAAAATAAATAATTTTTTAAACAATAAATATTTATAAAAGGTATGAAATAAAAAAATGAACAATAATTAAAATATACATCAATGAGTTTTTTAGTAGCCTGACTTAAAAACAAGTCTATGTCCATCCCCAATAAAAGTCAAACAAAAATTATTAATCAATTTAAGCTTCTTACTAAAAGATAGAAACATTAAATCCTCATAACAATTATACAAAATAGACAGTTTACTACATCCTAAACAAGAATTAAAATGATAATAAGAAAAAACTTCCATGACATAAAATTAAATTTAATACAAAAAATTTATGCTTGATAAAATGATTAATGAAATATAATATCTTAATTAAATTAATTAGGAATAGAAATTTTTTTTAAATAGTTGATTTATGAATAAAACATAATTTAAGAGTTTGATGACTGAAGGAGGTATTATGTGAAAGTGACGATGAACAATAGCTGCTAACAACATGAACGCAATGGAATTAAGGTTTCATTATATTACATCAAAAAATTCATTAATCATTTTTATACAAACTTTTTCTATTTATATACATTTTTCAACGACTAAAAGTGTTTACCAAACAAACCATATAGTCATTAATTTTTTATAACACCCATATTTTTTAATTAAAAATTATTATTTATGACATTTATAAGTAATGGCTAAAAGAGCATTAAGTAGAAGCAGTTTTACAAAACATTTGGGACCTTTGATCGTGGAAATTATGTGATTAGATTGATGAAATTGTACTATGGCTATTTAGAAATATGATTTGATCAGAACCATTAGATTTTAATCTTGATCGAATGGTTAAATTTAGATCTTATGTGCAAAATAAGCATAGATCGTCTGGTTTGGAAATGGTGCAATCGAATGGAGAATATAATCTAACGTTATAGAAAGATAGAGGAGTCCAGGATCAATCGATCATTAAATTTTGCGATCATTTGGTTTTTGGTTCTTCCATAACTTTTCTTAACTTGAAGCATGTCACTATAAAAAATTGGTTAACGGGTTTAGTAAGTTACAAATTTTTTTATTAATTAATAATATCATAACATACTTTTTGCAATAAGTTAATCAACCACATGATATTTTAATCTTGATCGAATGACTAGATTTAGATCTTACGTGCAAAATAAGCATAGATAGTGTGACAAAAAATTGTTTATAATTAAACATTTTGAAAAAAAAAATACTGTCCGAAATTGTATTTTTGTTTTCTTAGTTAAAATGGCATAAAAAAATAATAATCGAGAAAAAAGTTAAAAACAAACTCGACATGAGCCTATCATAAACAATCTATCATTCACTGCACCACACCAGCTAGAAAAGCTAAAGAATCTTAAAAGCTGTTTGGCCTAACGTCAACGATGTCAAAAAGAAAGCTTAATTGTTTTGGTATTTTTCCTTATTTCTAATTAGGCAATCTTTTTTGACAAAAAAGTATATTAAAAGCACTTTTGTGACGTGCTTTCAAACACCATTTGAACAATTGATAACTATCTCAACGATGATTATTGATTTATCTAATAGTTTTTCATTAAATTTTTGAAATAACTATCAAATTAAGAAAAAACTGATATATGTGATTCGTGTCATGAAAGTAAAAACAGTCCTATGGAAAAAATAAAAATAAAGTTTAAAAATATGTTTTTAATACGATGGTGATTTATTTAGTTATTATAAATGATGTAATAGTACATGAATTCACAGTAACAATTAATCTTTTTCATGAGCAATTGTAAATACCATCATAAAACAAATAATGTTATGTGGGATCAATTACATTGCTAATCAAAGCTAATTTTTTTAAATAAAAAAGAACTATTAATTATAAGAAATAATTAAAAATTTTGAATGCCCCCTCCCCTCTAAATGGTGTATACACACTATAACATCCATAAGATATTGGCATAAAGCTTGCTTGATGAGTAATATATCCTATAAATAATGTAAAAATTAACAATATCAACTATAATATCTGAAAATCTTGCTTATTAGAATAGATGAGCTCAATGATATTTTAAAGTATGATATTATCAACATGTGAAATAAAACATGATAATCTCGACCAAAATTAATAATTATAATTTTAATCCAAGTAAGAAATCACTTATTAAACTAATTGCTTTAACATAAATGTAACTACTAACATGCCACACCAATGACAACATATTAAATATAAAAATATATGTAATAGTTGGAAGCAAATATCAAACATCGAACCAACAATTTTTTCTCTTTTAAATTTAAACAAAAAATAGGTTAATAAGTTGTTGTAACATTCCAAAGGATAAATTAGGACTTTAAAGAATGAGGACAAAAATATAAAGATCATTGGAAGTAAATAATTATGCTAAATAGTAATTTAATGATTTTGAATATTTTTAAAAAATTATTTATTTTTTAAAAAAATCATATATTTGATAAAAATGAGCTAACATTTTTAAAGGGAGACAAACATAGATAATGTATGATTTATCTAAAAATGAAGGTATCAAAATAAAAAAAATTGACTAAGCCTAGATAATAAAATTAAAAATAAAATATAATATAATTAAAATTAATTAAGAAATTAAATTAAATATTAAAATATTTTAAAAATAAAAAATATATAATAATTTAATGACCATGGAGAAGTTTAGTCTAAAATTATCTCAAAAATGATATAATGTAAGATAGTTATGAAATAAGAAGTCAAATATTTAAAAAACAATTAATTATAGAAAGAAAAAAGTATTTAAAATTCAAAATGAAGTAAAAAAATTAATAATAAGTAGATCTTACGAAGTAAAATTTTTCAATAATGGCCAGAGAATATTGGAGTTCGAATTGATTTAAAAATTTATAAAATTAATTTACCTAAGTCATAATTTAAAATAAAATTAATAGTAAATAAATGTCTTGATTTAAAATTCACTTATTATGATGATTAAGATAAGAATATATATAAGGGTTAATTAAGTTCATTAATCTAATAAATTAATAATTTATTTAAATTTTAAGATTCTTAAATCTTAACAGTAATAAAACCCAAATGTAACTAGATCTTTAATCTAATGTTATGGCTTCTACACCAATAGCTTGAGAATAGCTTAAGGAATAGGAAACACCATAGCTCAGGTATCGATGCTTTGGAATTTTGGCTGTTTAAAGGAAATCAATGCATTAGGGGGCGAGAGGTTAGTCAAGCAAGCTTAAAAAACCAAGCACTAGCCACATGGATTGGTTTGTTTCACTAGGAGAGGAAAAGAGAACTATTAGCGAGTGAGAAATAGAATACTGCTATCAGGAAGAGAAGGAAAGAAGATGAAGAGAGAATATTTACAGAAAAAAAAGGGGCTCATAATAAAGAAATAAAAATGTGTTAGGAAGCAATGTTGTTAATAGAGAAGAGATTATAGAGAAAAGAGAAGATGTCAAGGCCCTATATCATTATTTATACAATTATAATAAAAATCAAAGGTTATATACAATTAAATGAACAAATAAGAATATACAACTCTAAGTAAGAACTTGATGGTGAGATTAAATTCCCAAAACACTAATCATTTAACTAGATGGACTAAATAAATATCAATATAAATAAGTGATCTATTACAAAAATATATATAACCATCCAATCCAAAATAAATACGATACCAAATTTATATAAAAGTGCATAAGAGAATCATTGTACTAGCTAATAAGTAAAATTCTTATTTATAGCATCCGAGTTTACATCTCATAATATAATTGATACATTATTTACGATATACAAACTAGTGAGACTATAAAGAGTTTAACAAGTAAACAAATAAAACAATAATATATAAAAATAATAATATAAAAAAAAGAATATATTTATTTCATGGTAATTAAAAATTATATCCATAATAAAATGTTATTATATAGAAAAGGTAATAAATTTAATAAAAAAATATGAACATGTATATAAATATTTTTTTATTTTCATATTTCTTATTTGTTGCATTTTGTAACACTTAAACATTCACTTTATATAAAGATAAGTTAATTATTTCTTCATTCCTTTCATTTCTAATACATTTAGACATATCCCAAATTCCACTCACTTTAGATTGTTATTCTCTAACATAAATGCCAATAATATAGATGTCATAATAGAGTATCCTCACCATAACAAGCTTTCATCAACCCATATCATTTATAGTAGAATCACATTGATATAGATAGAATATCCCTACTTTATGTCATATAAAATAAAATTATGTACATATAGATGGACTAACCTCACCCTATATCGTGTATAGTAGACTCGTGTAGATTTAAATGGGCTATTCTTGCCCTATATTATATATAATATAATTGTATAGATATAGATGAGTTATCCTCACCACAGGTTATTATTATTTATTATCATGTGAAGTAGAATTTGTACAGATATAAATGAATTATCATTGTCTTGTGTCATGTATATTTATTACATGTCAAGTCATAATATAGTACATAAATATTTGAGGATAACGTATTCAGGAGGTATTTCACTCATTCTACTTCATTTTCTGATTTGATAATAAAGCATGTCAAATATTTATGTCCTATATAATTTTTTAATCAATTAATTTATAGAATTTTTTTATTATATTACATATTAATGTGCTTGTTATATAATGTCATAAAAGAATAACATATGAATAATATGTCATATAGCAACGTATTATAAAAATATGATATGTTAGGAAAATAATTACGTAATTACCAGGTTTGTATAAAACATATTATAATATGTTTGATGATGTGTAGTAGATTTAGATTTTTATCATGATCTAATTTAGACTCTATAATATTAGAGATGATCAATAGATTATTAAAAAATATGAGAAAAATAGTATACATTAATTAGGATTAGATGGTTTGTACGATATTTTAGAACTGTTTAAAGATTAGTATTCCAAAGTTGTAACATTGATTATTAAGTTGAGTTAGTGGTAATACTTTAAGTATTAAGCTTAAAATATTACAAGATGATTTTTATTACATTCAATTTGATACATATAAAATAGAGAATTTAGGATAAATGCTATGTGAAGTATTTTAATAGAAAATAATAACTAAAACTTTAAATTACTATCTAGAAAATAAAAGTGACTGAAAGAATGTACCTTTTCTATCATAATGTGGGTGTTGGTGGAAATAAGAATTTATTTGGCTATCAACTATTCTGATGGAAGTTCTCTTATATTCGATCATTGCCTCTTATAATGGTTTGGATATCGGCTCTCCCAATGAAATGTCTTGCACCATTGATCCTTGTCTCTCCCAAGGAAAGTTGGAATCTCTCTAACTAGAATTAAGTGCACACGCTTTGCTCATAAATGTTAAAGTATACAAATAAAAGATATTTAATTCCATCAATTTTTCTCTTCAATATGGTGAATATCCCTATTTATAAGGATCTCAAAGATTCACAAATATTTTAAAAAAAAAATATAAAAGATTAGAAAAATATAAATTTAAATAAATTAGATAATTCTTCAACTGTCCATGCATTTTGTGAGACGATGATGATGAGCAAAAAATGACTGGGCAAGAAGCACAGACAGAACTGCTAGTCTTATTTTTGGGTAGGCTTAGATCACGAAGAACTTAACTGGTTGGCAAGGTCTAGTGGGTTGGTGTAGGATGACTCAAGTCAAGTAGATCAATTAGTGTTCTTGAGTCAATTTGGGTAACATGGGTGTCGGGTTGGCTTGTGCAACGATAATGGGAGTGATGGTCGTCGATCGCGAAAGGCGACAAAATCAACAAAAAAAAATTTAATTTTAAGCATTTTTTAAGCAAATTTCAACAAAATTAACACTAGTAAACTTATGAAACTGGTGTGGTGCTAATGGATGTATGTTTGTGAGCTAATATTAGACACTCCTATGGCATTGATGCTTTTAAAAAAGATAACATGAAAATATGTCATTTTTAAAATAACACAAAAAATGGTTTACTAGTGTATTTATATCTTAGTTTTTAGATTTACTTGTTATAAATAATGTATACAAAGTGAAATAAAAAAAATTTCAATACTTATAATTTCTATTAAAATATATAAAAAAATATATCATTTTATAGATAAATTAAATTAATTTAGTAGTATATTTGTATTATAGTTATCAAGTTTTTCTACTTGAATCGATGAGTTCATTTCCTTCTGTAATCTTATCCTTTTCTTGATTTTCTACAACGTCACGTATATATATTGGTCAACATATATAGTGTATGTAGTATGTTTAGTAAACAACAAAAATCATATTAATTTCTTATAAACACTTAAGTTGTTGTCTTGGAATGTACTTATATGGCTTCTTTATTGTATCATAAGTTCTGTATGAAGTAAGCATTTTGAATTATATTGAACTTTTATAATCTGTTAATTGTATCGTATAATTCCCAAAATTAGCACTCTATTATTCATGTCATTTATGAACACACACTTTGATCAATAGTGTCAAGCCCTCACAAAAACCAGTACCATTAGATAACAAAATTAATATCAGAATCCCAAGATGCAACATCGAAGTGAGGACACAGAACAAAACCTAAGGTGGGGACCCGAGGATCAGACAAACACCAACTCCAAAATCCAAAGTATATAAACAAGAACATGGTTTTTTTTAAAGCTTAATCTCACCAAGCACTCCCTCTCTCACACATCTCATGAAAATGGCTCTTCTATAGCAGCACCATTCCCATCTCTCGGTGCAATGGGTGCATGACCTATGATGTAAGCACTAAATTAAAATTTATATATCTCAGTAGATAAATCATAATATCTAACCAATTATGAAAAAGAGATATCAAATTACCATGAATAGTAAAGATGACACATATGCACAAAGATAAAACCATACTAGATGTCATTTATAATGCTAGATGAAAAACCACAAAAGAAATGCTAGTTCCTTATATAGTTTGTTATTATCGGGCCAAATTCCCTTTGATACAATATCCTCTTAATCCAATCATCATCAATAAATGACATCCAGCCAGCATCAAACTAAACACAAAACACTAGGCAGATATCTGATCCGAAGATCGATACCCTGCAACACATGCTGGGCCTCATGCCACCAGGCAGGTATGGTACCATACCATGGAACACTTGCTAGGCCTAGTGTAAATCATCATGGGGTCATAGCACGTAATACCAGGCACATATCTGATCCAAAGATCGACACCCTGCGACACACGCTTGGCCTGGTGTAGGCACTATGCAGATATTGATCCAAAGATTGATACCCTTCAAGACATACTGGGCCTAGTAATGATGATAATGTTGTCTGGGAATCCATTTTTACTACCATTTCCAATCATAATTCCAAACAATTATGCCATATCAAAAGACCTTTCTTTCCATATTGTTTCTTCCTTTTTATTTTATTATCATACCACGTCATTTCTTCCTTTCAGTTTTCATGCAAATACATAAGTAAAAACCAAAGCACCATGTGATAGTAAGAAACCATGTAAAAACATATAATATTACGCTACATCATAGGGTTAGAAATTTATCTACCTCATTTGTTGTACCAAATTTTCTTGTCCAATTCTAATTTATTTTCTTGATGTCCTACAAAGCCATAGTACAAACATAATCAAGTTAAAATATGCTTATTAGCCAAAAGTTGCTTTCTTAAAATTGTTCCCAAACAGTTAAAAATTCTGCTTTCTAAAAGCTTTCCTAAAAAGCTTTCCAAAGCATGTTTTCTAAAATTCCCAAAATTGCTTAATTTAGCTGTTGGCTTTTGTCGGTGCTGGACCGCCCGCACCCGGTTTAGCAGCGCGACCCGGTCCAAAGGCCTGGACTAGTTTTTTCCTATATTTTTTCTCTCTCACACTGTCTCACCTATGCGTCCGACGAAACAAAAACCTTTTGTCGGCATTGGATTTGCTGGTTCACACACCGAACCGAACGAAACCCACTCAACTTCTGCCCTTTCGAACTCCGCCGTTCACCAAAAAATCTTACGTAACCCCCACGAAAAAAAATAGTGTTTTCTTACCTTAGATTACGGAATCTCACAGACCGTCCCTGTCACGTGTCGTAACTCTACATGATGGCGATTTCTAGAAATCTTGCACACTCCGAGAAGGCATTACGAATCCTTACCAGCCGTCACTTACGGAAATCATCGTACTTCGCGTGCTCTGGCAGTCCTTTCTCGCTGTCGGTATTTGCATAAGTGCTTTTCAAACGCACCCTGCTTTGGTTTTTATAACCGCAGTCGGAATCGATTTGCCCTTGTTTGTGAACAACAGTCGGAACCGCAATCGAAATTTTTTATTTGCACATTTATCCTCCGCCCGGAGAAATAAACCTGCGCCAAAATTCCTAAAATTGCATATATACCCAGCGTAGCCAATAAATTTAAAATTACAAATATTCCTTCCACCAAAATGAATTAAACTATGTCGGTATTTGCAAAATTACAAATATATCCTCATTATTACAAAAATATCCAAATCTTTAAAATTCATAATTTATTCCCTATAACTCCAAAAATTACAAACTAAATACCATTAGACTTATCTCAAAGAGCTCTTTCAACAAAAATAAAATAAAGAAAATGTAAGACTATTACAATCTTTGCTTCTATCAAAAATTTCGTCTTGAAATTTAGAACAGCTTTAGATAATGAGTGATCATATCTACTTCTAATTTCTATGTAGCTTCTCTTTTTGTTTGACCATGCCATAAGACTTTAACCATGGGAATAACTTTGTTTCTTAACCTTTTCTCTTGTCGATTAAGGATTCTTATTGGTGTTTCTGGATAACTCAAATCTTTCTAAATTTCCATGTCTTGATCCATGTAACTCTCGACATGGGAGGGATCTTGAATGCATCTCCTTAAAACTGAGACATGAAAAACACTATGTACTCCTACCAATTGAGGAGGTAAAGCTAGACAATATGCCACTTGTCCAACCCTTTCCAGTATTTTAATAGGACTAATAAATTTTTGTTTTAATTTTACTTCCCTTCCAAACCTGATGATACCTTTCGTTGGACTTACTTTAATAAATACATGCTCTCCTTCTTGAAATTCGATCATTCAGTGTTTGATATCATAGTATTTCTTTTGTCTGTCGTGGGCTCCTTTCATTCTTCCTTGAATAGTTTTAATCTTTTCGATTACTTCTTCTACAAATGCAGGACCCATCAAACTTCTTTCTTCCCATCATTCAAGCACAAATGTGATTGACATTTTCTACCATAAAGTGCTTCATAAGGAGCCATTTTGATAATAAACTTATAACTATTATTATAGGAAAATTCTACCAGAGGCAAATGACTTTCCCAATCTCCTCCAAAATCTAAAATATAAAGTCGCAGTAAATCTTCCAAGGTTTTTGTATTTCTTTCTGATTGACCATCTGTTTGAGAATGGAAGGCTGTACTGAAGGTTAAACTTGTACCAATAGTTTGACATATATTCCTCCAAAAGAGAGAAGTGAATTTAGGATCTCTATCAGAGATAATAACTTTTGGTATCCCATACAACACAACAATTTGCTTTACATATTCTTGAGCTAATTTTTCAGCAGAATAAGTTGTTTTTATGACAAGAAAATGAGTAGTTTTTGTCAGCCTATCCACAATTACCCAAATTGCATCATGAACTGTAAGTGATCTTGGTAATCCAACTATAAAATCCATTACCACATCCTCCCATTTTCATTCTTATATCTATAAATGACTATAGTATTCCTCTAGGCTTTTGTTATTCTCCTTTGTCTTGTTGGCAAATTAAACACCTTTGAACCCAATTAGTCACGTCTTGCTTCACCCTGGCCACTAGTATTGCTTTCTTAGCTCTTGATACATTTTATTCTCTCCTGGATGTATAGAATAATTGGAGTTATGAGCTTCTTTTAATAGTATTTCTCTGAGTTACTGATGTGCTGGTATACATAATCTATTTTTAAATCGAAGTAGACCATTCTGATCGAATTTAAATTCAGATTCTTATCCTTTGTGAATCCTTTGGATTATATTTTGTAGTTTTAGGTCTTTAGCCTGGTCTTCTTTAATTGACATCAACCAATCTGGCTTCACAGATAGGTGAGCTTGCAACGTCATAATTCTTTGAATTTCAAATTCTAATTACAACTTGTCTATCTCAAAGATCAATTGCTTTCTTTTAGGATAGTAATTAATAAGCTATTAGTATTAGCTCTCCTACTAAGAGCATCTGCCACCACATTTGTTTTAATTGGATGATATGTTATTTCCGCATCATAATCATTAAAAAATTCAAGCCATCTTCTTTGCCAAAAATTTAATTCCTTTTAAGTGAAGAGATATTTTAAACTCTGATGATCAGGATATATCATATATTTAACTCCATATAAGTAATGTCTCAAAATTTTTAAGGCAAAAATTATAGTTGCTAACTCCAAATCATGCACAAGATAATTCTTTTCATATGGCTTAAGCTGTCTAGATACATATGGAATTACCTTATGATGTTGCATCAATACACAGACTAGCCCATGCAACGAAGCATCACTGCATATCTGATAACCTTCTGTGCCTTCTAGCACTACTAGAATTGGAGCCATAGTTAATTTCTCTTTCAGTATTTGAAAGCTATTCTCACAAACTACATCCCATTCAAATTTTGTTTTCTTCAGTGTGAAATTGGTTAATGGTGTGACAATCTAAGACAAACCCTTGACAAATTTCCTGTAATATCCAAGTAACCCCAAGAAACTTCTAACCTCAGTCACTGTTTTGAGTCTTGGCCAATCGATGATAGCCAAAATCTTCTGTGGATCTACAGAAATCCCTTCTGCATTGATCATATGTCTTAAGAAAATGACTTTGGATAACCAAAACTGACATTTCGAGAATTTGGAAGAAGATAGGATATCATCAATAAAGACAATAATAAAGTGGTCCAAATATTTCTTGAACACTCGATTCATTAAATCTATAAAGGTTGCTGGTGCATTGGTTAGTCAAAAGGGTAGTACTAAAAATTCATAAAGTCCATACCTGGTTCTGAATGCTATGTTTGAGACATTTTGCTTGATTTTTAACTGACGATATCCAGATCATAGATCGATTTTGGAAAATACAACTGTTCCATGCAACTGATCAAATAATTCATGAAACTGAGGCAAAGGATAATTGTTCTTGATAGTGATTTTATTGATTTCTCAATAGTCCACACACATACGAAGACTACCGCCTTTCTTTTTCACAAATAAGATAGGTGGTCCCCATGGGGACACACTTGGCCTAATAAATCTTTTGTCTAATAATTCTTGTAGTTGTATTTTAACTTATTGTAGTTCAGCAGGTGCCATACGATAAGAAGATTTTGAAATTGGCTTAGCACCAGGAATACATTGAATTTCAAATTAAATTTCCCAATCTGGGGGTAAACCTAAAAATTCCTCTAGGAAGACATCTAAATATTCTTTAACGATCGGTACTTCTGAGGGTTGACAAAATTATCTATCCATGTCCACAATAGATACTAGACAGCCATCACATCCTTTCTTTAGTAGCTTCTGGGCTTTAAGCATAATTATGATAGGAATTTTTCTCCCTTGACCAAAATAGATTAATTTATTTTCTCGTGGGATTTCAATCCTCTTTTCATAATAATCTATTTTTACTTTATGCTCAAATAACCAATCGATGCCAAGAATTACGTTAAATTCAATCAAAGGTAGGATGTGTAATAATAATGAGAATTTCTTTCCTCCGATGTCTACCTCATCTTCAATAAACTTTTCTACACTGATACTGTTTCCATCCAGCATTTTTAATACTAATAGATCTTTCAGGAAGTGTAATATGACATTTATTTGTCTTGATGCAGTAGTGGATATAAAATAATGTGAGCCACTATAATCAAAAAGTACAGAAACAGGTAATTTGTGTAACACTAACATACCTATATAATGACGTCATTAGAGTACACTAGTGGATATATATATATATATATAAAATGTAAGGCTCCATAATCAAAGAGTACAGAAAAAAGAAAATTTGTATCACACGAGCATACCTATAATAACGTTAGTAGAGTGCGGAGCATCTTGCTGACTGATCGAATAAACATGCACTTGACCTCCCCTTCCTGTCGCTCCACGTCTAACTACAGCACCGGACGTCGTTATAGATCCGCGACCTCTACCTCGACTTGCATCCTCTCTAACTCCAATAGTTGAAGCACTCACAGGTTTAAATTCTACAGATGTTGGATAATTCCGGGTAATATTCCCTGGCTCTTCACATTGGTGGCATCTGATTGGTCGGATAGACTCTGATCTACATTCTAGTCTATGTCATCTTCTATATTTCCCACATCTACTCGTTCCATATGAACTCCAACTAGCTCTGTTAGTGCTTGGTTCATATGCTCTGAACCCATTAGATCTTGAATGAGGAAAAGTTTCTTCTCTTAAAAAACTAGAACCACCTTTTTTTCCTGTAAATATAAATTTAGACTTTAGAAGATAAAATCCTTTCTTCTCTTCTTCTTTGCTAGTTGCCAATAAACTAAGTTCCAGCTCAACCGTATGGTCATGCTCCAGCAACTCCACGTGGTTTGTTGTTCGAACTACTACTAAAGCTGCCCGAATTTTGTCCCGTAGGCCTCGTCGAAACATGTAACACCATTGCTCTTCAGGTGTTACTAACTGGGGCACATATTTAGCCAGGTGGGAGAATTTGATTTCATATGCAGTAACTGATAGATTTTCTTTCCTGAGATTATTTAATTCTTTCGTCATTTGGCTTTGATTGACAGAGCCATATACCATTGTTCAAATTCTTTTGGGAAGTCTTTCTAGGAAATGTCTTTCATTGGTTGGCAAGAAAATCAAATCGATGTCGAGAACTCCACCACAGTCTGGCAGCATCTTTGAGTACCAAAACTGCTAAGGCCACTTTTCTATCATCTGGGCAAGATATCCCTTCAAAGATAATATTTATTTGTTCTAGCAAGTTTTAAGCAACCATGGGATCCTCTTCCCCAACAAAAGATAGGGGGCGCATCCATTGAAATTGGTGAACCACCAAACCGATAGATGCCTCTCCATTGTGGCTATTAGTGCTTCCAATGGATCGCAACAAAGAAACTAAGGTTTGTGTTAATTCCTGTTGTGTATATCCTCGATGCACTCTTTCTTTACCCTTCTCTATTTTTTCAGATGCAAACCTTTCCTTGTCTAGAGTTTTTTGGAATCCCGTAAGACCACAAAAGTTATTTGACAACTAATGTCTAAGTGAGAAGTAACAATAAAGATGCAAATACATATGCTGTGATGGTGTCCTCACTCTCATTTCCCACCTATTCTTGAACCAAAGCTCTGATACCACCTTGTCAAGCCCCACCTAAACCAGTACCACTAGATAACAAAAATAACATCAGAGTCGCAAGATACAACATCTAAGTGAGGACACAAAACAAAACCTAAGATGGGGACCCAACGGTCACACAAACATCAACTCCAAAATCCAAAGTACATAAACAAGAACATGTTTTTTTTAAAGTTTAATCACACCAAACCCTCGCTCTCTCACACTATCGTGAAAATGGCTCTTCTATAGCAGCATCATTCCTATCTCTCGGTGTAGTGGTTGCATGACCTATGATGTAAGCACTAAATGAGATTTTATATATTTCAATAAATAAATCACAATAGATAACCAATTATTAAAAAGAGATATCAAATTACCATGTATAGTAAAGATAAAACATATGCATAAAGATAAAACCATACCAGATATCATTTATAAAGCCAGATGAAAAACCACAAAAGAAATACACATTCTTTATATAGTGTGTTATTATCGAGCCCAATTCCCTTTGACTGACTATCATCTGGATCCAATCATCATAAATAAATGACCTCCAGTCAGCATCCAACCAAACACATAGCACGAAGAAGATATCTGATCGGAAGATCGACACCCTACAACACATGCTGCGCCTATTGCCACTAGGCAGGTGTGGTACCATACCCTGCAACACATGCTGGGACTTGTGTAAATCATCATGGAGTTATAGCACATAATACCAGGCAGATGTCTGATCCGAAGATCGATGCCCTGTGACACAAGCTGGGCCTAGTGGTGAGGATAATGTTCTCTGGGAATCCATTTTTACAATCATTTCCTATCATAATTCCAAACAATTATTCGATATCAAAAGATCTTTCTTTCCATATCATTTCTTCCTTTTTATTTCATTATCATACATGTTATTTCTTCCTCTTAGGTTTTCATATAAATGCATAAGTAACAACCAAAGCACTATGTGATAGTAAAAAACTATGTTAAAACATATAATACTGTGCAACATCATAGGGTTAGAAATTTATATACCTTGATTTGTTTTACCAAATTTTCTTTTCAACTTCTAATTTGTTTTCATGATGTCTTACAATGCCAAAGTGCAAACATAATCAAGTTAAAATATGCTTATTAGCTAAAAGTTTCTTTCTAAAAATTGTTCCCAAACAGTTAAAAATGCTGCTTTCTAAAAGCTTTCCCAAACACCTTTCCAAAATGCGTTTTCTAAAAATCCCAAAATTCCTTAATTTAACTGTTGGCTTTCGTTGGAGCTGGATTGCGTGGGCCCGGTTCAGCAGCGTGACCATTTCAAAGGCTTGGATTTGTTTTCTGCGTCCAGCAAAACCAAAACCTTTTGTCGGCGCTGGATTGGACGGTTCACGCAATGAACCGATCGAATCCCACTTGGTTTCTGCCCTTTTGGTCACCTCCGTTCACCAAAAAATCTTACACAACCTCGACGAAAAAAATAGCGTTTTCTTAACTTATCTTATGAAATCTCGTCGACCTTACGGTCACGTACTGGAACTCTACACGAAGGCAATTTCTAGAACCCTTGCACACTCCCATAAGGCCTTACGAATCCTTGCCAACTGTCAACTTATGGAAAAGCTCACACTACGCGCGCTCCAACGACCCTTTCCCTCAGTCGATATTCACAGAAGTGATTTTTTAAATACACCCTGCTTTGGCTTTTATAACTGTGATCGGAACAGATTTGCCCTATGTTTGTGAACAGCATTTTGCATATCACCCCTTCGATTTTTTTATTTGCACATATATCCTCCACCCGGAGAAATAAACCAGCACAAAAATTCTTAAAATTATATATATACACAGCGTAGCCAACAACTTTAAAATAACAAATATATCTTTTGCGAAAATGAATGGAAATAAGCCAACATTTACAAAATTACAAATATATCCTCAATATTACAAATCTATCCAAATCTTTAAAAATTCATAATTTACTGCTTAGAACTCCAAAAAATACAAAATTAAAACCGTTAGACTCTTCTCAAAGAGCTCTTTCAACAAAAATAAAATAAAGAAAAGTGAGGTTGTGACAAATAGGATCATATTACACAATGATACCCTATTTTAACATTGTTCATATTTCCCACTAAACACATAATATGACCCATAACATTGTACTGTATGATTTATTCTCTCTCTCTCTCTCTCTCTTTGTCCTACTTGCTTGTTAGTCATTTATATTACTATGATGGTCCCACTGTAAAGTATGAACAATTCTTGTTTCTCTTTTAGACAATATGATCCTTTGAGCATACCATATGTTTCTACTATTAATCCATCTTAATACATCATAATTTATAATGATACACAACATACAAGTTTTATTATAGTATATTTTCTCTCATGAATTAACTATTTTGTCAATAGCTTTGACAGATCATCCAATACGATCAACTCAGTCATATTTTATGATATTTCATCTAAAATTTTTTACACGATCCTTCTAACAAACTTGTCTCATGCTTCAACTAAATCGCTATTTCTTTCATCCAATATGAGTTTAAGCATCATACTTATATGATTTTCACTACCTGACCTTTAACCTGGAGGATCATCTAATACAATCATTATAATTATATCAATACAATCATATATTTTACCTTAATTACATCATACAAAGCCAATACCCATATTGCCTTCATATAGTGAACCTGACAACTCAACACATTGCACAAGTACAACACTCATATCGTCCTTATGTGATGAACTCGATATCCCAACCTATAACTTAAATTCTTCTCATACTGGTACAACCCCAAATTTTGTTAAATATGATTGTGTCATGCCATCTTTCATTATAGAATTTTGATCACTTATTATTTATGGTTTTAAACTAATCATATCATATAATGTAGATCAACATACACATATAATACACATTAATAACCAATACCTCTTATTCTTTGTCTCTTGAGTTCACTTTAAATCACCATCAATTTATTTCATACTACATCATAATCAATTTAAACCCAATTCTCACACAACATATATTATATTTTTTAATTTGCATAAATCGAAGTTAATTTAACAAAAAAAATAAATTTAAATACTTAAATTCTTCTTACTTACTTATTTTCCTTTGTTATTTTCTTGTTGTAGTCTTTCTTCTTCTCAACTTACTTTCTATCTCTTCCTCGACCTACAACAAGGCTTTTTCAAAAGTTTCACAACTCCTTTCTCATAATTTTCTCTCTATACCCAAGTGACTTCTTCACTCTTTCTCCTTTGTTAAATGAAAATTGAAGCACAGTAATTATGCCCTTCTCAAATTTTTAAACTCTACTGGCCACCACCTCCTAATGGTTCCTGATGATGATACTCAGCTCTTCGATGACCTTCACACACTGAAGTTCTCAACCACCTTCACTTGTATAGACTCCAACCCAAATTCTCTTCCATCATATTTTATAAGCCTGTTAAAAAGCCTTCATTATTAATTTCTTAATTGATTTGATTTTGGAAAGTTTAAAGTCATGACTGAAAAACAAACTGGCAAAAAATTGAAGGTTCTTAGGTCAAGACGAGGGGGAGAGTACCATTCAAAAGAGTTCAAGCAATATTGTGAGAAGGAAGGCATTCAACAGCAGGTAAGTACACCATATACTCCAGGGCAGAATGGTGTCACCAAACGAAAGAATAGAATAGTGGTGGAATTGGCTAGAAGCCTGCTCAAATCAAAGGTGCTACCAAATCAATTTTGGGCTAAAGCTGTTGCAATAGCAGTATACATTCTGAATCTATCACCAACCAAAGTAGTGCTAAATCAAACCCCTTTTGAAGCATGGTTTAAGAGGAGACCAAGTGTGAGACATCTTAAAGTCTTTGGTTGCATTGCATACACGTTGCTCAGTCCACACAATCGAAGTAAACTGGACAAAAAAATCAGAAAAATGCATATTTATTGGGCATTATATATAATCCAAAGGCTATAGGTTGTATAACCCAACAAATGAAAAGTTTGTGGTAAGTAGAAAAATATTGTTTGATGAGAATGCAAGCTTGATTTGGTCAAAGAATAGACAAGCTGCAATAGCAGAAGTTTCAATTCAAAATGTCTTTGAAACTGATGAAGATGTAAAACAAACTTTAGGCTCCAACTATAGCTCAGAATCAACACCCAAAATTCGATCTCCTGATTGTCCTACATGGAAGGTTAGAATAATAAAAGAATTATATGAAAGAACTCAAGTGTTGTATGTTGCAGATCCAACAATATTTGAATAGGCTGCAAAGAAGAAAGAATGGTAGGAAGTGATGAAGAATGAGTTATTGGCAATAGAGCAGAATAAAACATGACAGTTAGTTGAACCTTGTCAAGGGGGAAACATAATTGGAGTAAAATAGGTGTATATGACAAAGTTTGGAGCTGATGAGAGTGTTCAAAAACATAAAGCCAGGTTAGTTGCAAAGGGTTATTCTAAAAAATATGGAGCTGATTATGAAGAAACATTTTCACCCATTACAAGGTTTGAGACCATCCGGTTACTCTTAGCTTTAGCAGCTCAATTAAAGCACTAGGCATACAAATTTGATATCAAATCTGCATTCCTTAATGGTGATTTAATGAAGGAAGTGTATGTTGAACAACCTAAATGCTTCAAGGTTGAAGAAAAAGAAGATTGGGTATACAAATTGAATAAAGCCCTGTTTGGCCTAAAAAAGACTCCAAGGGCTTGGTATAGCAAAATCGATTCTCATTTTTTGAAATTTGGATTTGAAAGAAGCAAAAATGAGCCGAATTTGTAAGTGAAAAGAAAGGGATCTGAAGGACTACTTGTGGTGTGCTTTTTATGTGGATGAATGATATACATGGGGACTAGTCAAGAGCTGATTTTATAGTTCAAACAGTGCATATTATAGTAGTTTCAAATGACTGATCTTGGCAAGATGAATTACTTTCTTGGGCTCGAAGTAGAACAAGATAGAGGGACCATATTCATTTCACAAAGAAAGTTTGCAAGAGATCTCTTGAAGAAATTTGGGTTAGATGGTTGTAATTCTGTTCCAACACCAACGAACCCACATGAAAAATTGATGGCAGATGATGGGACTAAAGCAGCAGATCCTACACTGTTTAGAAGCCTAATTGGAGGTTTGACATATCTAACTCACACTAGACCTGACATTGCATATCCAGTTGGAGTAGTTTCAAGATTCATGAAAAATCTAACAAAACAACACTTTGGTGCAGCAAATAGAATACTTGGGTACATTGAAGATAGTTATACCCATGGACTTTTGTTTACAACATCAGATTCACCATATTTGGTAGATACAGAGATAGTGATTGGGCTAGGTGTGTTGAAGATCGAAGAAGCACATCTGGGTATACATTTATCTTTGGCAACAATGCAATCAGTTGAAGTTCAAAGAAACAGACCACTGTTACATTATCAACATCAGAAGCAGAATATAATGCAGTATGCACAGCAGCATGTTAGGGAGTCTGATTAAGGACTTTACTAGCCAAAATAAATCAAGAGCAGAACCAAGCAACTATTGTTTATTGTGATAACCACTCAACCATTGCCATTACCAAAAATCCGTACATCACAACAGAACCAAGCATATCGACATTCAAATGCACTTTATCAGGGAGCTGATTGAGAAAGGTGAAATTGAACTACAATATATTGGGACTAAAGATCAGACAATAGATGTTCTCACTAAAACTTTACCAAAAAGCAAATTTGAATACTTTCGAGACAAGTTGGGTGTAGTGAAGTTTGAATCAAGGGGAAGTGTTGGAAATTGATTCAAACTTGTAAAACAGTCAACCGTGTCAAACGGTTTTGCGTTTTTCCAGCTGCGTTAGTGGGTTAGTGAGTTGGCATGATTAGTGGCACCTTAATGAAATTTGTTAATCATATTTAGCATTATTTAAAGTATATAATTAGTCCCTGGTTAATCAACGAAAATTTAAGCAGTTTGTTTTATTATTTCCACTTTTCGTCGTCTTCCACTTTAGGGTTTCAAACCGAAACCCTAACAGGCTCCTCTACTTCTTCCTTCTGCCATGGCCTGGCTCCTTTGCTTCATGCTTCTGCTGTGGCCTACCTCCTCTACTTCTTGCTTCCTTCATGGCCTGTTGTGGCCTGGCTCTGATACCAATTGTTAGGCTTTGGAAGCAAAAACCTAAGGTGGAAGACAACGAAAAGCCTATTTGCGTTACCAAGAAAAATAAAAAATAAACTGCAAATTTCATTAATTAATCACAAGAAAATTACACACTTAAATAGCCTAATGCACGCTTAACAAATGCCTAAAAAACAGCACTAAATACGCTAACCTACTAACCTGCTAACCATGCTGAAATACTACAGATCTGTTTTGAATGGTTTGATTGTTTGGAATCAACTCTAAAATACTCAAGCTCCTTTGCTAGCCATATCCTTTATAGTGAAGCCACCGAGGCTAACGGTCCCAATAAGTCCAATTATAGACTTTTTTCGTAATTTTTTCTTGATAGAATTTTCTATGGGTCACGAGGTGTGTCATCCTCGACCCTATTTGTGCGTTCTAAAACTTTCATTTTATGTTACTCTTCTATTCTAACATGAAAGAGAGGTGTCAATAGAGACAAAGAATGTGGCCTAGAAAAAACTAACAACATTGGAGGAACCTAGGGCTTTTTTCTGGAAATGAAACATAGTAGAAGTCAATAACTCAAAAGCTAAGATTCCACGAAGATCATTAGCACCTCTTCTAGTTGTAAGAGAGCATACTGAGCTTCTTGCATCAATCGAGGAAACACAATAAAAGGAATTGTTCGACCGGAGTAACAAGACGCTCTCTGAGCTTGATGCATGACACTTCGGGTTTGATCATGAAGACTTTTGATCCAAACTAACGAGAAGCTTTGAATGCTTAGAAAAAAGTTCCCTTACGAGGGCCCCTTCTCATCTTGTGAAACCAATAAACTGATCAAAGCTAAAACTACAACCATGTCGGTAAAAGTTGATAGTCACCTCTCAACCCCTTTTAATTCCTAATCTTCTAACATTGAGAATCTACCACATTATTCTCTTCTCTCTGACGAATTTAAACAATTTCTTCATCAAGTCATTGAGACTTTGAGGTTAGCACATGGGGAGTCCACTCTCCGCTCATTGGTCCTTGACAGCCTGAAGGCGACATTCACTCTCAAAGTTAATTATCACGATGCTTGCTTGAGTTGACTCTTGTTAAGGGGAAAAGATTTGATTTCCATGGTTGTCGGGTGTCAAGAATATAGCTGGGTTTTATTGAAATGTGGCAAAAGAAAGGAAAATCCATGGACCGACCCAATCATCTCCACCCCGGCCGCTCAGAAGAAAGAAAGATACTAAACTAGCCTATTCGCAAAAGGTCAAATAAAAAAAGCAATAAATATCAATTTTTTTAATTTTATTTGCTTTATGGTAAAAAATTCTTCATCTTGGGAAGGGCAAGAGCCTCCTTTTCTTCTTTGCCTCAGTTCCTGATCTGTTTCTTCCAATGAAGCATTTTTAGGACCAGTCCTTTTTGAACAATAAGGGCTTGGGTGCACCTGATAGCTCAGCCCGAGGGCCTCTCGTTTGGATTCTTCTTCTAAAAAGATTGCACTTTCGGCACCTCTAGTTGTAGATGCCAATGCTTTGATTTGAACACGGGGTCAGAAGCGAATTATGAGTCAGACAATATGCGCTTCTCAATACCCCTTCTTCGTCCCTTTGGAAAGAGAAAGTCAAAGACATTCCATAAGCTAATTACGAGTCTCACTTGATGACAGTGTTCACGTATCCTCTTTATCGAGAGGTTTCTACTTCCTTTCTCAGTGCTAAGGATTGCTATGCCATTGATTTCCTTTGCAATCCATTTTCTTTTGGGTCAAAGATGTTCTTTCTTTGCATTTATTGTGATTGTTTTCTCACAAATATTGGAGTTTGAATAGTCTTGTTACTTCAAAGAAATCTATTTATGTTTTTTCTATTGTGCAAAAATGGGACATGCATTTGCCTTTTCTTAATGGATGACCTTCAAAACCCTTCCATGATCGAAGTCCAAAACTGGATTCCATGTAGGGGGAATAACTGTGGAAGTGATTCACACCTCAAGGTAGTTAGTATAAGGAAAGCCTACTTCATTAGAAGCTGATGAGATAGCGCAGCAAAATTGATTCTGTCAAATAGCACGTTGAGCAGAATAAGCGGTCTGTAGGAAGCTCGACCGAAGAAGAAAGGTCCTAAAGATGATTGCTCGCCATAGGCTACAGAAGTTTCACAAAGGGAGCCTTCCATCCAATATCCAATGTTGATTAGAGGCCAACTCATCAGGCATACATTTCAGCATGCTTTCTTCCTCCCATTCCTGGACTTTTTTGTTAATGTGTTTCACCATTATGGGAATGGGATGATTCCAGCACGGCTTGATCAAGCTAGAGTCTAGAAGTGAAAGATGATCCTCAGTCAATCAAAACGAAAAGAACACAACAGATGGCTACTCTCCTTGATCGCTTTAATCCCCGCATGGCTGCTACTCATGCTACTAACCTAGATATAGCAGCATTAATGAAAGAAATCTCCCTTTTTGTGTTTGGAAAGTTCACCCAAAGGGACTTGGGAGAAGTGGAATTAGCTAAGGTTCCATCCTACGAAAATGATACCTGAAAAAACTCTTAGATTTTTTTTCCTTTTTGGCAATAAAGAAACAATCAACTTGTTTCTATCTATTGGAAAAAAAGTATCCATAGAAATGATTTTTCTTTTGCATTTGGCGACCGGATACCATTTGATTTGATATATTCGAGAATATGACCTTTTGGGGATTCAGAGGCAGAAAAGCCCGTCCCTTATGCAAAATATTCTTTTTCTTCACTTTTTTTCCAACACTTTTGGCCTCTTCATTCTTTTGCTTTCACGTCAATTTTGGACCTAAAAAGCTCGAAGTGAAAAGTAATTGTCAACTTCAAACAGACAGTTTGCTGCACGAAAGGTGCCTCTGCTCTCATCCACCAAGTCTTGTTCAGGTCGTGCCAAAGTAGGCAGTTCCTCTATTCGGCCTATAATATTTTACATAAGGGGATTAACGATTGCTCAGCACATACTTATATGGGAGCTCATCCATTGGAAATATATAAGCAGTTGAATCTGAGACCCATCCTCAGTTCGATTGTAGGCTGCATGGCGAGGAAGAATCAAAGTATCACTATATTTGGGTGAAAATGAAAATTTTGGTTGGGGGATTCCATAAATTGAGCTCTCTTTATAGAGTACCCTTTGACTTTAAAAATGAAATTCGATGAAAAAGGACATTATGGAGTGAGAACCTTTCAAGATCAACAGTTTGTGCAGAACATCTTAACAGTCGGCAGGCATGATTGGAATAGATGCCCCACCCCGCCCCTGACTCCTTGGTGGGCCAACTCTGTCTTACGCCGTCCTGGACTTGAACTAGAGACCTCGACCGTGAAGTAAATTATATTGTCGATGATCCAACCATTTGGGAGAGAATCAATAGATTCCGAGAGCGTAAGGGTCGGAGCAAAGATTTCTTCGAGTCTAATATGGGATTACGAGACAGGTCTCAGTCATTAGTTCTCTTGACGAAAGAGGGTGCAGAAGGATTCGATTCTGAATACGGGCTAGCAAGTCAGCCAGGAAAGCAGTCTCTCTTGTTCCTACCTCATCAGGAGATGTTCCTTTCTTCCCATGGGTATGGGAATGTCTTTGTCAAACAAAAATAGGAACAAAACTTCTTTGCCATCAAGGGAAAAACATCTATGAAAAGTCTGCTTTATGGGGCTATGTAATGCATCCCATCTCCTTCACACTCCTAGATCTCAGTGTTGTCGTGCCATCCATGAACATTCCAAAAGAAGATGCTTGATTGTCATTTCTACAAATATATTGAGTATTCATATGTTTTGGAATAAATCAATGTCTCAAAAAAATATAAGGAAAAAAGAAGAAAAAGTGAAGAAAGAAAAAGAAGATGTCGATATTTATTCAAGAAGAACCACCCATGTGATAATGTATGAAGATACTGAGGAGAAGTTGCCTATTACATGGCAAAAAAACTCTGCCTAGGGTGGGTGGGGATACCTATTCTTCATCGGCAATACGGCGAGCGCAGGGGGCCTGGGTTTGCTGGATGGACTTCCTTTGCATTTCCAAATGGAACCCAGCTCAGCTCCGCCGAGCATGGAGGATGTGAGTCGACAACCAAGCCATCGTGCGTGACCAGTGCGACTGATCAGCTGGAGTTTGCCGGTTCCGTGCCTGCTTCAATCAAATCAATCGTCTTTCATTCGTTTCGTGAGAACGAAAACATCATCACGAGTTTCCTGTTCCACTTTCTGTTTTTATGAAATGGTTTTCTTTTGTGCCAATTTTAATTTGTCCTCTGCTCGGGTTCGAGAATCCTTATCCACCTTGTTTTCGTTTTGTTTTTGGGGCCTTCTCCGAAGTTTCTTTAAACCAAAAAGATGAAGAACTTGTTTTTTATGTGGAAACCCATTTCAATGACTGGTTTAAGGAAAAAGGAAAAAATTGTGACCGCTCTCGCAGCTCTCTTTTCTGAGTGTGATTTCTATGTTATGTATGGCAGTGCAAACAAAACCCAGGGAGGAAGTGCCAACATTGCAATAAGCATCACCAATATTTGATTTGCCTACATAGAGTGCGATACGACTAGATGTAAATTAGAAGCGAGCGTTGCCAGTAGATCTTTGTCTGGAAACTCGGGATCACTTTGACTCTTACTGCTTTCATGAGTGCCTCTTTTCACCGCTTCATTTTCATGGTCACTGCTAACCACGTTGCAAAATTTTTCATGCTCTGACTATAGTTAAACGATTTTCTTCTTTGCAGAGCTTCATCCATGGTTTTCTTTAAGAATATCCATGTATACAAAAGACTCTTCTATAGCAAAACTAAAAAGACCTTCCCAAGTACTAGGATAACTTCAAAATGATAGTCCACACATCTCTTATACGCTCATACTGAAGGATTGTTCAACTTGCTCCTCTTTACTGCTACACAACTCTAAGAATTTGACGTTGAACACGTCGTGGTTTCAGCACTAGTGTAGCTTAGGCATGCGACATCCAGAACACCTTCTGGAGTTTGTGGTGCCTTGGAAACCAAAGAACTCCTCATCTCCACCAGCCGCATGTGTTGCATTACTTCGTAGCATTTCATTAGTTTGTCCTGCATTGAACAAAGGAATAAGAATTCCAAAGCATATATCATTTGAAATATACAGAATGCAGTAGCTCACCATCTCCATGTAGGCACAATGGTTCAAGACGTTGTCTATTAATAGTTTGTTAGCACTACCCAGGACAGCAAGTGCAACAGCAGCAGCCACCTCTGAAGTCTTAAATTCTATAAGACAATTTTCTGCATTGATGTTTACATAAATGGATTACAAGAGCTCACTTTTGATTTCTAAATGATTTCATAACAACAAAATAAAGTAAACCAACCTTTACATGTATTTAAAATGAGCTCAATGCAATGGTTGATTTTAGATTGTTTTGGAGGACTTCCATTACTAAACTTATGGACAAAGTAGTCCATAAAAGAGAAAATTGTCATAGAATGCATTCTCCATTCAAGTGTGCTCAGTACCAAAAGCTCCATCCTTTGAATAACCTTTGCCTTAAATACATACTTGCATTGCCGATCTACATAATGCATCAAGTCAAACGTAGAAATTAGGAGAAAAAATAGCATTCAAGAAGATGGTTTGCCTATAGATCAAGAGATAAGGGGACTTCAGTTTCCTCTATTTTGGCAGCCAAAGATAGGCAGGCAACGATTAGCAATTTTGTGTCCCCAAGCCTCCCATTCTACCCAAACAATTGAAATCACTTTATTATTAACGATTGAAAGAAGGTAAATACTAGTTGCATTGAGACATTTGTGCAAGTATTCGGCATATAGATCCAAACAAACACATATGACATGGTTCTTACTGAGAGCTCATATACAGACAGGAAGTGATCCATATAATTTATAGATAAGTAGGCACTCAGAGGCCTACAGCTGTAATAGGCATGAACCTGCAAATTTGCATCCCAAATCCATTCAATCAACCATAAAGGAGTAAAAAAAAGTGTTGAGAAGGGTAAAAGAAATCAGATAAAGAGAAATGTAGTTACATCTTTTAAAAGAAGTAGATTGATGCAAACTGAAAGGTAAATCATGTGCAAAATATGCTAACAAATACTAACATAGAGGAACTGTAACCGTCAATGAAGACAAAAATAATCGAAAAAGTGGGATAACGAAAAGAAGAATCCACCTTCCTAATCCAATTGACAGCATTCTTTCTTATTGATATGTCCAAAGATCCCCTCATCAGCTGCTGGGCATATTCCTTTGTCGGAGTATGCTCAGATTCTTTCTTTAGCAATGCAAACTGGCATTCTTCTGAGTGTGATGAGCAAAGAAAAAAGGAATCCCGAAAAAAAGAAGTCTTTTGCTCGCATATTTTTCCAAGCCCACTCTCATTGTTGCTGGATCAGAGATACAACATGCATTACTTTTCTTACAGATGGAGATGTGCTCTATTCTCCTTCTGTAGCGGGGACTTCCCCTGTCATAGATGAGCCTAGAGGTAGAGCTTCCCCATTATGTGTAGGCTCTCTAGAGAAATGGTAGAGGGAAAGAGAAGAAGGAAGAATAGTGATGGAAAAGGATAAAGACTGTTACATATATGGATGAAGAAGAGTTGCTGAAGTGATGGACAGGATAAACACTGCTGCATATATGGAAGAAGAAGAGTTGCTGAAGTGATGGATGTCAAAGCTTTAGGGTAACTGAGGAGGGTGGAAAAGGAGGTCTCTTTTATTAAAGGCATATTTAGTTAAGCCTTACAGAAATGATGAGTTTATTATTTGATTATGGAAATATAATTACGCAAATCAGGTAGATTTTAAATAAACTTTATAGTGTTACTATAAAATTCTTCAGCATCTAAAACTTGACTATTGTTTGGATAATTTGTGTCACATGAGATTTAATTTAATTAGTCTTTAAAAACAAAGAAATTATTATATATATAATTGTTAGTGTTTATGTCTAATAGTTTTATTTTATCATAAAAAATCTTTAAATTTAGTTTTATGTGACTATGTACAACTTTGACCATTAACATTTGATCCAAAAAACTTAAAGTTGAGTTAGGATTAAATATCGATTGGTTTACAACTATTATCTTACAATAGCATATAATATTATATAATAATATAAATTATTTTTTAAAATTTACTAGAAATTATAAACTCACATGTAAGACATAGTAGATGTTACATAAATTTTAATTTATGTAGATGTCAAATATAAAGAAGTCAAAAGGTATAAAAAACGTAATTTGGATGACTTAAAGTTCAAAAAAAATATAAATAACTTATTTTTTAGCTATATGAATATGCTGAATATTTCTTAAAATTTTCTTTTCTTCTGCTAGAATTATACAATGCTTTGTTTTTATCTTGATAAAATCAGATAAAAGAAAAAAATAAAAAAAGAAGACCGTTTAACGGACTGTTAGACAGTGTTGCCGTTAAACGATTCGTAAAACGAAAAAGAAGATTTTGTCACCATCATTCAATTAAAGAAATTGAACAAATTAAGAAAAAAAAAATTGAAATGTTAGACTCATCCCAAATATAAACTTCATAGCCAACTCTGCTATTAAAGTTTTTCGTGGGAAAATATGGAGAAGCCTTGTTATGATGCCAATTTTGGCATTTCCCCATGCTTGGTCCTAGTCAACCAATGACTTTTTTTCTGATATTTAAATTTTTTATATGCTTGAAAACAATATTCGATCATCATTTGCTTTATCCAATTTTACTTATATATAAAATATTTATTTTGAATAAGAATTTTTGGATACTTTTACATAAAATATTTGGTACACTTTTCAAGTTTTGCTTATTGATATTGTTAAAATGGAAAGGTATTGAATTATAAACATAAATGGGGAATATAACCCACAAGTTAGATGTTAGTTTTTTATTTTCAGTTGAGCCAAAAAAAAATTATTGTTGAAGAAGATTGCATAAAAAAAATATTTTATTTTTTTGTATTTTTATTCTTTTTTTAATAACATAAATTATGAAGAATTAAAAGCTTCGACTAGTCCTAACCCATAACTCAACTTATAAATTAATATAGTATATTAGCCCAACCTTGTTCCAAAATTATAATAAAAGAGGATTTTAATACAATTTTATTTACTCTAACTAAATTTTGATTATATCAATTTCTTGTTGTATTAAAAAAACTCCGCATTTGTATGACTTAAATTCAAACAAAAGGTTGTCAAACATATTAATAATATATGTACATTTATAAAATAAATGAGACATTGGTTCAATAAAATATAATTATGATCTCATCTATACGAATAACATGTGTAAGCTCAAGATAAGCAAAGGAATATAGCTCTTTTTAGGGATAGATAGGTCATAAGTTTTAATATATCATTAGCAAAAAAAGAAAGCACATCTTCAATAATATCTTTGTGCATATAAGAACGTTAAAGATAAGGCTCAAAATAATGTTCATTGTCTAGTATTTGATCAATAAGTGTACGTAATATGAGAATATATAATAGCTATAGAAGTTTTGGAATGTGTTTAGAAGATAAAAAATAATGATCTTAACATTAGTAGATATAATAAGGTTACTTTGGGAGGGAATTAGCTTAGATTGTTGAAAGTAGTGACAATAATAATAGCCTTAGGGTATAAGGATGGAGCAAACTGATGACAAGGCTAGGTTTGAGGAAAAAAATAGAAGGAGAACTAAGTTAGGTTTGAAGAGCTTCAGAAAAAAATATACATGATATTTTTGTAAAAAATAAGAAGTGGAAAATTATAGTTAAAAAGCTAATATTGATACCTTGCATAATATATTTATCTTTAATTATGAACTACATAAATATAATACATGTTTACAATTATAATAAACTCTAACTATTTAATAATCATAAGAAAGTTATATTAAACATCAATGATTGTAATATACACAAATGTATTGTTGGAAAGTTAGATAATAGACACACATAATTTGTTAGAAAATCATGTTAATCATATTATATCACTAATAAGTCATATGCAAAACTATGATTTAAATGGTTTATATCACAAACACATTAATGCAATGTATGAATAATGATGTATAAGTAGCTAAGCTCATATAATTTTTATGTCTCATAAAGCTTCGTTTCTTTACCTTGATAAGTATTTAAGAAAACAATTACTCAAAGGTAAACTAAAAACTCGTGGAATCATTATTGCTAGTGTTAAATAAGTATCAGGCAATAGATACAAAATAATCACGTAGTATGTGAACAATTAAAATACTACAATACAAATTAATATAATTTTTACAAAAGTTTCACATACAATATTGCATGAAGGAATGTCTCTAAACTTTTGAACATATAATGGTTATGCTATAGAAGGCAAAAAATATTAATGTAATTACTCCAAAAAGATCTAAATCTCTGTAATAGATGTATGTAAATTAAGATCATTAAACCCCAATAATCAACCCTTAAAATCAACAAGTAAAATGTCCTCCAAACCAATGTGTGCAAAGAAAATCCTCCAAACTCTTTCAAAACACTCTCAAATTAGTATTATAGCATTCCTACAACAACAATAGAAATCTCCAATTGATACAATGTAAGAACAGAGTCAAACAAGTAACAAAATGTAGCAGACAAAAAAGCACAATAATCAAGTCAACATTGATTGCAATTTGGAAAACACAAAGCAAGCAAATCTATGATATAAATCTATTGTGAAAATGTCTTATAGCATTCTTCCCTCATGGTCAATCATGTTCTTATCCATCATGATTGCTCTCACTTCATAAAAGTCTAGGAGAAGAATTGTAGCATGGCTTTACATCCCCATTATTGTGAGGAAGACAATGCACAATGAAAGAGAGAGTATTGAAAATGGCATTAGCAAGATGCAACCCGTAACAAAAATGGATATGGTGTTAGTGATTAAAGGGGGGGGGGTTTAGTCGATTAATGTCCAAATATTAGTTTAGAATTGCATTAAGGTTTGAGCACTCTTGATAATGAATTCTTCAAATAGTTTTTTTACAATGATTTATACAAATAAATACGAGGTTTTGAAAATTTATTTTTTAAATTTTTTTTTAAATGCATTTTATGTGATAATAGAAATGAATTATAAAAAGTTATTTAGTAAATTTTTGATATTTTTTGGCTAAAAAGGATAAAGTAACTTCAAGAAATAATTGTAAAAAACAAAACTAATTTTTTAAGAGTTTTCATTTCAATAAAGAAGTAGCAAGAGGGACTTGTTTGATAATATTTTGCTAAGAAGTGAATCAAAATTAAATGTTATTATAGAATATACTAAAATTCTTAGATTTTTACAACCGTAGAGCAATAATATAGTTGTATGATTGTTCATGAAAAGGAAAACAAGAAACCCAAATTATGGGCATATATTGGGGAAAGGATATGCAAATTGAAGACATATTTTGTAGGAGGAAGATGCGAATCATATGTATGACTATCTCTAAATATAGTTATTTTATAGAAATTGTTTGAATAAGATTATTGAGTGTTAACTTGATCCATTCCCTTATGTTTCTTATTTTCTCTAACTCATTTAAACCATCTCTTTCTGAAATCAAACACTTAAGTTAGTAAAGTTTTGTTTTTAAGCCAAGATGTCTTCTCCGATAAGCTATCTTCGAGTGAGTTCTCTTCTTTGCCAATTATTTTTATTCCTTTTTCCTTGTTATATGATCTCAAGTTTACTCGGTAGGTGAATTTATGTCAACTTCGAGACAAATATTTAGTTGATTTAATGTTGTTAATTTTACATATAATAGTCATAGATATAACCTAACTATCAAATATTTTGATTTGATGATGGTTTAGAAAATTCAAGTTAAATTTAGTTCAAATCTTACTTTTACAAAATAATAAAGAAAAAAAAACTATCATGAAGCCATTGGAGGATAGAAATTTTGTTGTATTATGATTTTTATATTTATATTTAATCTCCATGAACTAGATGACTACAAAGAATATAGTTTATATTAAGATTAAAAAATATTATTTAATTTGAGATTTAACTTTGTTTAAATTTTTTTATTTAAGTATAGTATTTTATTATTAATGATAATTTAATCATGTGTAGTGTAGTTGGTATTGCAAACAATGCTCCATAATTTTTGATTATCTTAGGAATTGAATTGAAATCTTTAAATTCAACAATCATATTTTTCTATCGAAGTTAAACAAGTATATCTTCCTTGCAGTCATACTCTTTTAGCACATGCAATAACAATTTGGTTGGTTCTCTCTTCTTCAGTCTTTACGCACACACTTTAACAAACTGTTCTCATGCAAAAAGACAAAGCAGGATGCAAACTTATGTGGTGACAAAACTTTGGTTATTATATATTTTATATATGACTTTAGTAGAAAACATCAAATGAATTCAATGATTCTATTGATAAGATCTTTTTGTGAAGTTAATCTCATCACAGATAATCCAAACAAAATGAGACTAACAAACAACCATTTTAGATCTATGTTCCATAAAATGTCAATATAAATATTATTTGTGTTCCTACTTTCTAATTATTTATGTAAAATTTTCATCACCCTTCTTACGAATTTTCATTTTTCTAAGATCAAACAACATGAAATATCTATTATATTTAAAATAATACTCATAATACAAAAATGTTTTATAAAATTACAAAGCATATTTTGAATTAGTACTACATTACACATAAAGCATAGCATCAATGGACTCTAGCTGGCTTTTAGATTATTAACTACTATAGCTCTCATCAAGGATCCATCAGAACCAGCTCTATGATCTCTTGCCCTTGTAGAGGCTTTTAAGGACAACTGCTCCACCAAATCCATATTAAATGCATAGCCGATATTACTTTCACTATAATTTAAAACCCTTAAATACCTTTCAAGATCTTCTCACTGCTACACAGCAGCTACGGACACAGATCAAGGTGCCCTCCTCCCCTGGAGTACCATGGTAAAGTGGGATAAACAAAAAAATTATATCCTTTTTAACAACCATTCTATACGAAGATTAAAATAATTAAGCATTGTGCACCGGCTCATCTTTCTTTTGTTTAGCTATCTGCCATCAAAAACATCATCTTCATAACCAGTTTTGCCATTTTGATACCTACTATGCCGCACTTTAATCCTCTGAAAAATATCTTCCAGTGATTCCTTGCATCGATATACGCAACAAAAAAAATCAATGAAATGCTTAAAAAATTGCTCGACACCAATGCATACTTAAAACCTATCTCTCTCAAATACTACATACAAATTATTTAACAACTTCTTCAAGTCAATTCAAATAAAATTATCCCTAAAGAAAAACGACTAACCAGCAAAGGGAAAGATTGTATGCAATCACACCCCCAAAAGCTAAATGGAGAAACAATAATACTGCACTGTATATCAAGATAGAAAGATGCACTAATCTGGGATGAAGCCAAACAACAAGGGAAGGCTTCAATGAGGAAAAGGATTAGAAACGCCGTTTTGAGGGAGATTTACCCGTTTTCCCAGTCATGTAAAATAATCGAAGCATGATCACCCTTGGATGTTGACAAAGAAACCTGAGAAGGATTCGTGGAGAACTGCCTCTCGGATTCAGTGAAGGATCTGATGTTGGCGACAACCTTGACTGCTGCCCGCTAAGTGCACTTAGACCTCGCGAGTTTCCCTGTACACCAACCGGATTCCATGCCTTACAGCGGTTGACGGCCGGAACTCGCCAGAGGGATAGTCGCAGGGAAATAGAAGCCTTTCATTCCAAGCAGTGGAGATAGAGGAGGGTTAGTGATTGTTGTTAGAGAAATAAAGGCAGAGTGGCACGTGTTAGGGTTCCTTATTTCGAAATTGTTTAGCCCTTTGATGTCTCAACCAAAATTTGAATCCAAAAAAGTATCGTAGTTTGTGGGATAGACATATTTTATTTGCATAAAAATGACATTTTTGTTGATTCAAAATAAAAAAGTTAAAAAAAGAATATCTTCCTTAGTAACTCATAAATGGTGTTGGAAAAGTTTAAGAATAAAATATAGATTGTAGGATAACCACACATTTTATAAGAAAATATATCTTTTACTCATAATATTTCTTGAATCATTGAATTCATGTTTTTATATTTTATAGTTTATTTTGATATATTAAATTTATGTTTAACAATAAAGATTAGAGTTCATATGAATGTTATATGTTTCTTCACGAATCTCCGATAAATTCTAAGAATGTGAATACCGTGCTATTAGAAAATTTAAAATCAATACTAGTTGCAAGAATTAATGTGAGAAAACATATAAAATAATTGTCATGGTGAATGATAAAGATTATTCATCAATGCATACTATAATAACACTATAATATTTAATATGTTTTTATTAAGATTGTGCCTCTAAAAGATATGATAGGTCAAAGAAATAAATATGTAACTTAGGTTGTCATAAAATGTGTAATTTGTAAACTCAATTATTTTAAATAACTATTACCACTCAAATAATTGGAAACGTTTGTTGTTGTGTCTCATATTAAAAGGAAGGTGAATAAATATTTTATGCAAATAATTAATTATATTTTATCAATCCTACTAACTACAAAATATACAATAAAAGCCATGTTACTTAATAGTGTTGTCTAATCTTTTTTTTTGCTATGGAGAAGAATGAAAGTTGGTTCTTGTGCTAGATTGTAAAGCTCCTAATCACTTGATCTGAAAGAAATTGTTAGGTTTCATTACAAAAATTTATATTATGAATCATTAAATTTCATTAGCGTTTATAATAATGGACGATCTTTTGAAGAAAAGGTTCCATGAGAAATGAAAGAGCACCAAAGCCTTCAATATAATATAACACTTGATGAGGGAGATGAGTGAATTGAAAAAGCAATATTATTATTTTTGTTAACAAGTCTCTAAGAATTTAGAAATGAATTGTCCCATATTAATTATCAAAAAAAATCTTAAGATATATATATATATTAGATACTATGATATTAAAATATCGAGACATTTTTGAAAAAAAAAGCCCCTTAACTCTAACGAAATTTTTTTAGTTTTATATTCTATGAAATGATATCGTTTTTTAGTTATTGTTTTTACATGATATCGGTATTTGCTGTTTTTATATTTTAAGACTGATAATATCTCCTTAGCTTTTTATTTTTAAGTTTTACTAAAAAAATATGTGATGATTGATTTAACTTACTTTAGTTTCTATATTTTAGATTTACTAAATCCACATAATATCTATGGTAAACAAACAAGTACTTAGGGAATGTGTTTTATCATTAAATTATATAATGATAATTAACTTTTTGTGAAAAATAATAGTATTTTTTTAACGAAATTTTGCATTTGTTGTTTTGAAAGTGTGGGGTTAAAATTATTCTGCATTGGTATTGTTCACTAGATATATTTATTTTGGTGTGGGGTTAAAATTACTCATGAATTCTTTTTAATTATGATAATCTCATTTATGTGGTTCATTAGATATATTTTTAATCTAAAAGTTCATTTATTCTTGATTCTGCGACGCATTTATTTTTGTTTAAATTAAATTATTTAGTCATTACTTGATAAAGTTTCAAAAAATATCATAATATTTATTTAGAATGTTTTTTGAGAAAATCAAGATGTTACATTGTCATTTTTTAAATACATCTATGGCACCTGATCAATATCAATAAGAATACAAATCTTAATTTGAATAATATTTAAATGTTTTTAAATAGTATTCAAATTTAACAATTAAATTATTTTAAAAGGTAAATGATTTTAAATTAGCACTTTCTTGTACTCCACTTCTATTCAAAATATTCCTAGGTAAAACGGCTTTATTTAAATACATTACCTTTCTTATACGACATATACATAATAATTTATCTCACACAAGTGATAGTAACCACATAAAATGACACATTTTGGTGTTACACAGTTTGGATGAATAAATCGAGAATTAATTCATGTGTTTCATTAATAAGTAGAACACAACGACCTGAATGAAGCATGAAATCATTACTAGATTGTACCTTCCTGATGGTCATTAACACACACAAGAAAAACCATCTCTTTGTGGAAAAAGCAAAGAACTTGACCACGAACATTTGCCTCATAGCTTCCTCGTGGTCCAATATTCCATTAGGAGTTGTGATGAAAACATAACCCCACTACATAAAGGAAGGCAAATGATGAATTGCATGTACAGATAATACTATTTGTTTGGTGTTGCATCTGTATAAGTCAAGTGTATAGATTAACCCACAAGATGAAGAGAAAAAATAATCTAAACTTTAAAAATAGGTACCAAACGGCTCTTAGATTAAGTACATAACATTAATTCAATTTTAACTTTCCTTCACAAAGACAACAAATGTTAATCCAATCTATGAAGATCACTAGTTCAGTATGATAACACTATTTTTGGCTTCCATTTATAATAACAAAAATCTAATAACTATTATCCTAACAAAAAAAAAACATAGTTTATACCAAACACATTTAAATCATCTACTAAGTATATCTATTACACTGGAAATGCGTTGTTGAAAAGTGTTGTCAAAATATGTTGTTTAAATGTGACAACATTTTATAAACAATAAGGATAAAGCATTCTTAGAAAGAAACAACCATATACGAAAATAAAATTATCATTTAATTTTAAAAGGACAAACAAAATATAAGCATAATAATTATAAAGTGAAGGCAATAAAAACAAGAAAATTTTATAATTTTTTAAGAAGTGCAAGGGCATTACCTACAATGGCACAAAACCCCTAAAACGTAGCAAAGTCCTAGTGTTTGTGAACATTTTTTGTATCAAGTATATGCATTCACTAGCATGAAAGATAGGTAAAAGGAATTTTCATACATATTCATATACTTCATAAATAAAAAATATGAAATAACCATTAAAAATACAATCATACATGCACTTGTACTACCTCAATAATAAACTACCTTATCACATAAAACTAATAATTAATCAGCTTTAATACTAAGAATAGTCAGTAAACCCACCAAATGATGTCTACTATATAAAACTTTTTGATACTGTTAAACTCTATGTACTTAACACATCTTCATTAAGATCAAAGCATCTTAAGTCCTTTTCAATACCTTATATTTTTTTTGTTTTTTCTTCTCCTCTATCGAAATATGGAGTTTCTATAATTAGCCACTTCCTATTCAAATATTATGTGGTTACATTTAACTTTTGTAAACCATCTAAACCAATTGTCATCTTAAACTTATCCTCTATTACACCCTTGTGTTTGGTGAGTCAAGCATAAATGTTTATAAATATCTCATATGGGCTTACTTTAGGTGTGTTAATATTCAATTAAGTCATGCCATGAACTTTAAATGTCTATAATAGTGATCTTTAAGGCTCTTGAACTCATGGCAATTTTCAAGGAAATTAACGACATATACTAAAATTTTTTATACTTGAATTTCTCTTTATTTTTCTTGAATTTGATATGTTCAAATTTTGAGATGATGTGGCACACTACTAGTATTAATATTTAAAAATTTTATAAGTTTAATAATTGTTGAATTTTGTTTTTTGGGCCAAGCATTATTGATGAAATGTATAGACATTGGTCTTTGATTTTAAAAAATTATTTACAAATTATTTTTCATGAATTTCTTATCATATTCACTTAGGGCACTTGTAACACTACCATAATATAAAATTATGTTGGTACACTTTTGTTCAAAATTTTGGCACAAAAATTTTCACAAAACATAATAAACCACTTTAGTCTCGATATTTTTCACTGTAGCATTTGGGCGGGTCGACCCGACTCGACCATTGGTACTTCCAGGCTTTAAGGATTTAAAAAAATAAAATAAAAAATAATTCGATAGACCCGTAATGGGCAAGCATAGCCCGATGCAAAGGAAGAAGGCCGCAGGGAATGCTGAATGAAATAGCACAAAAATCAGCCGCTGGGAAAGCTGAACAGAATAGTGTGAAATCAAGACAACTAGGACCAAGTGATCAAGCCTTGGTCGAGGAAGAGGGAGCCAACCCCAAACGGATTACAGAGACATGCGAATTGGAATCCTTATAGAGTGCAATGACAACATAATTTGGGCAATATGGGATTAAATTCCCATCTGATTATCAAAGAAGGTGGAAGTTCTGGTGCGATCCAAGGGCTTATGTTAAGCCAGTTAAAATACTACAAGTAAACCGTAAAATGACAAGAAGAGCTTCAAACCTTAGGTATATTTGCGAGACGATGCATAACATGGAACCACTACAGTAAGTTTCTAATTCAAGTAAGTTATGGATACATTGTTCTAATACATACAGAACAACCTATTTGCGATCTAATGGCCCAGATCAAGGCCGCCTAGATCCAACGTCCAGGATTGATCTTGAACGGTAAAACCAAGATTCAATAAAAACAACCATTTCAGGATTCAAATCGAACGGCGATTACTATTTGTCAATTACCCAAATGTTTAGTTCATTTTAGAGTCATTTGGAGGGGATATAGAGCTCAAATTTAAGATCTATAAATTGTAAAGGATGAAGAACTCCAAGATGTTACCATTGCTAAGTTCTCAAAGCTTTCAAATAATAATTTCGAGCTGTTTTAAGTGTATACGATGCTTATAAAATAAAAAAGTGAAAGTTATAAGAAGAAACCCAAAATTGGAGGTTTTGCTTCAACTATTTTGGATTTTTATTTCTCCCTCTTTTTAGTTTTTCCTTAGAATTTTTATTGCATTTAGTGTGTCTCATACTTATTTTAAATTGTCTTAAGTTTATACTTTGTTGCCAATTTTTGTATTTGTTTCCTTGGGGTAAGGGCATCGCGGCAATTATGCAAAAGCCCGAGGTTTGATTTGAGCCCAAAAAAAGCTCATGTAGGTTCGGGATTAGCCGTAGGTAAAATCCCAAGTAGGTTTGAGGTGAGCCATAAGAAAAACCTCGCTTGTAATTTGGTGATTTTAATGGCTTTATCCCAACACCAGTTGGTGGATGTAGGCTCGATTTTGAGTCGAACCACCTTAAAAATCTTTTGTGTACTTTTTTACTAATCTTTCTTGTTCTTGCTTAAAAGATTTAAGTTTTAATTTACAATAGAAATTGAAAGCAAATCTAAAAATTTTATTTACCACAATTCACTGCCCTTCTTGTGGGTTTACTTTAAGCATAAAGAATTTAAAAAACACATTTACTGCTCAAGCTAAGTTTAAAGTTTGAATTGAACATTTCTATGTTGATCTTAGATTAGAATTAACTCAAATTGAGATTGATGGTAATCTATTGAAAACATACAAATACTTACGAAATATCTTTTATGATTAAATTATATAATGATAACTAAATTTTTGTGGAAAATAATAGTATTTTTTAAATGAAATTTCACTTTTCTTGTTTTCAATTTGTGGGGTCAAAATTATTCTGCATAAGTAAAGTAAAAGTTGTTATCTATGCAACAGTGATTTTTTTAATTAAACTTTAGTTTGAAAACTTTGATTAAATTTGCATTGCTCTTGAGCTCTTTTTAATGATGGGAATCTCACTTTATGTTGTTCATTAGATATATTTTTAATCTCAAAGTTTATTTATTCTTCAATTTTATGACACATTTATTCTAGTTTAAATTGAATTACTTAGTCATTACCTAATAAAGTTTCAAGTAATATCATAATATTTATTTAGAATGTTTTTTGAGAAATGTAATGAAGAGGTTACATTGTCATTTTTTAAATACATCTATGACACTTGACCAATATCAATAAGAATACAAATCTTAATTTGAATAATATTTAAATGCTTTTAAATAATATTCAAATCGAATAATTAAATTATTTTAAAACGTAAATGCTTTTAAATAAGCACTTTCTTGTGCTCCACTTCTATTCAAAAGGAGCCATCGCCCTTCAATAGGCTTTAGATCATTAGTAGTTGGGTGCCAATAAGAGGATGAGACTTAGAGGCCTCCTTAACTTGCTCAGATGGCTTCTTAATCCAAAGGGTTGCCCTTGTGTTGATCTAACTGTTGAACCCTAACATTGGAGTTTAATGTCTTCGACTTGTCTTTGTATTTGCCTTCTAAATTTTTTATACCAAATTGCTTAAATGCACCAAGCTCAATAGATTATAGATTCTCAATCATTGTCCATCCAGCTCTGTTTACACATGGGTTTGGCAATGTCAACCCACTTTTTTTAAGTTATTAGGACAAGAAGGCGTCTATGTAAAGTACACATTATTGTAGTGCATCCCATGAGATTTCAGTCAAACCTCAACTCAAATAAGGTTGCTCCCCCTTATGAAGAGATTGAATAGGAGATCTGCCTGCTCCTCAAGATAGCCAAAAACAATTTGATGTAGAGTAATGCCTTAGGTGGCTAATGCCAAAGGATACACTTTGGTGGTTACACTTTATATGGATGATCCATTGAGTGCTAAAAGAGAAAGTAATAGTCCAAATTTGTAAAAATGTTCATTTTGTGGTCTCTTAACTATTGATAAAAAAAGTATGATTTTAAGAAATATTGTTCATTGATATAATAGACAACCTAACTTTTATTCAAAAAATAACAACGTAAATTCAATCTAGTCTACCCGATGTCCCTTGATCATGAAGACACCACTGCAATGTCCTATTCCCTTCTGTCCCAAATGAACAACCATGCAAAATGAGTAATGCACTCCCTTCGCCTCCACCCTTACTGATCCCTTCAGACACAAAAAATTAAAATGTAAAGCTCATTCTAACTAGGCTTCATGCTTGGATAAGTTTGCTTGACTTTACCAGCTTTAACGAATGAAACAACCTTGGCCATTCTTCATAGCTTGTCAAAACTTTTGGAAGCTCAGCAAGAGCCTTGTGCTAGAGTTTAGTCCAAGGCACCTACCATCAAGTTAGATTAATTAATAAGCTTGATCTAGCAATGATGAAACTATTGAAGCCTATTAGCTCCTTGACCTAATAAAAAAGTTTTTTTTCAATCAAATTAGAGGAAACTTTTTGTAGACAATTTCTCTATGTTTCTTAGGAATTCATTTATTGAAGGTTCATGTAAGCATAGCCCATGTTGACCCTTTGGCCATATATCTATTCTCTTGTTTTGCATTTTTTGCTAAGAAGAGTATGATGCCAAGCTTACAAGTCAACATTTTGCTTAGGATTGGGAAAGCATGTTGGTGCAAGTTGCTATTGCCTAGAGAATTCCTAATATGAGTTTTTTTAAATACCATAGAATATAAAGATTCAATTAAGCCTAAACTCACATTAAACAGCACTGAAACTCTTTGTGCTTAAGATTATCCCATAAGAGGGGGGTGAATTATGATAAATAAAATTTTCTTTCGATTTTCAGTTTCAATTAAAACTTAAATCCTTTAAGCAAGAATAAGAAAAATAGTACACAAGAGCTTTTTAAGGTTGTTCGACTCAAAATCGAGCCTACCTCCACCCCCAACAAGTGTTGGGAAAAAACCACTAAAATCACCAAGTTACAAGCGAGGTTTTTCGTACAGTTCTCCTCAAACCTACTTGAGAATTTACCTACAACTAATCTCGAACCTACTTGAGTTTTCTCGGGCTCAACTCAAACCCCGGGCTTTTGCACAGTTGCCGGGATGCCCTTACCCCAAAGAAAGAAATAAAAAAATTGGCAAAACTTGAGACAATTTTAAGAGAAATATGAAGCACACACAATACCAAAAAGAGAGATGAAACGAGATTGAAAAATAGTTGAAGCAAAAACCTCCAATTTTTTATTCCTTCTTACAGCTTTCACTTTATGACTTTGGAAGCACCGTATGTTCTTGGAATTGCTGGATATTGTAATTTGAAAGCTTTGAAATCTTAGCAATGGTAATCTCTATGAGTTCTTCATCATTCCCTATTTATAGAGGTTAATTTGAGCACTAAATCCACTGTCAACAGCTCTAAAATAAACTAGCCATTTGGGTAACAGACACAAAGTAGTCACCATTTGATTTGGAGCCTGAAATGGATGTTTCTGATTGAATCTCGAATTTATCGTTGGAGGTCAATCTCTGTCATTGGATCTAGGAGGCATTGATCTGGGCCATTTGATCGTGCATTGGTTGTCCTGCATGTATTAAAATAATGTGTCCACAAATCAACTATAATAGAAACTTACAGCAACGGTTCCGCATACTCTTGAAGATTTGGCTCGGGTTCGAATCTCCTGCTTGGCCATTTTTCTGTTAGCATGCAGCAATTTACCTTGGTTCATCTAAGCCATCTGATCGTGCCTGCCGTTCGACCTTCTTTGACAATTGAACGGGATTTTAGTCCCACATCGTCCAAATGTCTTTGCGATTGCTCTCTATAACTTTTTTGGTTCATGTGCCTCTCCAGCCGTTTGGGGTTGGCTCCCCCTCCCTCGACCAAGATTTCATCACTTGGTCCTGGGTAACTTGATTTCGTGCATGATCTGGTTAGCTTTCTCTACAAGCTCAGTTAGCAGTTGTTTCGCACTTGTTCTGTTTAGCAACTGTGGGCTGATTTCTCACTTGTTCCGTTCAGCAGCGCTCTACCTGCGGCCTTTGGGCTACGCTTGCCCCTTTTGGGTGTATCACACAATTCTTAATTTATTTTATTTTGTAAATCCTTAAAGCCTTGACGGACCAGGCCGTTGGGTCGGGTCGACCCGCCCAATGCTACAGTGAAAAATCCAGAGACTAAAGTGGTTTTATAGTGTTTTGTGACAATTTTTGTGCCAAAATTTTGAATATAAATATACCAAAATAATTCTATATTATTATAGTATTACAAGTATCCTAAATGATCATGAAAAGAAATTCATGAAAAGTAATTCCTAAATATTTTAAAAAATCAAATACCGATGTCTATACTTTTCATCAATAATACTTGGCCCAAAAATTAAAATTAAAAATTATTAAACTTATAACTTTTCCAAATGTTAATACTACTAGTGTGCCACATCATCTCAAAATTTGGAGATATAAAATTCAAGAAAAATGACGAGATATTCAACTATAAAAATTTTTGTGCATGTCTTTAATTTTCTTGAAGCTTGCCATCACTCCAAAAGTCTTGAAGACCACTATTTTTGACATTTTAAGGGTCATGGCTTGACTTAACCGAATATTAATAATTTCACTTAAAGTAAGCACAAATATTATATAAACATTTATGCTTGACTCATTAAACATAAGAGTATAACAAGCACACTAACAATTAAAGAGAACATCATGAATGAAAGTACAATTAGTTGATTCAAAGGAAATCAAAGAATAGGACCACCACTAGTTTAAAAACCTTTTCAATGCATACATTCATTCACACAAAATGGATAATTTTATTTCACGCAACTTATCTAAATGGAAAAATACTAAACTATAAAAAATTATAAAAGATGTGTAGAATGGAAATAATGAAAAAGATCATACATTAGTGAACATGGGGATAAACATAAGTGGTCTCACAGAAAAGTATCATACAATAGCAAACTTCTGGCTGAACATGAGTGGTTAAGTGAGACTAACATAACATAAAGCTTCACAAAGTTCAGTAATTATCAAGCATCCAAACTTATATAGGGTCGATCATCAAACATTGTGTTGAAGATCTGAAAATAAGGCAATTCATGGGAAGATCTAATGGTCAGAAGGCCTTGATGACACAAAGAGGTTGCTAGCATCAAGAGTTGCAAAACGAAGAAGTGGTAGGTGATGTTTGTAGTTGTCAGGATGAGTAGTGTGGGTGAAGGTAGAGTAAGGGAACACCAAACGCATTAGTATTAGAGGGACAAATCGAATAGGGCCAATCGTTGTTAGACAATCAGAAAGTAGGAGGCAGTTGTTAGTTGATTTGGACAACTTTGGGAAAGGTTGTCGATGTCACCAAGTGAGGTGGTAGGGTATGTGAGAAAGTTAGCCAACAAAGTAGTTGGTAGAAGTGAGAAATTGGATTAAGAGTTGGCAATTTAGGGTTTAGAAGTGAGGGGTGGCCAAATTTAAATTGGAAACAATTAAACAAAAATCATGAGGATTAATAGATTGGAGAAAAGTTGAAAAAATAGAAAAAAGATTATCAAAGGTTGAACTACAAAGAAATTTGATAATAACAAAAACTCTCCATTTGTGTCATAATTTTCACACTCTCAAGAGCTAATTCAAAGTTTAGCATGTTGAATTTAACTCATCGGTAGATTTGTATCAAATGACTAATTCTAAAGCTCATTATATTATCCAAAATTGGATAAACATAAGAACCTAAGCCTCATTACATATAGAGTTTATATATAAGTCATGTAATTCATTTCATTACGTAGGACTAAAAGATAAAATCTTGACAGAAGAATGATAAGGGGATCTTGCGATACATATTTCACCAACAAACCTAATATTTATTCAAAACAATGTTTTATCATGATACATATTTGTTATCATGATACATTTTTGTTATCCCAAGATGCATCATATACTTTGATCCACGTGTTTCTCATAATAAAATAGGTTTTACCTCTTTTTTATTTGTTCTATGCCACTTTCATCATTTAAATAAAAATATGATCTGTGTCTTCCCAAATTCTAATTAAAGTAAATAAAATACTTTATTCTATTTTAATATTCAAGGTCATACAATAATAAGTGGAGTAGAAATAAAATAAGAAGTACAAAAATAAGACTCATTGCGATGACCCTTTTTCCTTCGCTCAACCTTTTTTGGATTTGAGTAGTATTAATTTTCTTTACTTATTTCTTTTACACATTTTGAAACCATGAAAGATTTTCACTCTTAAAATTTTTAAAAATAAAGTAACAAAAAAATTCAAACAATTTAAAGGAATCATTTTAAATGAATTGCAAAAGTGAATAAAACCAACAATCCATGCAATTCTAGAAATTAAAAGTTTTCACACTTTCTTTTAAAATCACAAATTTCATCCATCACTACTTAATGAGATTATAATGCATGTCATTTTGATCAAATAATCCTAATAATCCCATAACAACAGTTTTTATGACAATGTAATATCTATCAAATCATTACATTCTAGATCTCATTTTTTCTTGATATTCCCATGGTGTTTCACATTTTGATCTAAATGCGTTCGGACAAAAATAGATTGTGCCAACTGTCACTCGCTTAGTGCGAATATAAGTACATATACGTAAAATAAGTAATATTTGGGTAGCAAATTGCAAGGTCAATTGTAAAAAATATAATATATTAAAAGAGCATTTGAACACATGTATGAGCTACAAAAATAAAATCAATTACGAAAAAAAAAACTTTTAGCACCTTTAGCATTTTTGTCTTTTGTTATCTTTATGCATTAGCTTGTTACTTTTAATTGTTGCGTTCTTTTACATCCATTTAAGGTTTGGCTTAAACATAGGCCAATTTAAAAAAAATTAGACATATTTTTAAACACATCATTCAAAATATAATTAAATCAAATGAAGGCAAATTTTGCTCATTTCTAGAACTATCATTCTAAAGCAGTTATCACCAGTTTGGATAACAATTAGCTTTTTCATTTTTTTAACACTATCCTTTCATTACCAAAATTTTTTCCTTTTTCTTTTTCGCATTTATTTTTTAATTTTTATTTTGTGCCTATAATCACAAGTAATATTTTCTTTCTTTTGCTTTCTTATTTTGTGATCATTATCACAATAATATTTTTCTTATCTTTTCCCTTTTTGTAAAACTTGTCACATAATATGTAAATAAATAAAGCAATACAATATTTCATACTCAAGTGATATATGAAAATAAACATGTTGTGAAAAAAATTGCTTTTTATAAAGAATCATTCATTCTCAATAATTTTCTTTTAAACCATCTCTTAAGGGTTTTACATTTCTAACAAGCATCAACATAATTTTAAGATTGTTCATTCTATTTCTCAATTATTTTTTTATTCAATTAAGGTATCAATTTCATTTCAATTTAAATAATAAGGAATCCATAAGCACATTGAGAATATAACAAATAAATGAACAAAACATTAAACTCAAGTTTAATGATTAAATTCTTTTTTCACTATGAAGTTATTACTTTTGATCAATAATGCAACCAATAATCTTATCTACACAACAATCTCAATTTTCCATTTCATATCATCATTTAAGGGAACTCTTGTCTTCTAACATGCATCAAACATATTCACTTATATTCAAGTTATTTATACAAGCATCATCAACAAGTTATTTCTCAAATGAATAAAACCTATAATCTATAATACACATTACATCAAAATATATACACACAGTGTGAGATTTTTTTACCTCTTAATTTCTATGTAATAGTATCGCCAAGAATCAAAATTTAGCACAAGTTCACTTTCATCTCATAGGTGCTACAATACCTGTGACTGGATCCTTTGGTTCTTGGTAGTGCATTCTTTCACTTTTGTCTTCAGTATAATGCACTTGGTTGAGTTAATCTCTTTGATTTTTCTTAGAAATTTTTTTCCAAGCTTGACCTCACATTTTTATTATACATAGCCAATGTTCCTTTACATTCTCATTAGTTCCACTTCCTCCAACAGCTTTGTTCTTTCATTTAAGTGTATTCTCACCTCCATGCCTTCATAATTGTAATGGTTTCTCATCAATTATCCTCTCGCCATGATGATTTATTTAGTCTTTTGCTATTTTAGGATTATTATGCTTTTCAGTTATGTGGTGTCATACTATACAATCCTTTCATTTCGTATTATACAAATTATGGTATTCAACTTTGTCTATTATTAATTCTAGTAACTAATCTTATACAATTTCATAATTTTACTTGTATGCTACCTTTTAATACACATTTGTTTATGTCATAATCAATGATATTCACATACAACTTTATTGTTAACTTGATCATACTTATATGATTATACTCATCTTATTTTATGATATTTTTAAATTTTGTCATTCATTACTCATCTCTTACAATAAAGTATTATCACCCTGATGGGTTATACTCACCCTTTATCATTATAATAGATTTATATAGGTATAGATGGGCTATCCTTGTTATATATCATATATAGTAAAATGTGTAAACATAAATAAGCTATCCTTCCTAGGCTTTTCTCACCTTATTTAGGTATAATAAATAATGTAGATGTATATAAGCAATTATTACTCTATATAACATATAGTAAAACAATATAGATATGGAAAGTGATATTCTTTCCTTGGGTAGGCCTCATAGTATATCTTGTCTAATAGAATTTATATAAATATAGATGAGCTATTCTCATCTTGTATCATATATATTTGTGGCGTATGAGGTTATAATAAGGTATAAGGTTATTTGAGGATAATATATTTAGAGGTATATCAATAATTTTATTTTCTTAATTGATAATCAAGCATACCAAATATCTATATTTTAAATTATTTTTTATTTATTAATTATAAAAGTTTATATTATAATGCATGTCAATATCCTTATTAAATAATACCATAAATTAATAACTTGTGAATTAAATATAGATAAATAATGATAACCCAAGAAAATAATTACATAATTATTACATTTGTATAAAAATTTTCTAATATCTATGAATTTTATAAAAAGATAACATAAAAAGAATGTGATTTTATGAATAATATAAAACTAATTTATTAGCATATTTACATCATAATTACTAAGTTTATCTATTATCCATCATGCATAAAAAAATAAAATAAAAAATATACTAAAGCTCATAAAGTTTATTAAAAGATAATAACATCAAAAAAATGTATCAATTTATAAAAAAATTATAAATCGATTTATTAATATATTTATATCATAATTATCAAATTTATTTATCTAAATATAAAAGTTAGCTTCTTTTTTTAATCTAAATCTTTTCTTGATTTTTTACATTATCATGTATATTTAATGATCAACATGTCTTATATGTGGCATGTTTATTTAGGAATTTAAATCATATTAATTTCTTATAATCCTTTAAGTTATTGCCTTAGATCGTACTTATGTAATCCTCTCATTGCCCAATATGTTGTATCAAAAATAAGCATTTTGAATTATATGAGACTACATAATTTCCAAAACTAGTATTTTGTTATTTATATCATTTCTAAACATATAGTACGATCCCTAACATTGTACTGTATGATTTTTATTCTCTCTTAATTTTGGTACCCTATTAATCATTTATACTTTTGTTATACTCCCATCATGGAGTATGATCAATTCACCGCTTCTCACTTCACATAATATAATCTTCTTAATCAAATCATATGTTTCCATTGTTAATCCACCACAAAAGTATCATACCTTATAATGACACATGATGTACACCTCTAATGTTGTCTCTTCTCTCTCAAGACTTAATTATTTATCCGTAGCTCTAACTAATTGTTCAGTACAACCAACTTAGTCACACTATATAATATTTCATCTAAGACTTTCTACAATATTCTTTTACAATCTTGTTTCTTATAATTAATAGATTTTTGTATTTTAAAAAATTTAGTTTTGATTAATAATGTTATTGATACCACAAGACATTATGTGATTTATGTCGGTATTTACAACTGCCTTCATATGATGAACCTCACAACTCAACACATTATATAAATATGACACATATATTGTTCTAATGCGTTGAACTCGACACCTCAACCTATAACTTAAATTCTTCTCTAACTATTATAACCCCAAAATATTTCTAATATGACTATCTTATACCATGTTTCATCATAGCTTTCCTTACAAGATTAAATTGATCGTACCATATGATGTAGACCAAATAATTTGAATAATACATATTAATACTAGCTAACAACTCTCATTCTATATGTCTTGGGTTTAATTCAAATTAGCATCGATTCACTCCATATCACATCTAAATTAATTTAAATCTAGTTCTTACTCAACTTATAACATTATCATATTTTTTTTATTTATGTAAAATTAAATTAAATTTAAAAAAAAATCAATTTAAATGCCTATCTTTTCTTTGATAACTACTACTCAATTTCCTTCGCTATTTGCTTGTGATAGTCTCTCTTCTACTCATCTTCTTGCTTTTGATCTTCTCCTCAAGCAACAACAAAGCTTTCCCAATGATTCTTCATTCTTATAGTTTTCTCTCTATTATAGAGCTTCACCTTCACTCTCTCTTCTTTGCTCGCAAATAACATAGCATAGTAATGATGCCTTACTCGACAACCTCCTAAACTCACTCCTTCTTGGTGGTTCTTAACAGCACTACTCAAATTTGTAACAAGCTTCACACATTGATCTTTCAAACATTTTTCTTTTATAGTCCCAAACCTTAATTCACTCTCATCAAATTTTATAAGTGTATTAAAAACATCATCATTAATTTATAATTGATAAGATTAGTGAACAATGGATGTGCAATCATATGAAGTACATGTGTATTAAAAAAAAGTTCTTCTATTCAATTATTTGTATCATATTTATATTGAAAAAATAATTACCATTGAAATACACTTCTAGCACCACAGAAAATGGTCATAAGAAGCCAACAAAAATCATAATCATAAAAATTAATATTCTACCCCACCAACATTATATTATTTATAATTCTATATATGTGTTATGAGTTTTAGAACACAAAACAAGAAAGATATAGAATAAAAAAATGAAAGATAATGATTGATTGGATAAGCTTAATGATATATATAATCATGAGAAATGTGAAAATTAGAAGGTAAAACTTTATCTATGACTTTATCTCATAATTAATAAATATGACTTTATCTCTTCTTATTATTGGTACTTTAAATGAGGGGCATAATCGAAATGTGAAAATTAGAAGATAAAATTTTATCTATGACTTTATCTCATAATTGATCGATATGACTTTATCTCTTGTTCTTATTAGTACTTAAAATGGGGGGCATAATGGACAGAGATCTCATTATCGTGAGTACTTTATACATAACAATGTTAAAGGGTGATTCCATGTTAGGATTGATATTTGACATCATTTTCGTTGTTGCGAGCACTTCAATACTAGGAAACAAAGAGTAAAGACCTATTTCTATTAGTATTTCAGTGAAGGCTAGTGGTGGTAGGAGATATACTTTGATGGCTTTGCAAATTATCGATAAAGGTAATGTGAAAAAAAAAACATAATATAGAATCTTATGAAGTAAGGATAGTAGTCATATAAAAAAATTCCTTAATAAAGAAAAAAAAGAATAAAAATTAAAAATATGAAAAAAAATAAAATTAAAAATAAGAAAAGAAAGAGATAATATTACTACTATATAATATTAGTATTATGTGATAATTGTATACATACTTCATTATAGAAAAAACTATTGGACATTAAATTATATAATGATATTTAATTATTTTTTATCATACATTCTTATTTATTGCTTCATGTTTATTTGAATACTATATATCATGATTTCACACTACTTTACTACTTAAATCTAATATTTTATTTTTATATATATTATACTTATACATACTTATATTATAGATTAAGAATGAGATATTTATAGAGTTTAGGATTCCTAAAAGTTATAACATCATATCCTTTACATGAGGAGATGCTTTCTTTTGAGAACTCTATGTGGTGTTCTGTATGTATGATAGATATTGTATAAAAAAGCTATTTCAACTTTTATTTTTGAATAATAGCTTTAAGAAATGAGCATAATTACTTATACAATTATTTAATTAAATTGAATATTTTAATTTGTAATGTTTTTCATCATCGCTTTTTACATGGAGCCCTCAAGGTATTTGTTTCTTACTTTATTTCTTTTCTCAATAATTTTGTATTGTGCATGGCACAAGTAGTGTATTGTTATACTTCAAGATCGAGGACTGTAACGATCAATAATCACATAAGAAAAAGGAGAAAAATATTTGTTTTATATATGTAAAATCATAATTTTAAGTAGTAAAAATGAATTTTAGAAATAATATACTTTGATTTATGAACGATGACCAAAGATGATTAATTCAATAGCATAATAAATTCAGGTTATGACCATGATGCAACGTAGTTTTAAGACAAACTAAGTAAAAATTTGTTGCCTCATAATATCCAAGACAAAAGAAAGTAGGTAGTGATCATAAGGCAATATCTTAAGGTTAAAATCATTGGACAAGAAGCATCCTCTAGGAAGAATCAAGGTAAAGTGGCATATATATGAATAGTCTTACAATAACAACAATGAGAATGATTTTAGTTATATATATACAAGGCTATTATTTTAAAATATAAATTTTTTTTTAGAACAAAACTTATTTTAACAGACAAAAATTGAAAATATGGGTTGATACTTCAAAAAAATAAAATGAGAGGTTACATTACTCAACCACTTACAACGAGTAAAGAGTTTGACATTTTGGCTTTGGACATTAGTCTTTGACTTAGTCCAAGTTCTTTCCATTTCACAAGAGTGGAACCCAATGACTTAATTCTCTTCTTCTAAGCAATAGATTTAACAAATGGATTATATTTTTTTACGCTTTGGTCCAAAAGATTCATAATACTCTTTCATAAAAAATTACCTAAATAATTGGTAACTTGTAATGTAGACCATAATAACACTATTGTTATTTGTATACCATTTAGTCAGCACAATTGCTTGCAAAATAGGTACATTTGGCTTCATTGGATCCTCTTCCTCTTTAGTCATAGTAGCACTCTAACTTTTTTTGAGACATGTTTTCTCCTTGTTTTGGCTTTGAGAAAAGAAGGCCTCATGTTCGTTCATCATATCGAGGTCAACTCTAATAGGAATATCAACAAGCCTCTCTCTTCATAAGCCCATTGTCATGTAGTGCCATTATTTTTGTTTTGCTACCAAATTTGCTGATCTTCAAAAAAAACAAATATGGTTATTGGAGAAGTAGCCATCTTTTAATTCGAACCACTTGAGGATTGGATTCAACTACAACTTGCTATGCATCAAATTTTGGAGGAGTCATTACCTAAAGAACATTATGGGATCTGATGAATCTTAATAACTATCAAGGTCATCCTTTAAAAGAAGGTTAATGGTGTGACCATTATGAATGGTTTAAGAGAAAACCAAGTTGAGTATTTTTCACTTTCAAGTATCTTATCCAAGGCCCTAGTATAGAACTTGCTTATTTTGAGTATACAAGACAATGATAATGTCAAATTATATATATATATATATATATATATATATATATATATATATATATATATATATATATATATATATATATATATATATATATATATATATATATATATATATATATATATATATATGTTTATAGTTAGATATGTAAAATCTTATTGATGTAAAAATTAAAATTGAAAATAATCATTATCAAAATTAAACGTATAATAAGATAATCTTAAACAAGACATAAGTAAATAAATTTAAAAAATTTACGATGGAAATCTTTTAGAAAGCAAAGACGTATTCTTAAGATAGGTCAAAGAAAAACTTCCACTACAAAGTTTTACAACATCTATTGAATGTATCCAAAAAAAAAATCCTTTGTTTGTATGCTTATTTTTGTATTCTTATATCTTTCAAAAAAAATAAACTCGCTAATTTTTAGTAATAAATCATCTAACCTTCCTTTTATTGTACACATGCTGCTAATATTTATTGTTCACACCCACATCCTTCAATTTATGTTTATATATGGCTTTCAAATCTTAATAATATTTTAAAAAAATTTCGACTCTTCTTTTGTGTGATTGTGTGCATATATATATATATATATATATATATACAATATTATGACTTGCATGAGTATATATCAACACACACATATTTCTTTATAATTAAATGTGTAAAATCTTATTGATATGAAAAATAAAATTGAGAGGTGATCATTATCAAAATGCAAAGAATAATAAGATAATCTTAAAAAAGACATGAAAATAAAATTATAAAATATATGATGAAAATCTTTTAAAAAGTGAAAAATAATGCTTAAGATAGATCAAAGAAAAACTTCCACAACAACATAATTTTATATAAAATGTATAAATGTGTCAGATACAAAAATATATTTTTTATGTTTCTTTTTGCATTCTTAAATCATTCATCAATATTTATATCATTTCATTAAATTTGTATCATTTATGTAGCAAAGAAATTTCTATTAGAGGTTGATATATCTCAAAAAGCGTGCCCATCGACTCTCCTGCCTGCTTTTTAAAATTTCTCCTCGGAATGCTCAATTTGTACTTCCATGCAAACCTTCAAAATGAGCCCTATTAAAATATGAATTAACCATGTTGCACATTCCAACAGTTCATTATTCAATTTATTAAATATTCTCTACTTTATAGTTTGTTATTTTAGTCTTAAAAAAACAAGAAAAGATGGCGTCGTACAAAAAGGGAAAGCAACAGATCTTTTGCGAAATCCATAACCTTTGTATTTTCCATATGGTAGTAACCCAATTTGGCCATTCTTTACATGGGAAGCCGTGTTGAAATACACGTGTCAAATTCTTAACACTGCTCGATTGGCGTTCTGCAAAATTCTCATGTTTAGTCTTTTTGCTGCGCGAGCGGATGTTAACTGTTGAAAAAAAATTAGTTAATAGTAAATAATTATTAAAATAAAATTTTACATTTAATTATGTTTAAATTGAAAATTACGAGATGATTTGGCGACGTGCTGACGTTGCTTTGATATGGGGACCATTTGAGATGACGTTCCGAGGCTGATTCAGTCGTTTTTGACGTGTAGTGGCTGTTCACACAATAAGCACAACTTCTGCCCCTGCTTTTTATTTCAGGAAAAGACCACGAGTCCTAAAATTAATGCATCTGTGGAGCCTTTTATGGAAAAAATATATATTTTTTCAATTATTTCTTTTATGGAAAGGCGTTTCATAGTTTATTTTGAAAACTAAAATAACAATTGTACTCAAATGAAAAAAAGAGAAAAAAAATATTATTAGAATATGAGATTTTAAAATACTTTATAAGAAAATGAAATTAGCTAACAAAGAAACTCATGAGATGAGCATTATTTTGTTAGAGTGAGGAAACTTGATCTTGGTCTGATACGTGTTATTTCTTTGATTGGTCAAAAACATTCAAATATTACTATGAAAATAAAAACTTTTAATTTAATTTGTCATATGATTTTTTATTATTTGGATGTCTATGATGAAAAATGAAGGATTATATGACTAGCTTATCATATGACATGTCAAAAAATATGCATAATCACCTATATATAATGGTGTTGATAGGTTGAAAATTTTTTAAAATATTATAAAGATTTAAAATCTTTATATAAACATAAAAGGAAGCATGAAAATGTGCACACTAAAGATTAGCAAATTTTGGACAAAAGACTTAACGAGTTTATAATAGATGGTTCAAACTTGAAAATAAGGGTTCAATATAAGCTATGTTAAGGAAACAATTTTTTAAGAAATTTATTCATGAAGAGTTGATATTCACTACAATAATATGTACTTCTTTTTTGTAAAGGTTACTTTACTTTTTAAAAGTATATAAAAATTTAAATTTATTGATTGAGTTGATAAGAAGAATAGTATTCATATGAATTTTTTTTAAAAAGTATTCAACAAGATTCACTTTATTTTATCAAAGTTTATTTATGGTATTATTATGTATTGTTTTTTTATATATGATATGTGGTTTAGTAAGCAGAAAAAAAATTATTAAGAATAATGTTCTTGTTTTATATAACAACATTTAATAAATTAATTTAAAAATTATTTTTAAAAAGTTTGAGAAAATATCCAAAAATAATTTTAAGTAAAAAATATACATAGGTAACGGACACATAGCATTCACCGTTTGATTTGGATCCTTAAATGGACGTTTCTGATTGAATCCCGATTTTACCATTCGAGATCAATCCTGACTCTAGGCGGCCTTGATCTAGGCCATTGGATCGAGTGTAGGTTTTCTTACCTGTATTAAAATAGTGTGTCCAGAAACAACTTGAATTAGAAACTTACTGCAGTGGTTATGCATTGTCTCACATATCTGGCTCGGGGTCAAACCTCTTGTTTTGCATTTTTTGTGTTTACTTGCAGCATTTTATTTTGATTAACCTAAGCCATCGGATCAGGCCTACCCTTCAGCCTTCATTAACCTCAGCCGCCCAATCGTTCTGCCCTTTCTCTTTCTTTGATAATTGGATAAGAGTTTAGTCCCATATCACCCAAATTACATTGCCATTGCTCTCCATAAGTTTTTCGGTTCGTATGACTCTGGAGCCTTCTGGGGTTGTCTTCCCCTTTCCTCGACCAAGATTTAATTACTTGGTTTCCGTTCAGCTTTCCCTACGGCTTGATTTCGTACTATTCCGTTCCGTTCAGCTTTCCCTGTAGGCTGATTTCGCACTGTTCCATTCCGTTCGGCATTCCCTGCTACCTTCTTCCATACGATATTCGCCTAAAGCTTGCTTGTGAGTAGTATATGCTATACATTTGTAAAAATTAACAATATCAATTATAATATCTGAAAATATTTCTTATCAAAATAGATTCCTAATCGTAAACATCATTATTATTGAAGGATCTTACCTTATTGTCGATGTTGTCTACAGCTTTGTGATTAGCATCGAACCCTTAACACTGTCAAATCCCACCTATATTATTGTATTAAGTATCATTTTGAGAAATTATTAAATAAGAATTTTAATATAAAAAATTGAGAAGAAAACTAAATTTCAAGTGAGAAATAATAGTAGAACTCTAATATGCCAATCGAGTTGAAATTCCTCTCTAGTTAAACTAGAATGACAACTATTTAACTCCCAAAGTTACTTCCCAACTTTCCTTTTCAAAACATTAGCTACACACTGTCCTTTGTTCCCCAATGAGCTTCTTAAAAATTCCTTAATCCTTTATATCATTCATCGCACTAGGTGAGAAAGATAATACAAGAAAATGCTCTTAATATATATATATATATATTAAATTCCTAAAACACTAATATTTTAACTAGATGGAATAAATAAATATCAATATAAATAAGTGATCTATTACAAAAATATATATAACTATCCTATCCAAAATAAATACTATACTAATTTTATATAAAAATGCTTAAGAGAATCATTGTACTAGCTACTAAGTAAAATTCTTATCTATAACATCCAAATTTACATCTTACAATATAATTGATACATTACATATGATATAAATACTAGTAAGACTTTAAAGAGTTTAATAAGTAAACAAATAAAATAATAATATATAAAAATAATGATATTATAAAAAGATATAATTTTTTCTTAATAATTAAAAATTATACACATAATAAAATGTTATTAGATAGAAACAGTAATAAATTTTGAAAAAGGAAGTCACCAATGTTGCATATCATAGGTGCATTATTATGATGTATTGGTGGATGTTGTTTTATTCCCTTTAGTTTGGATTTAAAAAAGAAAAACATTATTGGTTCACATAGTTGCACATGCATTACATTTTTGATATATTACTATTAGTGACATGTTTGTAAAATATATTCATGTTTAAGAAAATTGTTTCATGGGTGATTATTTGCATGGATGTAAACCACGTTTGTTAGTCATAGATGAGATTATCATGTTTTATTTCACATGTTAGCATTGACATGCTTAAAACTATTATGGGATGTTTCATATGTTTTTGTATTATGTGAGCTATATTTATAAAAAGATGAGACACAATCATTAAAATAACTATGAAATTATAAAAGAATTATTATGAGATTTCCCACAAAGAAAACAAATCATATATGAAAATGACTTGAGAGTGTTACTTATGTCGAACAAGGCCTCTCAAGTGTGCATCCTAATTTAACATGAGATTCCTTAAAATAGAAATGTAAATTTTCATGAGAAATTGATTAATGAGTGCTACTCTACTAGAATGAGGCTCACTTGAGTGCATTTTTAGTTTGTTTTTTCATCATATGGTGTTGCTAAGGTTCCATGGAATTTTAAACTTAAGGTCAACAGATCATTGATGACTAAGAAAAAAGATAAATTGATCCTTTGAAATATTAAAAATTAACAAAGGGATAGTATTTCATTACATATAGTGAGAGCATTTCTTTCCTATGTTTATGTTATTTATTTTAATATTTTGTAAATACTATAATATTTTACTTGACCTAACATGTGGCATAAGCCAAAGATGTATGCTATATAGTTTTTATTTATTAAGCTAATGTCATGTGCTTATTTTTTCTTTAGTGTTTATAATTTTAGGTAAAATCTTAAGCACTCCATGAGACTTTGGGGGATAAGTAAGAGGTCATGGATTTTTTTCGCATTTAATTTGTCTTAGAATTATTATATTAGGAAAGTTTTATTAATGTATAACACTATTATGAAAAAAGGTTTTGGGTAAAATTTTAGTGATTATATTTTATTTATATTGCAATAGTTGTCGTACAAATACAAATTTAAAAATAAAACATATATCTTTTATTTGGTTTTAATTAAAATTCAAACCTAACTCATATGATTGGATTTAAAAAACCATGATTTCACAAGTTGGTAATGCTAATGTGGACCACAGTTACATCATACAAATGCACTTATGATACACAATATTGCTTACCTCTATTTCTATTTGTAGTGGTCACACCAAAGATTTGATCTCAAAATTTATATTAATCATCTACTTTCCAAGTTATAGTAGTTGTTATAATATTTCGCCTAAATTTTAGATCTCTCTTATGATTCCTTTATTTGGCTATCCCAAGTGCTTCAACAGCACCTGCTCTTACCCTCCTTTCTCTAAACTCTAGGACAAAGCAATTTCTATCCCTATCACTTATCAACTCTCCAACTCCCTCTAAATAGTCATGTCTCTCAAAAGAACACCATGGCACTCTTTTACTTAGAATTTGAAAGCTTGTCATTGATACGGGACATTAAGAATTTTTAAGAGTTTTGGAATTAATTAAATTCTTATTTAAATAAAAATTAAAAAATTTATAGGATTCCGTATACTTTGTAATCAATTAAGTCTCCGAACGTTAGCTAATTAATTTTGTATGATTCATATTAATGAGCTCTACTTGTTAAAAAAATTTCTTCCTTTTTGTTGACATTTAATATTTTTTGTAATTTTAAACTAAAAATCCTCAATAAACTTATTATATTATTTTTTTCAATTTGTTTTATACTTTTAATTCTACGAACATCGAACTTCTTTTTTGTGTTAATTTTATTAAACTTATTCTTTTAAGCTGTGATGTTTAGCAAAATTTCATAATCTTTTTAGTTCATTTAGTATTTTTTGAAATTTTAGGATTTTTCTAAACTTATAAATATCTCCTTATTAATCCAAACCCATTTTTTTAATACTTAAAAAATATTTAAATTTTAATAATTTTGTTTCATTAGATTCCAAATAACTAATACATTTTTTTTCACTTCATATCTCTTTTTTGAGATGTGATACCTCCTTTTATGATAAACATTTTTTAAATTTTCCATATTAAAAACTTGATCGTTCCTGTCATTCATCTTTTCAAAAATATTTTTTTTAAAATTTAAATTTTTTAAATTTTGCATATAACACGAAAATTTTAATTTATTTTAAAAAAATTAAAAAAAATTAAAAGAATTTTATAATAATTATTATTCTTTTGAAATTGTATTCTTTAATATTATTTTAAAATAATATTTTTATTATTTAATTTAAATTTCAATAATAGTAATATAAAATTTAACATCAAATATATAAATAAGAAATTTAAATATTTGTCAGCTGACTAATGGAACACAAGTTGATGTCCTTGTTTTAATTTCAAATAATTCTCAAAACACATAATGACAATATGGCTAAAATAACATGAAACCATCGAAAACATCATCATATCACATACGCAAACATAAAGGATTCTTGAAGAGAGACCTAAAACTTGAACCTGCTCAGCCTGCTCTTAGTCATCCTGGCCTGCCCATAGGCTTCACCATTGTCCATCCACTTTCTGTTCCTGAACCGCATGCAAAGGCATAAACCACCACGAGGACGACTAGGATCATGATGTTGATGACCCACACCTTCCTCTAGCTATGCCATAGCTCCGCCAAGACCATTTCCATTTCGAAGAGAAGGGTTCTTAGATGCGAAAGATGATGTACGGGGGCGTTTCCTTTGCCTCTAGTCATTACGTCATGGAGGATCAAGGCAGAATAAACTCCTTCAACGTCAGATCTTGAGCAGCGGTCTGGTACCCGAACAGCGGCGTAAGGCAACACAGAAGGAGCTAGGCTCAAGGAGGGGAGAAGAATATGTGCCCCCGGATATTGAAATGCAAAAGGCCATCCTTCTCTATTCTAATTTTTTTCTGCTTTTGAGAGAAACTAATAATTCTACTTTTATCTATATTGTCATTTCCTTCTTTTGTTTAGATCAAAAAAATCTTTTTTAAAAATATACTAATTCTTTAATTCAAAAAGCAAACCTAAAGACAAAATGCATATTTGGTGTTCATTCATGGAATATATGATACTCAAAAGTTTATAAATAAGAAAACTAACTAAAAACTTCAAGTTTTAAGAATTCATAAAAGATCCCCTCAATATAAATATAATAATTTAGTTTTAACTTTTACAACTAAAAAATATATAAGATTATAATATCATGAAAAAAGACTTAGCCACTCTAGGAGTGCTCACTTCTCATGTGGCATTAGACCAGAATTGGATAACATATTTGTGTTATTATAGCTTATAAATAAACAATACCATATTCCTATTACCACAATCACCATATGCCTAAAGTGAGATCACATGTGGTGGATCATCTATGTCCTACACTCATTTAAACCCACGCATCTTGGAGCTTTTTTGCAATATTTGCCCCTAATAGTACAAGTTTAAGTACACTATAAAGCATTACTTATCTAGTCTTAGAAAAAAGTGATTCAATTGTTAAATACTTAACATTGTCAGCACATAAACACTTTTGGATCTGACAAAGGGTACACTAAATAGCAAAAGATTGACTCAGTTATATCATTCAAAAACACAAAACACACATAAATAGCAAAATATGCAATCAAAAGATTATATAGTATGCAAGATACTTAAAAATATTAACACAAAGAAATACATTACAAATCAGCAGCAAAAGATGAACTCAAGCAGTGTACATAGGAAAAAAAAGATGAACTCAAGGATGTAACTCAATAACATGTCAAGTTCACATAATAGTAATATATCATTTGAATGATGATATGGTGTTCAAAAGACTTAACAATGCCAGCACGTAGAAATGCAGCGAAAGTAGACTCAAGTTCTGATCTGCGAGAGTCAAACTCTTCAATTTTCTTCCATTTCTTTCGTCAAGAATCTTGTACTTCTTTCCACTCCAAACACAACTTGTTCAAGCTTTGAACCTTAGATGTCAAAGTATTAATGCTAGCTTTTAGTCCAGCAACATCTCTTTCTTTAGCCCAAACATCCAGCTTAACAATTCATAATACAGAGTGATCAACACAATGGAATCGAGGAAAGGTTCATTGCATTGCAATGGAAGATTGCATATATAAAACTCCTACAGTGCAATAATCCTCCCATTGCTAGCCTATGAATTTTACAAATTGAAGTTAAAAAAACTATAAGCTAAGATATGATATAATTCGATGCAGTTTCCAAAAATTTCAATGAGAACCGCGATCAAAATCCTTAAGTTTTGAACTCAAATGGTAATGAATATAATTGGTTGAAAATGCTTAACAAAAATGCACTCTTTTTTGACAAAATATATGTTTGCTTTCTATGATGATTAATAAAAAAGCAACATTCATAATGTAAGCACCAAATATCCAAAGATATGGTGTCAGGAATATATAATTTCGAAACTCTTATGGTAGCTACAACTCCATGAAGTTTGGCATGTTAAAGATTGACAACACTTAGCATCAGAAAAAGAACATGAATAAAGAAAATTCCCAAAATTCCTTATCAATGAGACATAGCGATGATGCACATTATAGTTTAAAAACTTTCTACAAAAAATACTATTTTAAGAAATCGTAAGGGTCACATCACCTGAAAATGCCTTGTGTTACCAAGGTTCTATGACTGGACTCCAGAATGTAGTGTTGTTGTTGCGACTTCACCATTTCCTTGCAACCGCTTTACAAGTTTATGGCTAATGCTTTTAGCTTCAGCTATCTTGTTCAGTGCATCTTCAGTAACCACAAACTACTGGACATGAGCTTTCTGAATGGAAAAGGGATGCATGATATACATCATTACGATTTCTAAAATGAAATACAATAAAATTGCAAAAAGATGATTCCTGTGAGGTGAAGAATTTCCATGAGTGTTTCCATTTGAAACAATTTCCTTAGTGTTATGTGGATATCTTCATAACCATAACTAAAAGTGTAGAAGGTTATCTAAAGTAGTCGACATGCATATGGCTTTTAACTAAACCAAACAAACTTGTCTATGAGCAGTACCATAAACGTTCACATCAATCTCATTAAAACTTGGGAAAGGAAATACACGAAAAAGCTCCATATTACAGAGCATAAATGTCCAAGGAAAACGAGACCATGAAAATCTTCTAGGCAACGAGTTCCTTAACTAAAAATTTACTACCCATTTTTCCAGGTTCTTTTTTGCATGGCCAATTTTCAAAGCAGACTATTAAAGGCAAGGTCAACTTCAAGCACGTTGTTAAATCACAACTTCAGACAAACATAGCTTGTAGTTTAAGATTTCGGCAATGAAACTTTTGCCAAAGGATAACAACATGCCCAGCCATCATATTTGTTACAATTTTTTGCATTGAAGATTTAAATCTTAGGCTAAAATCACAAAATAAACATTTAAAAATCAATTGGCCATATGAGAAAGTTGTTAATCAAGTATATATTTCCATGTTAATGAAACAAGAATCCCCATTTTGTAGAGGTCTTAAGTCGTCCCAAACTACCAACTATCATTTTAATGCAAGTGTATGAACCAAGTTGAGCCAATCCCAACCATTTGTTTTAAACAACTTGTAGATCTATATAATTTCAATCCATTCCTCATGTAGATAACCCTGAGAAGTGATTAAAAAAATTAAGAATAATTATATAGTAAAAATAAACAAAGCACTTACTGTCCCCTGATAGAAATAAGTTTACATTAGCTAGGTTACTTCAGTTAACAACAAATATTAATTTTTAGTTATCACTTAACAAGGGTTAACGACAAAATTGTCTACTAATCGAAATGGATAAAAAAACTTTTACGTTTATTAGAAATAAGCTTGCAAAAAAACTCAATAAGTTCACTAACCTAAGTGATTAATAAAATAATATCAATACAGATATTAATAATATGTTTGGATGATTAAATTTAGTCAATTAGTGCATATTAAGTTGAGTTACATAAAATATGTAAAACACACACACACACACACATACATCCATACATACTTACATACATACATACATACATACATACATACATACATACATACATAGTACATACGAAGACAATACAAAGCACCTTATCTCATTTAATCTTTTATAACAAATAAGACAATATAGATTTAATCAAGATTACCTTACAAACTACAAACAAAGATCAAGTAAATAAAAAAAAGCTTAACAACCCTTAAAAATTATGTTATACTCCATAATTTCATGTTGAGGTACCCATATATTTTATCTATTATGAGATCATGTAATATTAACATATAATCTTTTTTCTATATAATATTTTAATGAAAACATATGAGATATTAAAAAAAGGAGCTTGGTTAAGAGCCAAAAACTTTAATTCCTATGAAATTAGTGAAATACCACTACGACTAATATGGTAATCTCTACTTGTCCATGTTTCTTGTTCAAAAGAACCAAAGAAATTAAAAAAGAAAAATTGTAGAAGACAAATTCTAAGCTTACATTTGTGCTCTTCCTGGCACAATAAATATTATACATGTATCTACTAAATAGAGGAAACTATACTATCAGCTACAAGAAACACAATGACAACTCAAGTAGTACATCCTTAATAAAATTCTTCTCCATGCAGCACTCGATTCGATTACTACTAACTCATTATGCCAAGCTTCCCTCATTGCTTTGCAAGCTTTCCCTTTGGTCAAAAAGAAGAGCAAAGAAAATATCCTTATTGTAGGATGGAGATATGCAATGTTTTCTCCTCAAAAGACTTCACGAGTCAACTCAAGGTCAATTAATTTTAAAAAGAGGGAGAATTGTGCAAGCGAAAACATTATCCAACATATGCTTAATTTTCTTTGTTTGGTAAGTTACTTTTTTTTTTGGAGTAGCTTTGATGACTTCCCAAGAAATTTAAATATCTTCTAATGTAATTTTGGATAGGTTGTAAATGGAATTAGTGCTTTGCAAGCATGCTTTATTAAGAATAGGGACAATTAATTCTATTACTTGGTAATATTTCTAATTAGAAGGTGCAACTCTTATAGTTATAGTATTCAGTAAATGTATCCCTTACCCTTGTTCATCATCCATTCCCTAATTTTAGGCATTTTTTCACTAGACCATATTTTGCTTACCAAACTATCGAAACTGTTTAACATTGATCATTATGAAAATCACTGAAGGGCAAAAGTCCCATCTTCTTCGTAGGTAACATATTTGTTAGAATAGTTGATATTTATAATTCAGCCATCGAATATGTATTTCTTGAATTATTGTAGTAATTTCAAAAAAGACTTACTTTGACTTATGGTCAAGTAATTTTTTAGTGGATTCTTAAGTTACATTCTTAAATATTTATTATTCTTTCTTCATTAGTTAAGATTACCAATGTCTCTATAGTAGTAACACAGAGATGCTTGTGGTGACAATAGTGAAAAAAATCACAAAAAATCTCCTATATTAAATATAACTGGTGAGATCCCTTGAAAATAGCTAGTGGTAGAACCCATAAGAATAAGTAATAAAAAACCCAAATCACTTTGTTTAGCACTCTATCGTAATAATCTAAAATTAAAATTTTATTGTATGTATGAATATGAAAAGGGATGACCTTATGAATGAAAAAAAAATCAAAAGGTGCACATGAAACATTAATCATAAAAAATGGTGTAACAAAATACCTAAAGTTAAAAAAAGTGGCAAATAAGGAAAAAAACAAATGAATTTGAGAATGACTATAAGGTCTCCTCTGATAGATAATCACAAATAAATATTTGAGAAATATAACCAAATACAGGATATCAAATGATAAGTATAAGTAATCTCTAATATGAGAAATAATAGGCAACTACAATAGCATATTTTATATTATTCTACATATAAGGAGAAGGCATACTTGTCTTTCAAGTAGTTGACTATAAGTTGCTTGTAAGGATAGATCTGTACCAGTCCTTGGACTACCATAAACCTGATATAGTGAAGGTGAACTTGCAATCCGAGTTGCAGTATCTGTTACTATATCTTTGTACCTAAATGGAACAGTTGATAATTCATTTAATATGATAATCCAATAAATTGGGTATTTCCAAAGCATAAAGTCATTCACAAATGCTATAAAAGGTTCTAAATTTTAATTTTAAATTAGTTGTTCATAAGTGATTATAACATAAAATATTTTGTGGTAAAAAGGTAAAACTAATAACTCACAAAAAATTAACCTTTTAACTAAAAAATGGATAAATAATAATTATCCTAAAATATTATTTATACTAGTAAAATAGTAATATTTAATTATCTTCTTAAAATTTATCGATATAACTTACTTCACCAAACACAACCAAAAATATCATAATCATTCTTTAACCATTTTCTTATATGATATTTTTAATTTTATCTTAAGGAACGATTAACCATGCAATTGAAATGAATGAATTATCCAACTTCCTACAATAGCCAATAAAATATATTATTCATCACAAATCAAATTCTTAATAAAAAAACTATAAGAAATAGAATTTAATTAAAGGGAAATAAATATCATTATCAAAACTAGGCGTAATACCAGTCTAACATCGATTTGGCACTAATAAGACATTTGCTCTACATATTAATTCGACCTTGACATTAGTTTTTTACAATTCTGGCAAGAATGCAAATCTGATCATAATCCTAAACTTTCTAGAGCCTTTTCTAACCTCTCTTTTTTGCCTTAGTTCATGATCTATTAATTTTTTATTCCTATCTTATCAATGCTTCATGAACAAATCCTTAATTAAGTTGACATCATAAAGCCCAAATAACCAAATGCTAACGAGCTACACAAGGAGTTAACATACACTACAAATTTAAAAAAAACATTTTACAATAAGTGTACATTTAATGAGTTTATAGTTGGAAATAGTCAAAGATTAAACAAAAAAATGAAATAAGTATGTTAATGTTTCACTAGTACATTTTAATAAGAGCAGTCTTAGATGATTGAAATGACATCAATATGGCCTTTGCATAAGTTATACAATAAAAAATGAAATTAAAGTGTAATATCAATATGACAACAAAGAAACAGTAGCTCTTAAACAGTATCAAACAATAGCCATAACAGTACATACACGATTTCCATAAGGAAACAATTGGTAGTGCGACATTGATGTTGAACTTTGTAATATTTTCCTATCTACAACCATTATGCTCCAATGTATTCTTGAAGCTATAAATGTATGCTAACTGCCTCACAAGACTTCTAAAACTGGAGAAACAAACAAAGATTTATCAAAGCTAAAGAAAATCTTTTATAAATTCAGCCTATGGGGAAAGAAAAAAATAATACAATGATTTGAAGATAAAAAGAATTACCTCAAAAGCTCTGCATCAGCTTGGATGTCAATATTTTAAGTCTCCCTATGGTTCAATTTGTTGTAGCGCAATGTGTATGCAGTGATTGACTAAAGTTACTGTGAAGGATTTCTAAGAGACTCAGTTATCACAGCCATTACATCTTCAAGTACATCACCTTCCAAGTCATCGAGAAACTTGGGAGCATCTACTTGAATACTAGAGTTCATTCCAATCCCATCATATGTCGGGAAGGTACTTTGGATTCTTTCAATCATATGTCTTGCAAGAGACTCGCATGCCGATCTAATGATTCTATCTTGTGATGTCTCAATTAAAATGATATCATCTGATGATTTGCTACCCTTGACGATTATGTAGACTGCTTCTTTCTCACTATGCGAATGGATCTCACCAATAGAATCAACAACACTATCTGTAATCAACCTCCTAATGTCTCTTGCTTGGCTTACATATTGATGAAGCTGCTTTTGGTACTCCAATAAGGAAACAATTGGTAGTGCGACATTGGCATTGCACTTTGTAATATTTTCCTATCTACAACCATTATGCTCCAATGTATTTTTGAAGCTATAAAAGTGTGCTAACTGCCTCACAAGACTTTCACAACTTGAGAAACAGACAAAGATTTATAAAAGCTAAAGAAAATCTTTTATAAATTAAGCCTATAGGGAAAGAAAAAATAAAATGATGATCTAAAGATAAAAAGAGTTACCTCAAAAGCTCTGCGTCATCTCAGATGTCAATATTTTTAGTCTCCCTATGGATCAATTTGTTGTTGCGCAATGTGTATGCAATGTTTGACTGAAGTAACTGTGAAGGATTTCTAAGAGACTCAGTTATCACAGCCATTACATCTTCAGGTACATCACCTTCCAAGTCATGGAGAAACTTGGGAGCATCTACTTGAATACTAGACTTCATTCATGTCCCATCATACGTCAGGAAGGTACTTTGGATTCTTTCAATCATATGTCTTGCAAGAGACTCGCATGCCGATCAAATGATTCTATCTCGTGATGTGTCAATTAAAATGACATCATCTGATGATTTGCTACCCATGACCATTGTGTAGACTGCTTCTTTCTCACTGTGCTAATGGATCTCACAAACAGAATCAGCAGCACTATCTATAATCAACATCCTAATGTCTCTTGCTTGGTTTACATATTAATGAAGCTATTTTTGGTACTCTACAAATATCTTAGTTGCCTCATCACATTGCTAATCATAAGCTTCTAAGATCACTTGTATGTACCTTATATGTTAACCAAAAGAAAGGAAATAGTTATTCATTAAACGAGTACAAACCTAAAGGTAATTAGCAATTACGCCATCATTCCAATGGAAAACACATTAGCAATATCGCACAACTTCAGAAAATATGCATTTAGTGAATAATAACATGAACAATAATGTATTCATGACATCACCAAGCCAAAAAAAACATCTTCTCCAATTCCAAATTCCAACATTTAGTTCTGTATAATTCACCTGCTACAAGAATCCCCTAATCTAAAATTCAAACAAAAAATGTAGATAACTCACCTAGCATTGGCCCTCTCATCGACCATTCGCTTCTTTTCTGACTCCTCTCTTTCAACCTCCGCCATCTGGGACATCCACTCCTTCCTTTCCCGCCTAACGACATTCCTCAACCTCACCACCTCCTCCTCCACAAGGTCCCTCTCCATCATCGCCACAACCTTCACCTCTAGAGTTGATCCATCCTTAAAATCCAAGCTTCCCTTTTCCTTCTCCCACCTCCTCGCTTTCACCCCTTCAGCAGGTGCCGCCACTCCATGAACGAAAATATCTTTACGAACTGTCACCGTGGTTCTCTCCGACCGCACCCTTTGAAGGAGAAAGCTCCACATGGGGACCATGTTTCCCTGACAAATCTTGCTGATTTGGTCAACGAAAGGAAGTTGACCAGGGTATCCCATTTCGTTCTAAAGCCAATCAACGATTGCCTCCGGCCTCGGGACTCTGCCCCATCCTGGAGCCTGCATTGTGCACGCTGATGGAAAAATACGCCGTTGGAGAAGAATGTAATCTTCACGGTTGCCAGTCAGATGCAAAGAAGCACCGACGGAGAGCTTTAAAACTGAGCAACGTGGACACGAAGTCTAATGGAAGACACAGATAAAGCGACAGATGAATTTTGAGCTAGAAGGCGTAGGGATGAGAAAGGGTTAAGGGAGTAGAGAAAAATGAAGGTATTCGCGGAGGGATTGAGGAGAAGGTCGCCGGAAAAACTGAAGTGAGGCATGTCTGGGAATTCGATGCTTAGTCCATGGCATTAGTTCACCGGCCGCAAAGGCAATTGAAAATATTATGTATTTTGATTATAACTTTTTATAATAATTTTATATTAAAAATGTAATTAATTAATTAAAATAAATTAAATAATATTATTAAAAAGTATTTTTAAGAACTTGATGGGTTTTATAAATTTGTTATTAATTGAATTAAAAAATGATTAGAAAATATTTTATCTCTTAATAAAAAGTTTATTAAACTTTTTAATGTTATTTTATGATGGTAAAGCAATCTTTTATTTTTTGACATTGCTTTTTTTTTTTAATTTAAAAGTATGTATTTAAACTTAGCTAAACAAACATTTGATAATATTTTGAAAAGCAATTTCATTAAAAAAATCAAGTTTGAAATTAATGCTCCAAATAGTCTTGATAAATATGGTGCTAAAAAAAGATTAATAGAATGGTTAATATTATAATTATTATATATATATATATATATAAAGTAATTTTTATAATTTTTTCATCTTTTGAATTAAAATTTATATTTTGAAATATTGAGAAAAATTTTTTTTTATAGAAGAGCTTAGTTTTAGGATATATTAAAAAACTTATTCCTATAATTAAATTTTAATCAATATATCAATTTAAATAGTTTTATGATTGGATAAATTTATAACAAAATAAAATATTTAATAAAATATTATAATCATTCTTAATAATAAAAAATATACATACAATAAAATCATTTCATTATAAATCTAGTTATTTCATTGAAAATAAATAAAGATAAAAAATAAAAATTATATTTTTAATATTTGATTTATCATAAATTAAGAACAATCATTTTATCTCAATTTAAATATCTAATTATGATTTGAAAGATAAAGGCCCCTCCATCGATCTCGTATTAAAATTTTTGTTGAATCATACTAAATCATAGTTACTTAATCACCCATAGTTTTTATTGAGTATCTACAAAAATTATACAACTCTTAATATGTTGATCGTTAAAATTTGTAATAGATAATGATGATTGTTTGTATATTTTTCTTTATTTCAATAATATTTGTTTTTTATATGTTATTGATGATATGTATATATATAAATATAAATTTTTTTGAATAATGCTTAAAACTTGATATTAAATATTTTTTATATCATTTTATTCTCTTAATAATAAATAGTTATTTTTATCTTAAAGAGGATTAAAGTTTTATTTTGACTGTCAGACATAGTCAAAAAATTATTTGAATAATTTTAAATTATGACATAATAAATTATTTATTATTATATACAACTAAATAAGCTTAAATTGTTACAAACAATTATATAAAACTTTAATTGATTATTATGGAATGTATCATTTGGTTTTATTTACCCACATAATTTATTTTTCTATTGTTTTTTTTTTTTAGAAATGATTTGTTTTTGTTGTTACAGTCTTTGAAGCTTTGTTTACGGAAGTATAAGGTTTTCATCAGGCAGAAGGTCTTCCTTTCCCTTCTCCTTTTCACGCTTCGACGGCCCTATAGTTAGGATTTTATCTGCCTCTGTCGATGCCACTGTCGATCTCGATCTCCATGTACTGAATCCCACTGTTTATAGGCATTTCAAGCTCCACGACTTGTGTGTTTCCTTCGACACTCACCACTTCGCTTGTGCTCTCCAGGTGTTCCAAGGCCGAAGGATTTGCCTCTCTCTCGCTCTCTCTCGGCTTCCTTCTTTTAGTCCAAGGGTTCTCGTAGGAGTTTAAATAGCTTACTGTCCATGATTATTATAAGTGGTTATACTCTTTCCTACCTGCTCTCAAGTTGATACTGGTATTTTTGTTCTAATGTTTTGTTATTTACCCGGTGCTTCACATTGTCTTGTAATTCTTGTGAGCAAGATTGTGAATATCTTTCTATGTCGAGTTTTGTTTTTTTCCTATCGTAATTTGTTTGTCTGGATAAGGAAATAAGGGCTAGTTTAGTTTCTTGTTGATTAATTTGTGCAGAGTGGGCCAGGTTCCATGTTGATATTTACACTGCATGGTTTTTCATTAAATCTACTTCATTCCAAAAATATCATTTAGGAAAGGAATGCTTTGCACTTTTCACAACCAAAAGTTCCATTATGTTTGAAATTGCTCCTTTACTTTTAATAGTGAATAACTTAAGGTTTGATTTTTTAGTTCTATGATGATTTGTCTCCTGCCATTTCGTCGGATATTGAAATTAAAATGTGCTTGGTTTCAACTACAGCAGCCACTCTCAATTAGTAGCACAGTATTATGGCTAGTTCAATAGAGTGGTCCAAGATCTCGAATTGATTTGTGAATGATATGTTTGATGGTCATTTTATATAAGCTAGCTAATGTAATTTTCTTATTAATCAAGATGGTGTTGAATGAAATCTTGAAGTTGGATTATTTAGCTTTTGTTAAATTGCTCCATTCTTGGACAGAATGTATTTATAAAAGCTTAATTATTTAATATACATTTTGTGATTACTAGGCTTTGTTGTTTCCAGTGTTTTGCCTTAGTATTTATCTTTAGTTAACTTGAGTCATACTCATTAACTATTCTTTTCTAGAAGCTCACAAATGCCATGTTGATTGTATAGTTCTAACATCTTGTACATGTCTTTTTTATTGTGTTATTATTTCTATGTGTTTGGCTTATGCTTGTATTTGTTTATCTTCAATACATTATATTATGTATATCTTTAACAAAATGCATGAGTTATTTTTATTATTATTGGTTTCATTTTTTTCATGCACACATTTTTCCTAAACATTAATAACTGAGATTGTTTATGTACCTGATGTGTCCATTTAATGCATTTTTTAAGTATGATCTAGTGGTTAAGAAAAGCATACTTGTTTAAAGTATTAATTAATATTCATGAATGTAGTGTATATATGCTTTTTTAATGTATCAATTAGTTTTCATAAACATTTTTATGCTCACATGCTTGTTTTATGTCTCAAATATTTAACACGTGCCAACTTTTTTAGTTGATTGTATGTTGTCCTTTTTAAAGCTCATTCATATATTTGTTGATCAAGTTGATTGTTTGGGGTTTGTGAACTTAAGCATTTATGATTTAAATGACACAAGCTTTAATACCATCCATTATACTCGAATTGAGCTCCAGTAGACCAAACATAATTGAACTTGAGCCCTATTCTACTATCTTGGATCAGGTCATTTATTGCCTTGCAATTTGTAAAGTTTAAAATGAATATTTTGAGGGCATAAATGTTATTCTTCACAATCACAGTGTTCATGGAACTATTAGCCCCATCCATGTTTTTTTAGCTTTTATTATGATTTAATTTAATGTGGGATTGGGTACTAAAATGTCTTTATTTAATGTTCCTTCATACATACTTTTTTTTACAAATATAAGATATTTTAAATGCTTATACCCCTATATCTATTTTTGTTTATTTGATTCATTTAATGATGATGATGACCTTGAACAAGATCTGTTCTATGGGTTAATATGGAAGCTCTCTCAGAGATGATAATGATGGTTACTTATAATTTGATGCTTATTTTAGGCAATCTCATAAGCAAGTTGGAATGTTGGTCAGGGTTCATAGCTGTTGTAGTAATTGATATTTTTCTTTTTGAATTCCTATTGAAAAATTGGTAAAACTTTTGGGAGCCATTATATAAGCAATAGCTTATTTTGTTCATCTGATGTTCAGCAACCTTTTTTCTGTCTCCTCCTTTGATGAAAATTGAAATATAAAAGATTATATTATTAATCGTGTTTATGTTTCATCTTGACTAAACATAAAGCTCTATCCATTTGCCATTTTTGGCCATCTTTTTGGCAATCAGTGATAACATTGTACTTCAATTCAGGCTTTGAGTTGAACTAGGGCCATATTATTTTATTATATGTGTAACAATTTAACTTGTACACTAAAAGTAATGTCAGTATGAGACTAGTCCATGAGACACTGTTTAATATTCTTGTCTATCCAGCCACAACTTTTAGAGAATTTGCTGATGTGAATGGTTTTATCAGCATGCATGTGAGCACTGATGATAATCTAGAATAGAAAAGTGGGGTGAAAATGTAAGATTGGCCTTTTTTTCCCTTTTTCTGGTAAAGGTTTTTTTGGAGCTAGCTTAGCTTAAAGAACTCTTGGTGCTCTTATTAGAGTGGCCAACTATTTGAATTGGATGTCTTCCCATGATAGTGCTAGCCTTTTAAGAGTTTGGGGGAGTTGCCCATGGTCATAGCAAACATAGTTTGCTTTCCATATCTCAATGTTTATATCATGTTTCCGATATTTACGTTTGATTGGGTTGGATACAACTTAACATTTTATGAATATTTAAATCATGGAATTATAAATGATGACATTTTAAGTTCAATTTAAGTTTTCTTTGTTGGGTGTAGTTATTCTTTGATTTTGTTTTCACAATTGTTTTTGCAAGAAACAAAAGTTTTGTGTAGCTTAAAGTGCACATGGATTTGTAAATTCACCCAATCAAAAAAAAAAATATAAGAAACTTTTCTCTCTATTAAAAAATGTTTAGCAATTGCAATCAACTAATTAGACTTTATGTTAATGTCTTCTCAAGTTGTTTTGGAATTCGCTGTCTTCTATAAGCATGCTGTGAATCTTCTCATATATAGTTTTTTCATGTTTTTTTTTCTCAAGTAGTAATACCAATCCATCATTTGCCATGTGCATAACATATAGTTTATTTTTTGAGATTAAGTATCAGAAAATAGAGGGAGTTACTGATCTACAAAATAGACAAGTGAGGCCCATCCCTCCACCGCAAGTAAGGGGGCCTCTCCTGCACATTCTTCCCCCTGGTCAACCAGTAGACCGTGAAAAGGTATCTGTTAACTTGACATTTTTCCTCCCAACGTTTTATGTTTGGTGCCTATTTGTCTTATCTAATGTATTTGTATTCTAATCAAGTTTTATATCATAACATTTAGTTTCATTTCTTATTTATGTTAATGTTAGGGAAGTTGTAAAGGAATTCTTGCTTTGATTGAAGCAAATTAGTATGTGAGAATTTGGTACACTATACTATCTTATGCTTTCCTGTGGTGATTGTCTCGAAATATTGATTAATTCTTCTTAAAAATCCATTATAAATTCACGCATAGTACTTTTGCATGTTGTGCCATAATCTTATAATTTCTACTTTTCTTTCGAATAAGGATTTCTAGTTTAAGACAATTCTACATAACTACCACATGTTATAATACATATGATAGAATTAAATTTTGTTTCTAAAAATAGTGAAAAAATTATTGTTATAGTTTTTACAACCATCAAATGGAAGATATTTATCTGTACGGTTTATAGAATTGGAATCAAATCGTGATGATTTCATTTTTCAAAAAAATATAAACAAATATTTATGAAAATATATTCATATAATAATTTGATAAGTTTGAAGATAATCAATCATTACATGAATATTACAATATTGTTATATTTATTTTAAGTATATGCATAGAGTCATAAACAATTTTTTCCAGGTACTATGGAATCATGTTTTCATATATTATCAATCCATAACTAATGAGTTTATAATCAATAATACTCCACATGATAGTGTAAGATCTAGGCTTGGTTTGATTGCTAAAATTTTGTAATTTTAATCAAAAAAATATATATTTTAGGTCATGTTAAATAACTTAACTAATTATATTTATTTATAAATTAGGGGGGATATCACTATCGTTTTTCATTTTATTATTTTAATTGTTCAAAAAGATCTTTTATTCTTACAGAGTAAGTCAAAGATTTCTCGTTTTTAAACTAATAAGCAAATATGTTTTGGGAAAATTCAAAATAAGTATTTCTAAACAACAAATCATTAAACACAGCATTTCAACAACACTTAACAGCACTCTTCAAACTTATTTTTCATTAAATTATTTAATATTCAATAGCAGCTAACCATCATTTAGCCAACATCCCTCAAATGATGTGAATCAAGCATTTGTCCATGCTACAAAGTTTCAGGCTTTTTTCCATTCTATCATCCATTTGTTATCCTCAAATTTTTACAATTATTTCACCATTAGTAGACAATAAAAATTGCATCCATAACCATGCCATCACTAATAAAGTCTGCCCCACATATGCATCTCAGTCTTCACATTGCAAAATTTTTGAAACACTACCTTCTTCATCTAAATAATAAATGGATCAACCCCTCTATATGCATCTCAGTCTTCACATTCCAAAATTTTTGAAGCACTACCTTCTTCATCTAATGAATAAATGGATCAAAAATTTAAGGATTGTTTAGCTTAAGAAATTATCCAATATATTACTAATAGATTTATATGTTTAATTTATTATCACTTTTGTTTTCTACATTTTCCATTTGAATCTTTAACATCTATTGTGACATCCTTATATATTTCGATCTCTAAATTATTTTAATTTAAGCTTTGAAGTATGCTCTTTATTAAATACTAAAATGCCCATCAACTGAATGATATTCCAAAAGATATTACCTTTTTTTGTGATGTACATCTCAAGACAATTGTTAGTATAGAAATCATTTCATGATCAATATTTTTCAAAGAGAAATTTCTTCTAAAATATCAAACACAACAATTTATTAATATAGTTGTATTACATACACTCACAAACGAGTAAACGTTATGCTTTTGATGTAATAAATGGACTCCTTTTAGTATGAATTTGAATCAAATATGCTCTTTTCCCCTTTCCATTCCATATCTAATTCTAGATTATGTTTCGAATAAAAATGGCCAGGTATGTAATTTTTGTGCTAATGAGTCTCGTTTGAACTAGAGGTTCAAGTTCAAATAGGGGCCAATTCCTCAAATTCTCCTAAAAAATATCAATGGTGAAAACATTCTCCTCGTTTCTTTTAAACACCAATGCTAAGTCATTAGTTTCTAAACTTATGAAGAGAAAAAGATGAATGCATACCTTATAATATTTCTCGCTTAATTTGTCACATCAAAAAAGATGTATTAAGAATCATTGGCTTTTAAGGAATGTCGGTAAATGCTATACTTATTTGGCATATATTTTGTGTTTTGCTACTTTATTTCTTAGTTTTCTAAGATCATGTTGAATTATTTTAGGTTATTTCAGTAATTCTCTATGTTTTATTGGAAACACTAGTCCAAAAAATAAGTTGAATTAATTTGTTAGCAGAGTTGATCTTTTCAACTCTATTTATGATACTTGTGTATGGCATATACAGCCTCTTTATATTCCTAAAAATACCTTTTTTTTCACTAAGCCAATGCATGCCATCATAAATATACCCATTGGTCCAAAACTTGTTATTCAAAAGTATATTTTAACTCTCCTATATTTTTTATTATGGCTAATTTCAAGTCAATATCATGCTTGCTTGTCACTAGAGGCTGTAATCTATGTTTAGGAACATATATATTTTTTAAGGCATCAAAGTTTTTAGCAAACTGAGTTAAATCATGACAACAATTTTCCAATTTGGCCACTTTCTCAATCAAGAAAATTGGAAGGTTTTTTATGAATAAAAACTGTCACACTAAGAGCACATTTTGTGAGAATAATAGGACTCATGCTGTCCTTTTCTTTTAAAATTAAGTTATTGCGCTATGGTAAACTAATACCTGATATTTTGATTCATACAAGTATTGTAAATAAAACAAAATATATTATAGAATTTATTATTGTAAAGTACATTCTCAAAAATACTACTATGCATATGCCAATGTATGCATGCTCATGCACGTGCATATACCGAAGCTAAGATTGATCATCATTAGGTTGTAACACGGAATTCTGTTCCTTATTTGAGTTGAAAGCTTCATTTTTTGGTTGATACTAGGGATAATACTGAAATTCTAGCAACATATAGTAAAATATATTGGAAATACACGTCAAAACATGCCAATTCTTGTAATTTCAGGGCATAAAGGACTCTATATAATTACAACTTTGCCAACTAATTAATAGAAGCACTGTAAAAGTTAAAACAACCTCACTAGGTCATATTTTTTAATAACATATAATTTATAAGGGCACAACTTAGATTGACAATGATTTCTCTTTGCCAAGGGTACAGAAAAATATCAAAGGCATAAAATATAATACTATACGCAACTTCAACAGCTTTTTAGTAAAGGAAGATGAACGCTTAGTTTTCAGAACAATGGGTGATTTAAAGGAAGATAGTTCGTCACCCAGTACCATACATGAAGATCACAAAGTAGTAGATCAATAATATGCCAAACAAAATATTACATCTGACATGCATATTATGGCAATGGAAATGGAAGAAATGATCAAATCCATCATCTACAAAATACATTCTGCCAACACCAAAATGTTTTAACTGCTTGGGCCAACAAAAAATGCATTGCTTCAGTTGTGGTTTTAGAAACCCTCATGGAAAAATGTACTTTAATCACTCAACAAAAATATTTTAATTGCTTGGGCCGACAAAAAATGCATTGCTTCAGTTATTGTTTTAGAAATATTCGTGAACAAATGTACTCTAATCACTCAACCAAATGGTTTTAATTGCTTGGGCCAACAAAAAATCATTGCTTCAGTTGGTGTTTTAGAAACCCTTGTGGACAAATGCAGTTTACTCAATCAACCAAATTGTTTTAATGGCTTGGGGTAACAAAAAATGCACTCAGTTGTTGTTTTAGAAACCCTCATGGACAAATCTACTTCAATCACTCAGCCAAATTGTTTTATTGGCTTAGGGCAACAAAAAATGCATTGCTTCAGTTGCTACTTTAAACACCCTCGTGGACAAATGTACTTTAATCACTCAACCATTGTTTCAACGGGAATCCATTGGTCACATCTAGGTTTGGCGGGGAGGAACTCCAATCTCACAGGCATTCACACGAGCAGCAAATCTGAGCGAACATATCGATTCACTGGCTGATGAAACCTCCAGAGAGATGTTAACAAACATCAACGTTTTTTAATCACCCCCAAGACAAGGCTTTAAACACAAAGAGATTATAGAGTATGATGGGAATGAAGATGGTAAATGTTGAAAATTGATTTTTTTAGTAAATAAATAGCTTTTTTCAGAATGTTTTTAAAACTAATGTAATGAAATTGTATACGCTACAATATACTAAACATCCCAAAATCCAATGGCCATGTACCTGTAGAAGGTATGTCAATATTGAGTTCTGTAAGGAACATGATCCTCCTTCTTGGCAATTGCAAATATAACATCGCTCAGTGAAGACAAGTTATTATTAATTGCTTGCTTCAAGGACAAAATGAATTTCTGTATATGCATCTAAAACAAGAATTTTTAGCATAAATGAGAAGCAATTCTTGCGTGGTTTTCCTTTAGACGATCTCCGGTCGAGCCACTTTTAGCAAGACGCTCGCTTCCGACAAGATCTATGAGGTTCAAAAAGCCTTGATCTTGTTGTTCCGTAGCTTGCAATGAAAGAGTCAGGTCAACAAATGTCTTAGGCAACAAGCTTAATGGCTCAAAGGAACAAGGAATAGCCACTGCTCACAACATTCACCCCAGATATTCTTAAGGTGAAAAAAAAATGGTTTCTTGATGATTGTTCATTCATCTGAGTCTTACCAATTGACTCGATGAACAAAGTAAAACATGAATCATTAGTTCCAATCTCTTGCGATGATAATCTTGTGGCTAGTTAGGTCGGGAATGGGAAGAATGATCTAGAAGTGAAAAAACGCTGATACAGAATTATACGTTTAAAAGCATGCAAGCAAAACACACCTTGGTACCCCAGAATATGGAACATGAAATGAAAGCATATACATGCCATATACAGTTAGCCACCAGAAACCATAAAAGAGAAGATGAATGCTTGTATTCAAGCATAACAAAGCTTGGTACCCAAGAATATGGAACATTTAGGAAACTGAATATTCATGATGTACTCAGTTGGCCACTTGAAACAAGAAAATAAAAGATGAAAGCATGTTGATTTCAACTACCTGCTCCTTGCAGCTTGAACAAGCAGAAAGGAAATTTCCTTCATGCTACACACATCGATAATAGTAAGGTATGGCACATGTGTATTACTAGCTGAATCGTGCTTGATGGTATATTGCTTGTTACGAAGAGCTAGACAATTGCTTGTGCTATGATTGGGTGATAACAAATCACGAATTGTTTCATTGTAGATCTCTAACATTGATGCTCGTAAAAGATGAAAAGCTTGGTTTGAAGGCAGGAAAGATTGAGCACAATTTACGTTTTTGTGTCAATTGACATTCACACATGTATTTTGTAAGTCCATCCCTGGCATTGTAGTGATTGGCTAGTCTCAAAGATCTGCTCCAAGGAACACGGTATTAATCCTTTCTGCTTGGGGCTTCAGGCTTGCCCATCATGGTATAAGTTTTACCAGAACTAGATTGTCCATAAGCAAAGATACAAACCATTTTAAAGAAGAGATAGTAAAACAAGGAGATAAGAATAATGAATAAGAGCTGAAGCTTGTTATATGCATTTTCTCCAAGATAGAGAATTACTGTTGAAGACAAAACTCGGCATTTAACTAGCTCAACAACTTGTCGGATCACCCGATTCAATCGTGCTGACCAGTGCTGTGAGCATGGTCATTTAATGGTTTTTATGTCCACATTGATGTCTACTGTAGGAATAAGATAAGAAAAATGTTCTGAAAAAAGTGAATGAAGAAAATAGAAACACATCAAAAACAAAATAATAGAAAAATTTATCCCAACTATTGGTTAAACTTCCATATTATTTTACTCTAAATTAAAATGTTTGTTAGATAAAAACAAAATACTGCTAAATCACTACTCCTTAGTTTTAGCTACTTCGGTTAATACATTTTTTACCATTTCAGTATTTAACAATGTAAAATACACCAATATACTGGAAAAGCCCAACAAGCTATTTCTACCAATCATACTTTAGTTCGTTCGAAGTGAAGGCCAACCCACCCCAACACGCTTAAAAAAATAAATACAAGCAACAAAAGTATAATTAAGTTCATAAATCATGAAACAAGCAAAAGAACCCATTCAAGAGAATAACAGCTTTTATTTTGATCTGTAACACGAAATAAGTTGGCAATAAAAATTGATCAATTATATCAATTTTCTAATCTTGCTAGTGCATCGAATGATATCTAATGCTTTTTAGCAAAAGTTATAATAGCTATTTTAAAATTAAAAACTTTTATATGGTTTTAGAAATACAAAACACCTTCGCATAAAGATTCATTTGATTTAAGCACTTATACTCAAACAATTTTAAAAATCATTGTCTTGACAATTTATACTAGCATCCTTAATGTAAAGTACTAAGGCTAACTATAGATTTTAAGAACAAAAGAGAATTTGAGTTGAAGAATTACAAGGCGTAGTGGGGTACTACAGAAAGGAAGCTCTTCCAAGCTCATGATTTGAACTTAGAAATAATAAAGAGATAAAAAAAGAAAAAATGACCATAAGAGAGAAAATCAAATATAGCCAGTTTAATATTCTCCTTTGTCTCTCTCTCTCTCGTCCCTCCTCTCAACTCCATATGCTAAATGCCAAGAATATATTTATGGATAATTAAGTCATTAGAAAACCCATTAAGGGATGTCTTTAACATAACAAGGTAGTATTGGATTAGTGGGATGTCTTTGATGTACAGTAATAAAGGACCTTCTAAGAATACTCTATGCCACTTTACACTGTTATCATTACGTATACTATCTAAAAAGAAGGATATTGAATTTTTTCTAGTGTGATGAGAGCATTGATTGTTCTGGGACTTGTTGCAAATCAAAATTATTGGATTGAAAAATAAAGATATTATGTTCCATTCATTTTGATGAGAGCTTTGTCGAGTTTTGGGATTTAAGAAAATTTTAAGTCTTTAATAATGTCTTTAAAAAGCAATGGTAAATACCTCAACCATTAAAATACTTAAATTTTAGAGCTAATTTTCTCAAAATTGCAAATTTTTTTTAAAACAATCAATTTTAAAAAAATTGTTGTAAGAGATAAAATTTTATAACTACAAAATGTATTGATCATAAAGGTATTATTAATTTAAAGCGTAGAAACTGTTTGTCTCAAAACTGAAGCACAGATTATTCAAATAATAAAAATTAAAAATATTTATTTCAAAATTATTAAATTTTAGTGTAAACAAAAATTGAATAAGTAACATAAATGTATAGTGTTATTCATGTAAATAAAAAATTTAAATTTTTAATTCATTAAGAAAACTATGTCAAAAATAATTTTCTACATAAATAAGCTAAAATATTCAACATAATGTATCTGAAATTTATTTTATTATTACTAATTTTCTACATAATTTCCTATTTGTCGCCTTCTTTAACTAGATAATGGTTTTTATTTGTAAAAATTTCTTTTGACAAGTTATGTTTTATTAAAAAAATTAAAATTTTTTTGTAATGTTACAACCTATTACTACTCACATTTTATTAATATTTTGTTCTTACAATGTATTTATCATTTTTTTATTATTAACATATATTTCATTATAAATTTAAATTAAAAAGATTGAGGAATACAGTAAAATACTTCAAACATTTACTGAATAAGTATCGTTTTTAAATAAAAAATATAAAAATAGAATAAAATTGAACAACAATGAAGAAGAGAAAATGATTTTATAAAATAATATTAGCAAATAGGTTAATTAAAATTAAAATATATTAGAAGAAATTAAAACATAAAAAATAGTAATTATTATTCTATTTGTAGCATTCAAATATATGCGCAAGTATATTATGAAAAACATTATTCTTGCAACAAAATTTAAAATATAGATTATAAATTAAAAGTTTCAAATAATAATTTCATAATACCATAAGTGTTGGTAATAATTTGATGAAGTCATAAAACATAACCCATCAAATACCACAAAAGATTTTAAATGTTTTAAATATTAAAAGTTTTGTTTAGGAAATGGTATAAAGTATTGTTCCAATAAATACTGTGAATGGTGTAGAAAAAATGAAAAAGGTTAAAAGTAATAAAACATAAAAGAATTAAAGCTTGTATTAAAGTAAAGGATAGAAACGAAGACTCATATAGAGTTGAGGACAACCAACCTGACAAAGTATAAAGTAATTTCTTACAAATTGAATCATGTTAAATGTAATATTAATAAAATTTGTAAATATAAATAGAAAAAAGATAGCAAGAAATTTTGAAATAATTAGTGGTATGTGTACTATATTGTAATTATAAAAATTTCAAATATTTAATAAGTAATTATATTATTCTCATAAATATACATATTTTTTATGTTTTTAAAAATTTTCATAAAAACCAAAACTAGAAAAACACTAACATGCTTAGATATAAAAATTTGAAAAGAAAAGAAAATATTACCAAGAAAATAAAATTAATTAAATGTTAAAAATGTCCAATATATTAGTTAATATCAAATTTTATTTGAATCACAAAGTAGTTTTATTGTGAAATATTGTTGCTAAACGTAATAGTTTTTAGTTAAAAAAAAATCAATTATGCATATTGATTTAAACCTTTCTAAGACTTTTTAACATTTAAGTTTTTCTCTACCTCAACTTTTTTGTTATATTTTTCCATGAAAATTTTCATGCAATAACTTCTTTAAACAAAATTTTTAAGAAATGAAAGCTTTTAGGTAAACCTCAATTAAAACAATGACAAACTTATTCCTAATATTTCATACTTTTAATCCTATTTTTATTATGCAAAAAATAATTTTCAAACTTTACTGGCACAATAATAAATCACTAGTACATTTTTTTAATTGATTGAAATTTAGAATACATTATTGAAACAAATATTGTTATAAACTAATAATCATCCTATTTATTTAACAAATCTAATTTCTTGTTTGAGTTTTGTCTTGTTCATACATAATAAATAAAATGTTATCCAAAAAATAAAGTGAGTCATGATAATTTTTAAATAGAAGACTTAATAGCCATACATAAAATATTTTTTATCTTTGAGATTATATTACATAATAAGTCAATACCATACTTAATAAAATATGTGCATTTCCACAAAATAAATGTCAGTATTTTGCGATGCAATAGAAAGCATCTTATTTTTATTTTGTCATATTTATTTTTTTAATCTGCAACATATTACTATATAGTGGGCCTCATTGAACTATATGTTTCATCTCTAAAACTTTGAAATGTTCATTTGATGATTATTGAACCTTTGATGAGATTCTAATAATCATCTAAGAAAACTTTCATAAAAATATTGGACCATCTGATTCTTATACTAGACCTTTCAATCCCTTATTATGTAGGATTTGGACAATCGTAGCTCTATCTAAGCACGTGATCAAATAATTAGATTTTCAATTAAAATCCACCTCCAAAAACGTTAGCTCTTGTCTGGTTCCTTTGTTACTCTTCTGAATTTACAAAAGTTACTCATATAGCCCCATATATGTTTTGTAGGAAGCTTAATTTTAATTAATTAATCCAAAATTAAAAAGTGCTCATGTAAGACACATGCCAAACTTCTTAATCAATTCTCCATTAATTTGTTGCAAAAATGAAATCCTTCTACATCTTTCATTGAATCAAATCTACCTTATAGTTTAACCTTAACTAGCATAGCCACCAAGTTCAGCTTGAACACTGACAAAATATGCCACCCCATTTGTGCAATTACTATGGGATTGAGATTTTTTAGGTAATGAATATAGTGCTTTAGTTAACGAACTTATTAATCTTTTGGGTTTAACATTATTGTGACTCTTACTATTTGCATTTTACATTCATATGTTCTAAAACATTATTCCAAAATAATTTAAAGCAATTATTGGGCACGTTGTTTTCATATATATTCAATATTTTTGGACTTAGCATATGTTAATAATTTTCTTACTATTTTTTTGTATTTACTTATAAAATTTTTTTACTAACTAACATAATATTATAATCATTAGATTATTTGTAATTTATTATTCAAGCTTTAAGATTTTCCTCTCTTTTTCTAGTCAATTTGCACAATTGTCCCAATTGCCTTTTATAAATAGAACACTAAAAAATTTATAAAAATTAATTCTAAAAATATAATTTTAAATTATGGGCAAACAATTATAAAGTTGTTACGAACATGTCAAGTATGTTATAAAAAAAGAAACATAATAGTATATAACAAGAAAATTTTTTTTATAAGTTGAAAAATTTTAATGTTTCAAAACGTTTGTCTAACATAAATGGAAAATTTTTAACATAAACAAAAAAAAATTATATAAAACTTTAAATAAAAATCATCAAGATGTTGAGTTACTTGAAATGCTTGGCTATATCTATATGAAAGTGGCAATAAGATTTTTTTGGAAATTTGTAACTAGTAAATATTACAACATATAAATGAGCAAGGCCAAAATAAAATCAACAAAAGGTCATTAACACTAAATTAATAACAAAAATTTATTATATTGCATGATAAAATAAACAACTCAATACTACAACAATACATATCACATTTACAAAAAAAAGTATTTCAACTATAAAAAATAAAAGGCGTCAATCTAGAAAATGTCTTAGTGAAAGTGCATGTACAAAAAACTAAAATATTATTAAAAAACAATAAGAATTTTCAGCATTTATGATATCAAAATTGATTTACATTAATTTTGAATAACATATCATCAAGAAAAGTGCCATAATAGAATCTATTTAATGAAGAAAAACAAACTTTCCAATATTAAACAATATCATAACAAGAAATAAATAATATTTTTCAAGATTTACATACAAATGGATCTAAAGTTTTTTTAATGATAGCTTAAGTTATATTAGTATATAACGAATTATAACCCAAGGTAGAAAAGTTTAAAATCTTTATGATTACTAATAATTTATTAATAATTATAACTAACAATATTAATTTTCTTGAATATAATAAAACATAAAATTCTTTGCAATAAAGATCAAATCTACCAATTGTTTTAAATTTTTAAAAATCTTCCAAAACAATCAAATAAAAAAATATTTACTAAATATAAAAGGTATCTAAAACCTTAAAAAATATTTATAAATTTTGAAGCTTATTTGAATATTTATAAATTCAGAATTTTCTAAATCATATACATAATTAATTAATTAGAAAATGAAAGTTTTTGAAGGAAAATCAATTAATTCATATGATATTATGTTTAGAATCTTCAAAACATTGATTATACAACAGGAATAAAAATTATTTATAATAAAAAAAAAGAATTGTCATTTATTTAAAATAAAATATTATATATAAAAAAAGAAAATTATATTGATTACACTTTTTGGCTTTGAGATGCAAAGAGTGTTAAATACGAAAAAAAATTTAACAACACAAAACTTAAATACTTTTTTTTTCAACTTCTGACAAAATTTAAGGTCATTGTTCCTTATTTTCAAAAGATAAGTAAGAATTCTTGATTTGTTTGTAATTTTTCTCAAGTTAGAAGGATGCAATGAAAAAGTTCCATAACATCAAAATTTTTTAGTGATTCGATTTAACCAAGCTTACACTCACGTTCAAGTACTAGTCGAGGAAAGTTAAGATTCAAGTAACTAGTTTAGGAAAGTTAAGAAAATTATACACCTTCATCATAACATAACATTTAAATCAAGATGATTATGCAATTAAACTTATTTACAATATGGTTTGATATTCTTTCATAGTTGATGTGGTTAATATAAAACAATGTTTCCTTACCATACAAATTCAATGATTTTCTTTTGGCAAGTAAAAGTGAGCTGAGCATAGAGTCCAAAAAAAATTATCATGACATACAAATTTCATTACTTTACAGAAGACTTTTCAAATTAAATGATTGTAAAGCCTAAACTAGTATTTGTATATTCTATTATTTTCTCTATTTAACCTAATTAGGCTAAGAACAACATTATACAATTTACAATGTTTGCTGTAACATTTCATATTGCATAATAGTGATGTACAATACTTTCAAAAGTTTAGTTATAGTTTGATTGATTTTATTATATTGTATAAATTAACTATATCACATGATTTCTTTGAGCCTTCTTTATACCTATTTTATATGTTGACTTCTCCCAAATTGAATAGTTTTATAACGTTGATTAACTCTTAGTAAGTGTTTGTTCCATCCAATTTCACTAGGTCTCCTTGTTAGCCTATGTCAAATAGTTTGGTCCACAAATTGTCTCTTTTCTCCCATAGCTAATTGTATTGTGTTTAACATGATTATGCAACACATTTAGTCACACAAAAATTTTCTTTTCAAATTTGAAAAATAATCTATAAATCTAATGTAGTTCAATTGAGCAAAAAGTTTTGTTAATTTACAAGGTGGGGAAAATGTCTTATTTTAAAGGAACACTTGGTTACTTGAGCGTGCAAATTTTTTTCCATTCTTATTCCACATAGGGTTAGATCCCCATATTTAATCAATTGCCTTGTTCTTCTAGCATTAATCATTTTCCAACACTACTCACTTATAATATCAACAAGCAAAGCTAGATGATCAATTATTATTCTACTTAATTTTTTGTTATCATCAAAATATGTTAGAGAATCGCTCATGAGACCAATGACGTCTTCTTTTTTTATGATAACTTACCATCGAAGATTAAGGTAAGGCAATTGAATGTCATCTATGAAAACATTTTCTTCATTTTATCAAGTGAAGTAAGATTTGCAAGTAATAAAATAAATGGATGAGCTCTCCTTCACTCAAGGAATTGCTCTTAAAACCATGCTTGGTTTCTCCATCTTTGTCATCAATGAATGGTCTTCTAATACTAAAAAAGAAATGTTAACCAAGTAGCTTTGTCAAGATGTCAAGTAATTGCATGTTGTTCACAACAGATTGAATGTCTAACATATTTCATTCGACATTGTCCCTGATAAAATGATGGCTAACAAGAATTTGTTTGGTGTCATAGTGCTATATGGGAATTTAATTTAGGCAAATGACACTCATAGTGTCAAATTTTATTGGCAGGTTTTACAAATGTAATCCCACATCTTCTAATTTTGTTTTCAACCCAAACATTTGTATTATAAATTCTCCCAATGATATATATTATCCTTCATTTGTTGCAAGAATAATAGTTCCATATTTTCAACTGGATCATTAATTTAAGTGGTGTCCCAAAAAGTTATTAAATTCCTACAATGAGTTTCTGATGCACTATAGAACCTACACTATCTATGTAGATGTATCCCACAGATTATGACAAAACGAAAATTTGGAATAGAAAAACACTAATATCTTTGTGTTAAGCTAGTACTAAAAGATTTTTTTATAGCTTCTAGGTGAAGGCCCTTGGTGCTTTATTGAAATTGGTCAAAAAGTCTCATGCTAAAAACTATGTCCGGTAACCTTATAGTGAAGAATAGAACATATCATCCCTTAGTATGTATTGATATTTATCGGGTATAGAATAAGATCTATTTATTTTTCTTCTTCTATATCTTTTCAATCGAATAGAAAGGATTGAAAATGGAAAATAGGAAAAGAAGGGAAAATTTTTTTTCTATCCAAAATCTACCGATAAAGTGCATGGTTTAGTCTTTTCCAATGTGATAAAGATAAAGTTATATAATATCTATTTCTTTTTCATTTTTTTACAAAGGGGTATTTACATGGGTTTGCCTTGGTATCGTGTTCATACTGTCGTATTGAATGATCCCGGTCGATTGCTTTCTGTCCATATAATGCATACAGCTCTAGTTTCTGGTTGGGCCGACTCGATCGCTCTATACGAATTAGCAGTTTTTGATCCCTCTGACACTATTCTTAACAACCTTGAAATCTTTTTTTTTTCCTTTCTCGTGTTTAAACCATGGTTAGGACACTTGAAAGTAGAAATGGTTTCAAGGTTGTCATGATCTGTCATTTTTAGCATCTCATTTATATACTTTATGTAAGAGACTATGATGTCTTTCTCATCCTACTTTACATTCATTCCATGAAAATAAGTAACTCACCCATTATTATTTTTTATTATTAATAGATATTTTTTAATCAATTTAAAGTACACTGATTGGGGAATTTAGTCAAATACTTAAAAATTTTACTAAACAAATATCATTTTTTAAACTAAAGATATCAAATTAGAACAAATTTGAATAACTATGAAAAAAAGAGAAAATCATACCATAAAATAATATTGGTAAATAGGTTAATTAAAATTAAAATATATTAGGAAAACTTAAAACATAAAAATTAGGGAATATTATATTTTTTTGTAGTATTCAAATATATGTACAACTATATCATGAGAAAAATATTTTGCCAACAATATTTTAAATGTTTCAAATAATAATTTCATTGTCGCATAAGCATTGATAATAAATTTATGAACACATAAAACATAGGACAAAAAATAACAAGTAAAAATTTTAATTGTCTGATTTTTTAAGCTTATTTGTTCGTAAGTGTTGGTCCTTGATGATAAAACATTTTCATGTATACAATTTCTTAGTTTCTATGTTAAGAAGAGTTTGTTATGATTCTTTCATTTCTGTATGTGATGTATAAACTAAAATATTTGTTTTCAAATTATACAATTCATAAACAATAAACAATAGAAAATTTTTTTATTCTACAAGTCAAAATTTTTATTTTTGAGCTCACGGATATAAGCCTAATGAAACATTATTTTTTTCACTGAGAATGGATTTTTAATTACTTATAATCAATAGAGTAAATAATAATATATAATAATAAATTACTTTTACATTTTTAAGTTAATATATAATATCAATCAAATGAGATAGATTGATGTAATGTATTACAATACAATCAAAATCAAGTTGTAAACGTCACATAAAGAATAATTATTATTGTTTAAAAAATAAGAAATAAAAGCTAAAAGATTTAAACAATAAGATAAATTATAATGGAAGTTTACATTGAAAGATAATGAGGAAATTGATGGTGACAAACTTATTTATCAAATCATGCTTAAATTAAAATGACTTATAAAGTATACCCAAAACATAAAAAAAATAATCTAAAATAAAATAAATGAATAATAAAATTCATAAAGCTCATCGAGATGAGTCCAACGATATTTATTTTTGCTCTGTTACACCATGTTTATAATTAATTGAAATTATTTTCATGAATAAGAATAAATAATAAATAATTATTGTTTTAATATAAAGTAAATATATTAAAGATGTGATATTAGGTAAACTAAAATAATGTAAAATAACATAATAGAAGACATGTAAATGTCACACGACATTTGATTATGGTTCAAATAATGATATACTCAAATCAAAGTAAAACATTAAACAAATTAGATAAATTGAGATAAAAAATTGCATTCAAAGATACTAAGAAAATAAAGGGTAATGTGCTTGATTATTAAACAAGTTCTAAAAACTTTGTATCATGAAGCATGACAAAGCACTAGAAAATGGAATGATTAAAAAGTTGAAAATAAATATTTAATTGGATAGTGATTATGAAGATTAGTCAAAAGGCTTTTGTTTCACCTCAATCAAACCTCATAGGAATCTTTTGTGAATTAACATATTACACAAGCATAAATATTATTAAATTATTATTTAAATGTTGAGTAGATGTAAATTAAAGCTAAAATAAGATAAATTATATCAATATAATATAAAAAAATAAAATTGACCTAATTGTCATATGAGAGGTGATATAGAGTCAAAATGTAATCTTACAAATTGGAAGTGAACATTTTGAAAAAGTGAGACAAATATTCCACTAATCAAAATATCTCCCAAATAGTTTTTTGGGTAGAGCTTCTTGAGACATTTCCAATGATATATGTCACATTTTAATGAGAATATGATTGGAATTATAATAATTTGTTAAATAAATATACATAAATAATAACCAATTTTTACTTTAATATTTTATAATGAAACAGGCCTCATTAGACTATTTTAGACATGCTATATCCAATCAAATCTATATTTTTAAAATTTTTAAATATTTTATTTTCTAAGAATTTTGGTAGGTTTATGAGACATTCTAATTTTTACTTGATTTTAGGATGGAAATTGCATCATCAAATGACTCTCAACAATGAATACCATGGTTTTCACATTAAACAAGAAGAGACCTAAAAGTGTCATCTTGTGAATTATAGATTCTTATAAACCATCCATTTTATGAATGCAAGTTGCAACTTCAGGATGTAGCTAAGGGGATACTTTCTTTGGTGTAACGTGGCTTATCATCTATTCCAAAAGCGTAAAATCTTTAGCTTAGATCTCAGTCCCCTTTAGGAATTGATAGTCGGCATGCTATGCTATGGCATCATATGATGGGTTGAGTGACGGTCGACAGTCAATGTAGTAAAAGTTGTATGTCATCATGTGTTGTGGCGTTGGCCAGTTTGAACTGATGTTGTAATATGAAAAGTAAATGCCCTCCCAAACCCAGCTGCTTGCTCCATGGTGTGGAATTATTACCCCATGTTAGGTGAGGCTACAATTGAGTTTAAACATATCAATAAATGAGGTTACTCTTAATAATAGTGAGTAAAGTAAGACCAACCTAATATGGAAATTGGATAGGCTAAAGTCTAATGTGTAGTCTAAAGAAGCATCTTGACTAATAGATCAGGATAATGTCCCCTATAGGGGCACTATAGCGGGTGAGTGCCTTATTCTGTTAATATACTTCATCTATAGGAGGCACTATAAATGAGTTTGGTAGTTTGGAAATTCAACCCAAATTTTGTTGTACATTCCAACAAAGACTTAAAATTTTTAAGAGATGGATAGACAATAAGCACTGTGATTGAAAAATGAAAGGACTTTCAAAATAAAGTCAAAACGTGCCTAAGATTATTGGGAAAGAAGCAGATGGGAGTTGATGATGCACCTCAGCTAGATGTAGAATGATCCTAGATGGTTTGTTACATAGCTTCAAGAGTAGGCTACTTGAGCCATCACAATGATAGAAGCTCAAACAAATGTCTCCCATGAAAAATCATTGACATCATGAGTGATATGCTAGCCCCATTGAGGTATGACATCATGGCACCCTGTGCATTAGAGACACTTATGGGCACTCCATCTGACTATCTCAAAACACAGGCTAGATAGTATTGCATGCTTGTGATCAATGATGGAGAAATCCTAAAAGGTTCAAGGAATCTAATTGATTGTATTATGATTTGAGGTGTGAGCCATCAATTAACCTAAATCTTCTACAAAGGGTTCAGGTGAGATGATGGTTACAAAAATGCAAGAGATAATAAACTATGGTTGAGCAAGCCAATGCTAGTGAAAAATCTACTAAATGCCAAAAGAGATACTGATAAGCAAATCATTCATCTAACTTTGTTATGAGGGACAAAGTTTAATGAAACCATCTATTGGTTAGTTCCACGAAATGTTTCCCTCAATGTAATATAGACAAATTAAAAGTTTTATTGGGTAAAGCCAACGATTAGGGACATTCGGCGTATAATTTGCATAGCCTATTCTCAAACTTTAAATTTGTAGGAAGGCTCAGCTGCTTTCAATAGTTAAGCAAATGAATCTAGGCTCAAGTGGGCCATTTTTTATAAGTAGAACTAGTGATGCTTCATGAACAAAAAGTTTGATTATGGTGTCCAAAAACATGTTAACCAAGAGCCTAAAGAGAGCATTGGTTGATTAAGATAGCAAGATAGTGCTCATAGAAGCTTAAATGTACTAAGTATGCAACAACTCACTTGTCAAATTAACTAAAAAAAAAAATGGCTGCACTTAAGTTTGCATCCATACCTAGCTATTTGTGTAATGCAATGCCCCGACGAGTAAGAGAGTGTAATGATCGCTACGAGATGTAAGACACAAGCTATGTGGAGTATTCTTTTGAATGATCTTTGTGGTAGTGCCAAATATTCAATTGATGACTTTGATGGCTAAATAAGGGAATGATTCCATATGAGACGATGGGATCCCATTAGAGACTATAATTTTAAACGAGCTTCAAGAGGGAGTCAAGTTAAATTTCTTCAGCTAGGATGTGCTAGTTGATTGCAATGTCAAGTGGTCAAGAGACAATGGTAGGGCATTGGGAAGAGCTATCTTTTCTACTTAATAGCCTATCAACCATGGAAATGGCTTAATTAAAGGCACGTGCAATTTCATAAGAGAACATCGCATGTTAAGTAATCATAAGTGTTCCCCAAATGAAAATTTAAAATCTAGATGGTTGAGTGCCTTCCATGCTTAATCATACTCATGACAACATCAGGTCTCCAAGGTGAAAAAAATGTGGTTGATGAAGTAAAGTAAGGATGAGAAGTCTGGAATATTGAATAATATCTTCAGCAAAACGATTTCTTTTTAGGGTTGGGCATGAGGGTCCAAGTCTTGAAACCATCAGGCATTGGTGGACTGCTCAAGCTACTCGTAAGGTCAAACTGTGCTGACACATGTCATTTGGGAATGAATTGAGTGTGACCCTTATGGAGGCCTTCCCTGTGTGCTAAACAATCAAATCAAAATTGGTACTGACAGTTGGTTTCTTATTATTTCTTTAGAACAAAGAATAGCAATGGTTCTCAAGGGTGCTAAAAAAAAGTGATTTTTATCCATCACTGTAATGGCAAAGTGAAGTAATTCAACCATGCATAGGTAAGAAATGTGAGTAGTTATGACCCTCTTAAGGTATATAAATACCCTTTTATCTAATTAAAGATGTGCATGAATGGATTAATTAGATTCCAACTATTTTTATCCACTATCCAATGAGACCTCAACAAAAGAAATAAGCTTGATATAATGAGTGAGGAAGGAAGACCCTATTAATGTTTACTCTAATTCAACTTTGTGAAATGACTTGAGAGAATTAACATATGTAGGAGTTGGCATGTTGATAGAATTGAAATACCAATACTTTTAATGCAATTTTACTTAATCTATAACATGGAGGTGGGGCTCAGTCCTACTCTATTTCTCCAAGTGTCTCCTTAAGGGATCAAAATCCATGTAGAAGACATCATCTATAGGTAGTTTGTCTGGGGTGATACATTTATTAAAAATAACAATGGTGTCTTAAGATTAGCTTAATGAGTAGAAAAATCTTATATGGAAAAAAAGTTTTAAAGGTCATTTGATTCTAATTTCTAGTATTAATATGAACAGTGAAACTGTGGCCTATCGATCCTTCATGGTTTTACAATTTGAAGTTGATGTAAGAAAACTTTTCAAAGAGATAACTAGCTTGTGAAGGCTGAGATTCATAGCAACATTGTTTCTTCATCCTTCAATGTTGATTCTTCCCATCATTATCAAGTAAAATTCATTAACTATTGGATTGTTCTCCCACAAATTGGGAACATGAGTTCGGTTTAGATTATCATGAGATAGGTTACATTTGTCCTACTAATCAAGGTGTCATGATGGTAATTCAACCTACTACAAGACGAACGATTGATTCACATGATTAGTCATTATGCTTGGTTGAAGAGCTAGTGATGTGAAGTTATCATGTGTGGGATTCCGACTAAATGCCTCTTAGAGAAAAACTATACTATGATGCACTGCCTAGACCTATCTTTTGCCTATTGATTAATAATAGGGACTCTGCACAAAAATGGCACCTGACCAGGAGCTCTCTTATTGTCATAGTTCGTTGGATGGCATGGATACCATAAAAAATAGTAGTTAAGTATGAATAGCAACTAGAATACTTTCTTCATAAATAATTTTTTGATAGCGCATTATAAGTGTTAGAGTGGCCTTGTGTCATGACCCACTGAGAAACAACCCTATGTCACAACAAATTCATCCCCTTGAGGACATAGCCATCATCAAAGTTTTAAAAAACCACTTGCTTGCTACTTAGCTTGCACATCCTGCTCCACAAACCCTACTTATTATGATACCTTTTGTGATACTTATAGCAATACTTCATGCAGTACTTCAAGTGATACTTCATGCAAAATTTCATGCGACATTTCATGTATTACACTATGTGGTTTTGTGAGATTCTTGTCCTACCCCTTAGTGGCATGCTAGTGTGCAAAGCTGGGATGCCTTACACTACTCGACACAAAAGTTGGATAATGTAATGTAGGAATTATAGAATATTGCCTTCTCCATAAATTATCATGATCCACTGAGATCAAACCCTATGTCATAGTCGATTTTTCCCAACAAAAAAAGGCATGACATTAGTTTCAAAAATTTTTCTTGCTTACTCACATACATTGCTAAAAAGGTACATATAGTAGTTCTATGTGCATGACAAAATGTGTCAATGCTTGTGGCTACGTGGGAATGAAAGTAGAGTCACACATTTAGAAGAATTTTTATTTCATAAAAAAATGATCATGATATGCAATCCACAAGGGGTAATATAAGGTGGAGTGTCACCCATAGAGAAGAAGTTGGATTATGCAATAAGCACTAGGGTTTGTACATGTTAGGTTATCACTAAATCTATATGCTACAACAGTTACGTGCATGGTAATGCATTATATATGCATTCAATAACTCGTCTTTATGCACCCTATAATATCTTGAGTGCATTACGACATCTTATGGGTGTAATTAATGGTTCCCACACAGTGTAACCATTTTTTATGATTTTTAGTGCTTTGGGTTACTAGTGGTTGGATAAGATGATGCAATTTTAGTTGACTTCAATTCCTCCTTGAAGAAATTATCATTATATGTAGTTGGTGAATGGCAATATACAACACAATGAAATCTACAGCAAAGTAGTGGTTAGATAGTGCACTATGCACTAAGCATTGTGTATGTTGCATTATGACACTAGCCACATGTTGTTGTAGCTACATGCAAGATAAGTGACTATGCACTTGCTTGACTTTACATTCATAGTAGTTACTCCATCCATGTCCTATGACATCCTATGCAAATGATTTATGGGGCCCTAAAACTGTAGCTAATTTTTGTGATTTTTAGCACTATGGGCTATTGGCACATGGATGACTTGCATTCCTTCATGATGGAATTGTGATAATATGAAATCCATAGAGGTAAATGTGTATGTTGTCATAGCTTGTGATAAAATGGAAGTTGGATGGTGCAACATGTGTTAAGGTTTGTGCTTCTTAAGATGCATCCCCAATCATACGTTATAGAGAACTATGCATTCTACAATATTATGTCCACTCCCAAAAGCCAATTTCTATCCACCCAACATCTTGTGCCCACGACCAATGAGGCTCATAAAGTCTAACATTTTTTTTAATTTTAATAGTTGCAGGGTACTAACACTTTGACAAGTTGGTTGTTTATTGGGGGACTTTACTTCTTCATTTTATAGAATTTTCATAATAAACAAACCCGCTAAAGAAAATATGCAACATAATGCAGGTAGTAGCAAAGCGACAATTGGATGGTGCATTATGTAATTAGGTGTGTAAGCTTGGTTGTTGCCTTAGCCTCACATTGTTGTACTTGCATGTATGGCAAAAGATTGGGTGCACTACAACATCGATAGTGTACTATTTACACATGTCGTAGTAAGTACGTGCACTCCTTATTACATCCAATGGAAGTCTGTATTGGGGCTCATAAAGTGCAACTTCGTTTAGGATGTTTCCATTATCGACTACTGGTGCATTGATAAGGTGATATCCTATTAGAAGACATGCCTTCCACTTTGATGGAATTATCACAACATGCAATTCAGAAGTTTTAATGTGTGACACAGTGCCATCTACGATGAAGAAAACATTGGACGATGAAATATATAGAAGAGTTTGTGCATGTTTTGCTTCATCCTTAGTCATGTGGGACAATTCGCTGTTCTTAAGTGTGGTTTTCAACATCTTATGCATGTGGCTAGTTGTGTAACATATTTTGGGATTTGAAAACTACCATGTGTTTGTTCTTGTAGAATGTGATCCCTAATTAGGAGACCTATGATTGTGCATGTTCAAAGTGTCACTCTTTTTTTCTGTGGGGCTTTGTGAGGCGCAATTTTGCTCACTTTGTTGTGAAAATTTCATAATGCCATATGCTTTCAGTAATGTCGTTGCCATCAGAGTACTTGTCATTTTGTTGTATGATCAATTCTAACATCCCAGTGTCTCCTATATTAGAATTATTCACATGCAACATTTTTGTGCCTAAATTTCATGGCTTTTTCTTATCATTGCCATATCTTAGAATAGATGAAGCAAGAATAAGGAATCACTCTAATAGGGACTTGACATGGCACAATGTGAAATTGTGTCACTTTACTTACTATTTGGATCTTTGTTTTATGTGATATTTATGAATGTCATAGTGAAACTTCTATGGTGCAAATTACACATGGCCATGTGTTGGTTGAGTGTGCTATTACCTCTACATTGTACGATGCATGGCCGAAAGCCTCACCATCATGCTATGTATTCCAATGCACTTTTCATGGTGAGGCCTTACAAGTGTGACCTACTAGTTGTGAAATTACAACATTTTAAAATCACTAATTTGGTGTTGCTTCATGGCTAGCAAAGTTTGGAGCACACAGTGTGCTTGCTATCTTGTCTTGGATATTGGAAAAACATTATATAATTACATGAGTAGTGCTCAACAACCTCAATTTTTCAGGTGCAATACCATTAAGCCATTTTAATGGACTGTTGATTTGTGTAGGCACTAAAGGATCATTTGTATTACTATGTCATTTTTTCTATACCTTGTTGGTTTTCATGCCATGTGTATGTTAGCCAAGTCCTTCATCCTTAATTAGGCCCATTGTGCTTTTTTTAAAATCTTTGAATCCTTTTGGCTAATGGGATTAGATTTTCTTTAGACCACTTTTGCACAAGATTTTTTTTTGTGGTGGTACTTCTTATGTCTTGGCAACCTCTTGGAGTTATCAATTATTATTTTTAGGGCTTTGTCAGCTAACAAAGCATTTTAATGAGAAAGTTCATTGGCTTTCTTCTTTTCTATGGGATTTGTATGTTCCTATCCAATTATCTTATTGATGCCACACTTCTCATGCCTTGCAACTTTTGTTTTTTTGTAATGCAATTGAACATGTGACTGTACCTACTCTCATGTTGGCACAGTCATTGAAACTACACATTTTTATCTTCATTCTCTACCAAGGAGGGTTGTCATTGAAGAATCCTATTATTGAGTGGCAATGTTTCAAAACTTCACAAATGGCATCAAAACATGAAAGCAATCATTATTCCTTTGTGAAGTGTCACCAGACATGACAAACATGTCAATATGATATTAGGTGCTCTCTACTACTTTATCATTGTGTTTCAACTTAGTTTATCTTATTAGAAGTCATCTGCTTATCACAAGGAAAAATATATTAATGTGTAAGTGAAATCAATTTTAAACTATGAAATAGTGAATGACTCATTCAAATAGTTACAGTATTTGTGAAGGCACATGCTACTTTGAAAACCATATAACTCTAGAGGTAATACATGCATGAAATCCTAACTTCTTTATGGGATGCATTTATTAAGTAGAAGGTTGATGTGGGCTTTCACCTATCTCATTAAGTTTTCATGATAGCTTATCGTATCACACAGCATCTATGTATGATATGCATCATTCAAATTTCCACCACATCAACTTTTTATGGAAATTTATGGCCCTACCACGATAGTATTTGTTGATGGTGAATTAGGGTTTGACTCCAAAAAGGTAGCTTGAAACATGGTTACCACATCCAATAAAGACAGTAAGCGAGAAAATTTCCCAATCTTGGCACGGTGATGTATTGATAAATGATAATAATAGAGGCTCCAATTGTCAAGTAATTTGAAAAATTATAATCTAAATCACTTAATGAGGATCCCTTGGTGGGAAAGTATTTTTTTTAGCATCCACAAAAATTTGATCTCAAATCTCTTATGTTTAAGTTGTAGTAAAAAAGCTCATATTATTACCATTGTTTGGGTTGAACGGTCTATCCTTTTGTGTACATTGCCCACACGAATCCTTTTGTCATTGGTGTAGTTTTGCTTTATCAAGCTTGGTAGTGCCTTCAACATCATTACTTTATAAAAATTAAATTGCTCAAGACAAGCCCATGCTTTCGATACTTTATCAAGGGATAACATCATAGGATTTTGATCCTTTTATTATGGCAATTGAGATTGAAGTAAAGATTAAGTGGAACAATCATGGGCACACATATCAAACAGTCAGAGTTAAAATTCTTGGATTTATGAAAAAAATGATTGCAAAATAATTTTCCAATGTTTCTTTAATTAATAACGAATGAGTGCTAGAGGCTTTAGGATGAACAAATACCACCCTAGTCTTGACCATAAATGATGCTAACTAGGGATTGGTGGATGCTATTGTTTGGACTCCATTAGCACTATACGTGAAATCAAAGTCATCGAGTTCCTTGGTAAAGTAATAGCCAAAGTCTACAACATACTTTCTTTAAGAAAGTTGATATGTAAAATAATTAAAAACTCAAAGTTGAAGTGATTTTGGAGAGGCATTAGTAGGTCTCAAATATAATTATATAAAAATGCATGATGAAAATCTTAGTGTTTAAAATTATTGCCTTCACACTTTTATGGGGATAAGAACTGTTGTAGGAACTATTATTCGCTATTGTTGAAAGTAATTGATTGACTTCAATAATGACTACAATGTAATTTGATTCAATCAATGTTCCTTGGACAACAAGAAATAGTGCTTTCAAAATTTTCATTGCTTTTAGAATAGCAACAATGTCAATGGAAATAGTTGGATATGAAACCAAAGTTTTTCGGATAATAGTAACATATCTACCTATGTCATCCCATCTAACGCTACCAAATCTAGAATTTATGTCATCATGCATAACTGCATCACATTTAAATTTAATCGAACTACTAGAGGAGTCTTATAAGAGATAACAAACAACTGGTCAAGACCACTAGAGCTCTCATTGGACATGATCTAAGAGTTGTTGCAAGTACCAACTATAATGCGATTTCTTCTTTGATTTGCAACATAATTGGGTGCCTTTTTTGCTTGCACCTACAAATTCTTGTTATTCTAGAGGTACAATAAAGATAAAGATGTACATTTGACTACATAAGAAGTCATTGCCACCTACAAATTCGAAGACATCTAATTAAAAAAACTAAATTATAGAAGTCACATCGCTGTACTTAATCCCAACAAGCATGAATTGGTCATTTAAAAAGCTACTAAACCAGATGTCATTCATGACATACCACTCTCAAAAAAATGTTTCACATCTTCATTAGTATGGCATCACTAAGGAAAAAGTTTAGATGACTCAATCCCTCTTGCATGAAGCCAAGTGCAAGTAGGAAGTAGATTTAATGCTAATCTCTGAAGGAAAATGTTTACTTAAGGTTGCACCAACTCTTTCCAAACCCATAAGACCTTCTCCCATGATGGACATGTACATGTCATTGTATATAGTGTCTAAGTTCAACACCATATCCTCACCCAATGTGAAGCGTAGAACATTCATTTGATTAGAATTAATAGAAGGAGAATGTAGAATCAAAAATACCAAATTAGATGTGAATAACTTCTAAATCTTTTTGTGATTCGACACCCCATGCTCCTTAACTATCTTTACTATAAATTTCAAATGCTCCACATGCTTGTTAAAATAGGTTGTTTCAGTAGCAATAGTATTAATGATGATCAAATTAACCAAAAGAGGAAACAAAATTGCTGGCAAAAATTTGCCAAACCTAATGTTTTGTGGTTCAGGGGGCTCCAACATTGAGTGACACACATGTATCGGTGTACTACTAGGCATATGAAAAGTATTATTATCAAAATGTATTTTGACCTAAAGAACTAAACTCATAAATTTATCTTCTTGAGCAATACCATAGTTACCATGTTTTGCAATCCATCTTGACAACTAGTTCGAAAAACTATAAACTCCAAGTCTGCCAAATTTTTAAGAGTATTATTTCTCAATAAGCATAGTCTATTGTACTACTATAATTCGTACTGCTCCACAAATAACGACACAATAATATGTTTTATTAGGCAATAGTGCAGCTTGGAATTAAGCTGTAGACTAAGCAATAAGTAACAACAAAAGTTAACATCGAGTTCATCATGACATTGTGGTCCACCATTAATAATGAATTTATCATCCACCTTGACACATAATTTTCTACTTGATTATTAATGAATTTCAATTCTTTTCTTTAAAGTTTTGTTGCAATAATTGGTTTTCAAGATATTTTAAGTGAGCATGTAAAAATTTCGAGAAATCAACTTTCTATATTTGCACTTCATCCCTTTGCTAAATAACACTCTAAATTTGTTTAGATTCATCACCACATCTAAGCGATGCCCTTACTACTCTATAATATCCTAAATATTCTTCATTATACCACAAGTTTATGGTTTATAAATCATGATGTCATCAATATACAAAAAGTTTTTTAATCATCAAAGAAGAAAGGAAATTCTTAAAATCAATCAAGATAGTATGATCAAACTAATACTAATAAGCCATAAGAGATACTTAGACACTGTGGTAAGGTGCTATGGATTGAGAGAACATCCCTATCTAAGACCCTTAGCAACTTCTGTCAATGATACATAGAAAACATTAAACACAATCCTAAATCTGGGTGCGGTGATATAAGCCTTAATCCAACCACAATAAAGTTTAAGGAACGAACAATGTTTAAGCATAACCAACACAAATTTCTACCTTTCCTTATCACAAGCATGATCCATATCTAATTCTTAATGTTTTTATCAATACTTAAGTATATCCCTATTTAAAACCCCTAGTTCCTTGAATCAATGATAGATAAAAATCATCAAACATAATCTCAAATCTTTGTGTGATGATATCAGCCATAATCTGACCACAAAAAACTATAAGGATCTACGAATGCTTAAGAATATCCAATACAAATTTATAATTTTCATTATCATAAGCTTAATGCATATCTAATTTTATTACCATCAAACCTTCTTTGGAAGAAGATAGGTGCAAATCAGTTTTTTTTCTAATTTAAAAAAAATATTATCAGATACAGCACGACATAACACAAAAGCAACTTGCTCCATGACAAAGATATCTGGAAGCATTACCCTAAGTCTAACAAGAAAAACATTTTGGCCACTACTTTGTTAATCATATTGCAAAGGCTAATGAGCCTAAATGTCTTTGATTTTGATGCTCCTTAAACTTTAAGGATGAATATGGCCAATGGGTCCTTTTAGCATTTTGATATAAGTTGTCATTGAAGAATTATTTCACTACTATAATAATGTCCATTTGTATGATCTTCTAATAACCATGTAGAAGCTCGACTAAGAAGCCATCCAAAAGATGGGATTTATTTCTTTTGTTGGACACCATTATAGATATGACCTTATCATCACTTATTAGAGATGCAAGTGTAGTCTCCTCTTCATCATTAGTAATTATCAAGGGTTGAATGGGTGCAGAGAATCATATTAGACATGGACACACAATTGCTTACAAAATTAGTACAAAAGAATCTCTTTAATCTTAGTTTAAAAGGCCATCAATTCAATAATATCATTTTTAGGTTGTTGGATATATTTGCTCTTGGAGTGAAAGGTAGCTATTTTTGAAAAGAAGCATGTTTAATCCCCAAGGGAGTCTTAATTAAGCTTGGTATGCTACCTCTACCATGCTTCTTCTAATGCAATGAAATTTAGATATGAAGAAATAAGCTAGCACTAGGATCATGTTCCAAATCAATTAAGCAACTCCATAGACTCCATATGTTGAAGCTCCTAGATTTCTTATTCCAGTTGCTAAGATTTTTATAGCTATTGTCAAGTTCTGTTATGCTCAATTTCTTTAATGATGACATAGCTTCGCCAAATTTTGTAGAAAAAATATCCATTGGGATTCCTTTAATAATACTTTTCCAAGTTGCATTAAATACATTCATTATTAAAGAAAAGTTAACAAAATGTTTTCAAATTAGATTATCCTTTTAGTTTTGCCCAATAATGATTGTCTAAACTATTATAGTAATGTGTTGTGGTTTAAGGGATGCGAGGGAGAAGCATAAAAGTGGTGATCAAGAGGGCTTGCATACCATCAATATTAATAAAAGCTGTATATAATACTTCATTGATACAAGCTTTCACCTCTTTGTTATTACACCAAGTAAACTAATTTCCAATGAAACCCAAGCAAGTCAAATCCATATCATGAATAAAGCTGGAGAATTCAAACTAAGCCTCACCATTGCTAAATTTTTTGCTACTTTTTTTATTGCTACACATGTAAGTCATTAATGTGCCCTGCAACAAATAACGGTCCACCAAACATAGAACTATCACTAATTTTGTCCCAAGTTAATCAATAGTTTATATAGTATTTTGATACATGCTCTATGCAAGACCTTAAAATCTTATTATTATATCAACTCACCAAGATAGGAACCATCTGTGAAGAATGATCCATAATCTCAAACTTGCCCAATTCTGCGATAGTGCTACAATGTCCATAGATAGACTAGTCGAAGGTTAGACAAAGTAGTCCAAGAATTTTTCAAAAAGTTTAACATTCTTACAATAACTAAAGGTCTCCACATGAGTTTCCAAGAGATAAATCATGAAGGCTATATTCCTCCTAACAAAATATAGTAGGTAGCCATGAGATTTAGCTACTTTAATCCCACAGATATCCACAAAAAAATATGATCATAATTTATTATCAAAAATACCATTACCACTAGGCATAATGGTTTCATTTGTTATTTAGTATCCTTGTTAAAACTACTTCTTATGGGAACAACAATTACATAATAGCAAGTAGTGCTTGGATAATTAATGAAATTGATCATTCAACTTCGATAAAGGAATCATTGCAATATAGTAAAATCGAAGAGATGTAAAGCTCACACAAGATGAGATTTAATATAACATAGTAATATAATCAATTTGAAATAATGCATTTGAAGAAATTTGATAAATCACATAAAAATATTTCATTACGAGGCACCAAGGGATCGGGTATAAGATCCTAAATCATCAAATCAGGTATAAATCAATATGTCTCATAAAATGATGTAAAGCATAACAAAATAAAATATTGAAATATATTGAATATAAAACATTTAATTACATAAAGATCTTTCAGATTAGTCCAATGAATACTATTTTATCTTGTTTGAACCAAGTTTGGAGTTACTATGAATTATTAGAAAAAATAATCATAAATAATAATAAATTATTATTTTAATGTTAATTTAACTTATGTTAAATGTGAAATGAGACAAATAGAAATTATATAATGTGACCAAAATAAAGAAATATAAAGCTCACATGAGAGAAAATAGAAATTATATTATAATATAACAAACTCAAGGCCTAAAGCATCAAGTAATGATATAAATCATACAACAAAGATACATTCTGAGATATTATGATGATCAACTATAACATCATCGATGTTTAAATTTGGTACAACTAAAAATGTCTCATTATGCATGTTAAAACCCTAGAAATAAAATATTTAAAAATATAAGAATAAATATTTATTTGAATAGAATTTGATGAGCCAATTCCAAGACATTTGTTTTGTCTCAATCAAACCTCATCTAAAATTACTATAAGTTACTAAAGTAATAAAGCACACATAATTATAAATTTTCATATTAATGTTAAGTGAGCATATATTAAATTCAAAAAGTGATAAAATAAAGCAATATAATATAATAAAATTAAGACAATATAAAGGCAACATAAGAAAGGAATTAAAGTTTCACAACTTCAAAAAATCAAAGAAAAAAATTGACAAAATAAAATATTTTGTAAAGTTAAATTCAAAGTTATTAAGGAGATCATGTATAAAATCCTAGATGGTCAAATAAGATATGATTCAAAATTCTTTACAAAGCACACTAAAAAACTAGAACAAAATATTTTAAAATAAGAAAATAAATATTTTGTTTTAGAATTCATCAAGTTAGGTAGAACTATATTTTTTCAACATAATTAGGGTTCATTTTGAATTACTACAAATTAAAAATTAAATAACTAAAAAAATCTTTTAAAACTACTATATATATATATATATATATATTCAAAGAAAAACTTATAATGGTCACATGAAAAGAGAGTTAGATTAATAAAGTAATATAACCAAATCAAAGAGAAATATGTAGAGAAATCATATAATTTATGCTAGAAAGGAATACCCCAAGACACTGAGCAGATCAACTGTCACATCCTAGATTGTCGAATATGGTGTGAATTCAAAGTAATTTTTTGTAAATAATAAAATAAATAACCAATGACTCTATTCAAATTTTTTTTCTTGATAAGACATTATTAAGAATTATTATGAATTAAAAAAAATAATCTTAAAAAATAATAAATTATTATTTAAAAATTAAAGAAATAAAATATTAAACTTAAAATGAGTTATATTGAAATAATATAAAATAATCAAATCAAAGTGATGTAAATGTGACATGAGAAGATAATTAGAGTATCTTAGAAATACAGCCAAACCAAATCGAAAAGTTTGAATAAATGATAAATTATATCAAATATTTGCATCTAAGATATTAAGATGTATGAATGTAGCATTCTTGATTATCAAGATGAGTTTGAAGACTTTTGTTTCTTTTTTATTAGACCTCAATAGCAATTACTATGAATAATTAAAGTGATAAACATAAATAATGATAAATTATTACTTAAAATTTAATTAAGTATTCTTTTAAAGTATAAAGGACACAAATTAATGTCATATGCTTTTAAAAAAATTATAGTCATCTAAAGATAACACAAAAGAAGAGTTAGATTTACATAGTAACATAACCAAATCAAACTAAAATTTTATATAAAAATTGATAAATTAGATGAATAATTTGCATTGAAAAATAATAAAATGTTTGACTATGAAATCCTTGAACATTAAATCAAGCACAAACCAAAGTATCTCAAAAAGAATGCAAAAAAACCAGTCAAATAGTACACTCCAAACTACTAAAATGAATATTTAATTAGATAGTGGTCATTGAGATGAGTTAGTTGATAATTTTTCACCTCAATAAAAAATCATTCAGAGTTACCAAATTGGTAAAAATAGCAAAACAAATATTATTTTAATATTAGCTAAGTACATATTAATGTTGAAATGATATAAACTGAAGAAATATAATATAGCCAAATTAAATCAATCTATAGGAGACATGAGATGAAATTTATAGTTACATAGTAATATTGTTGTATCAACAAGAAAGATATTAAAAAATGAGATATCAATTACTAGAAAGTTGTATTTCATACTACTAAAGAGATCAAGTATAACATATGATCATCAAAATGGGGTATGAATTCAGATATCTTTTAAAACATGCCCAAAATCTAAAAAATAATATATTAAAAATAACAAAAAGTGTTATTAATTACATAAACTTATAATTTGAGTCCAACAGTATTTGATTTGTCTTGATTTGAACTTATTTAGAATTATTGTTTACAACAACAATAAATAAACACAAAAAATAATAAATTTAAATTCGTGAATAAAAAAAATTAAAGTGATTTAAATGTCCCAAGATAGAATAATTTGAGCTTCTCTATAATATAATAAAATGAAAATTATAATTTTGATGAAGTTAGATAAATTTGGTGGAAAATTTTCATTCCAAATTATTTAGGTGTTCTATTGTAATATCGTCGATCATCAATTCTTGTATGCATCAAAACTTTTTTTAAAACATGTAAAAACCCCCAAAAAATATAATATTTAATAAATATCAAATGAAGAATGTTTAATTGAATAAGGCTTATTGAGAATAGTTTGATGATGATTGTTTCATTTTGATAGAAACTTGTTTGGAATTATTGCAAATTACCAAAATAAATAAGCATAAATAAAAGTAAAAAAATATTGATGTTGAAGTGAGATTAATTAAAGCATTGTAATATAATCATATGAAAATGATGTGAAGCTAACATAAGAGGACTTTTAGAATTACTCAGTGGAAAAAAAATTTGAATAAATGTTATAATTCGTTTGTGATAGTTGCTTTCCAAGATAAAAAGGAGATTGTGTAGAACATATTAATAATCAAATTATGTATGAATTAAATTTAAGGTGAAGTGTGCCAAAACTTAGAAAATAATTTTTTGAATTACATAGTAATTAAACTTAATTAGGATGTGTTCATTTAGTGAGTATTACGATATTTTTTCTCTTGATCATATTTTTCTTAGAATTTATAAGAATTACCAAATTAAATAAGCATTAATAATTACAAATTATTATGTTATTATTATGTTAGTATATATTCAACAAATGAGATAAATCAAAGGAATGTAAAAACACAAATAAAACAACTGTTAACAATTGCATGAGTGGACATGTAGAGCTAGCAAGAAATATAACCAAATCAAAGTGATAAATTTCAAAAAAATAATATAAATTATAGTAGAAAGCAGCATTCAAAATAATAAGGGGATAACGAGTAACATTCTTAGACATCTAATAAACTATGAATCAAAATATCTCAAAATGTAGGCTAACTCCTTAAAAATAAACTATTTAAAAAATTTATAAATATATTTAATTTGATATAGCTCCATGATATGAGTTTGACAACATTTCTTATTCTCTATAAAATCTCATTTAGAATTATTAGAAATTGTAATAACAAATAAATGTAAATGACATTACTTTTTTATTTAAATATGAAGTAAATTATATTAAAGCTAAAGGGAGATAAATTAAAGCAGTATAATATAAACAAATAAAAGACACTTAAAGGTGACATAAGAGGAGAACGAGAGTTTCATATTAACATAAGAAAGAAAAACAAAAATAGTAAAAAATGTGTCATATTAAATGAAAAATTTACAATACAGGATACTAAGGAGATATAGTGTAATATCCTCGATTGTCAAATCATTTAGAAATAAAAAGTCTAGTAAAGCATGACAAAACAATCAGACATTAAACATAGGAAAATACAAAATGCATGATTAATTAGATAAAGGCCATCAAGATGAGTATGAAGACTGTTTTTTTCTCAATCAGAGCTTGTTTTGAATTAGTAGAATTACCAAAGAAAATGAACATAAATAATAACAATCTGCTTTTTTAATATTTAGTAAATATATGTTAAAGCTAAAATTAAGTAAATTAAAGTAATATAATAAAGAAAAAATAAAAGCGATGTCAAGTTCTTATGCGAAACAATTGAGAGTTACAATGTATTGTAACTAAATGATGGCAAAACATTTGAAAAAATGAGTTTAGTTGTTATGAAAAGTTTCATTTTAAGGAATTAAGGAGTGCTGCTATGACATTCTTGTAATCAAACCATGCACAAATAGAACTGCCATGTAAAGAGCACACAAACCATAGGAAACAAAATATTTAAAAATATAATAGCACCTTTTTAATTCGATAGTGGAGATGAGTCCAACGATGTATGCTTGTCATAAAAGACCGCGATAAGATAGCTATGAACGATAAAAGTAGATAAAAAAATAATATTAAATTATTACTCTTATATGATGAGGAAATAAAATACAGACAATTTGGCATAAATTACAACAATGTGATATAATTAAGTAGATGTGATATAAATGACACACAAGTGGAGTATTAGAGTTTCATAGTAAAATAATAAAATCCAAGGAAAATTTTTCACAAAAGAGGTAAATTATTGGAGAAATTTGCATTTAAATGTACTAGAGAGTTTTATTGTAATATCCCCTATAGTGAAATCTTGCATGAATCAAACAACCACATAAATTGTGTCGAATCGCTACTAAAGAGATAAATTTACAAATTGTATTGTAACTAAATAAAAGCGATACAATGGTCACATGACATGATTAGTAGAGTTACAAAGTGACATAAACATATCTATGTAAAAAGTTTAAAGAAATGCTACAAAATATATAAGAAAGTTGCATTCTAAGATTTTTTAAAGATTAAGTTTAGCATCCTCTATCGTATAATTTGGTTTGCTTAAAAAATAGCTCATAAACAATGAAAGCATCAACAAAAAATATATTTAAATATATAGAAATGAATATTAAATTTGAAGGAACTCATCGAGATTAATCAAATAATGTTTGTTTAATACACATCAAACCATGTTTAAGGATAATTCTTCTCATAGTAATAAAAAAAATAAATTTTTAACATTTGAATAAATGACTTTAATTATAGTCATATTACAATATTACAAAAATTTAAAGAGAAAAATTGAAGAAATGAAATAAGTGGTTTTGGGATGTTTCATTAAACAATAATTAGTTGATACAGTGTATAATTGTTGATGGTCAAATCTTGTATGAATGAAAATATCTAGTAAAATATGTTAAATTTTAGCAAATAAAACATTTAAAAACGTAAAGGTGATTACGTAATTTCATTGAGCTCACTGAGACAAGTCTAATGATATTTTTCAACTTCATCGAACGACATATTGAATTTCTTTAAATTTAAAATGAAAATAGATACCAATACAATTAAATTATATTTTTTGATATAAAAAAATTAAATATTTAAAAATATAAAAATAAATATTTAATAGGATAGAGATTGGTAAGATGTGTCCAACAATGTTTGTCATATCTCTATCAAACCTTTGTTTGGAGTTATTAAGAATATCAAAATAAATAATAAATTAATGTGTTAGAATCAATAAAAATATATATTAAATGTAAAATGAGATAATTGAACTATCACCAAATCATAGCAATGTGAATGACTCAAGCGAGGGAATTTGGAGTTATATTGTAGTATAACTAAATAAACATGATCAATATGAAGAAATGAAATAAATTTAATGAAAAAGGTGCATTCTAAGATACTATAGCGATTGAAAATAATCTCTTACAATGTCAATTTTGGTATGAGTAGACATGAATTATAAAGCATGACAAAACCATACAAAATTATATATTTATTAATATAAAAAAAATCTAAGTTTAGTTGGTAGAGCACATGCAAATGTGTCTAATGACCTTTGTTTCTTCTTAATCAAGCCACATTTGGAATTAACATGATTTAACAAAAAAAATATATAGAAATAATTTAAAATAACTATTCTATCTCAAGCAAGAAATATAATAATGTTTATATGAGATAGATTAAAGGAAAGTAATACAACTAAATCAATGTAATGTAAAGGTTAAGTTCTCAACTTAAGATTGCTAATAACTTACCCAAAGTCAAAAAAACATCTATAGAAACAAGATAAATTGCATGAGAAAGTTGTACTCCATGATACTAATAAGATTTAGTGCAACATCATAAATCATTAATTAAGGTACGAACCTAGAGGTCATAAAAGACATGCTATTAGCCTAGATAAAAATATTCAAAATAATTAAAATAAATAATTAATTGATTTAAGGACATCGAGATGAGTCAAACATTGATTTTTTGTCTCAATTAGACCTCTCTTAAAATAACTTAGATTTACTAATGTAAAAAAATTTAAAAATAATAATAAAATTTTTTTAATAGTAAGAAAATAAATAATAAAAATCAAATAAAATAAATTGAAGCAATACAATTTGGCAAAATCAATGTTATGTAAGGGTCACATGAGAGGAGATTGATAGTCTAATAGTGACATAATCAAATTGGCATCATGAATTTGAAGAAAAGTAATAAATTGAAATGGAAAGTTACATTTTAAGAGCTAAATAGATTATGGGTGACATCATTGATTATTGAACCAGTTATGAATAAAATTATCTAATAAATCTTGTTAGAATATAAAATATAAAATATATGTAAATGAATATTAATTCGGATAGAGCTCATCGTGATGTGGTCTTGTGATGTTTGTTTCTGCTTGATTGGATCTTGTTTAGAATTGCTACTAATAATAAATTTAAATAAGCGTAAATTATTTTAAATTATTCTTTAAAGAAATAATACTAAAGTAAAACTTAGAAAAATTGAAGAAATTTTCTATATTTAAAGGAAAAATGATAAATTTGTCACAAGAGTAGAGATTTAGAAACTTATAGCAATATAAACAATTCAAGGAGAAAACTTTAAAAAGTAAGATAAATTGTACGATAAAATTACATTCAATAATACTATGTTGAAAAAGCATAACATCAAAAATATCCAAATTAGTTACAAATCGAAATGGCTCATAAAGCATGCCAAAATAAAAAAAAATTTTAACAATATAAAGAAGAATACTTAATTAGATAGAGTTCATCAAGATCTATCAATACACATTTCTTCCTCCAAAAGCTCTTGTTTAGAATTTCTATGAATTACAAAGTAAATAATTTAAAATAAAATAAATTATTATTTTAGTGTGAAATAAAGTTATATTTATGCTAAAATGAGATAAACTAAACTAATATAATATAACAAAATTAAAATAATATAACTGTCAAATTTCAAGAGAATTAGACCTTCATGACAACATAAACAAACAAAAAAAAAACATTTGAAAAATGAGATAAATTATATGAAAAAGTTAATATTTGAGATACTAAGGACATCATATGTAACATCCTAGATAATAAAATTAGTTATAAATCAAAATAACATGTAAAAAATTTAAAAATTAGAGTAAATAAGATATCTAAAAATAAATATTTCATTAAATAGAGATTCTTAATGCAAGTCTCACAATGTTTATCTCATTTGAATTAGACATCATTCATAATTCAAACGAATTACTAATGTAAATAAACATAAACAATAATAAATGATTATTTTAAAATAAATTAAATATATATTAAACCAAAAATGGGATAAACTAAAGTAATATATTAGCAAATAAAAGTGATGTAAAGGTCTCACGATATAAGATTAAGTGTTCCATAATAATAAAACAAAATCAGAGTGAAAAATTTAGAAAATTAGAAAAATGTTATGTCAAAATTATGTTATAAGACACAGAGGAGACAGTGGAAAAGATCTTTAATCATAAAATTATGTACTAGCTAAAATGACTTGTAAGACATAATGACAAGTTAGAAAATATAATATTTAAAAATATAAAAAATTAATATTACATCTAATTGAGTCATTCAGGATAAGTTTAATAGTGTTTATTTCATCTTAATCAGACTCTATTAGATGATTGGGGAATTAGAGTTTTATAATAACATAGTAGAATCAAATACAAAATGTTGAATAAATGAGATACCTTAAGTGGGAAAGTTGTATTCCAAGATACAAAGAAGATCATTTGTAACATTCTTGATCATCAAACAAAGTATATATCAAAATACCATGTAAGGAACGCAAAAACACTAGGAAATAAAATATTTTAAATAATAGAATTTAATATTTAATCTTGTTAAGGTAGCTCATAGACGTTTGAATATGATTTTTTTGTCAAATCAAACCTCATTTGAAATTATTGAGAATTAATAAAGTAAAAAATACAAAACATAGTAAAATATTATTATTTTAATATTAAACAAATATAAATTGAAATTAAAATAAGATAAATGAAACGTACATAATAAGATCAAAGATTATTAAGGTCAAATAAGAATTGAATTAGATTTTCAAAGTAACAAAACTAAATAAAAGTGAAACATTTCAAGAGATACAATAAATTGTATAGGAATGTGGCACTCCAAGATGCTAAAAAGTTTTTCCTTGATCACAAAATAAAACACAAATCAAGATGCCACTCAAGGGATGTAAAACTTAAAAAAAATTAATTTTATTGCACTCATTAAGATTTGTTTAATGTTGTTTGTTTCAATTTGATGAGTCCTTATTCGAAAATATAGTTAATATTATTAAAATAGGCATTGAATTAGAAATAAGATAAATTGAAGGTCATGTGAATGGAGATATGGATTTTTTAGTATTATAACCAATTTAATGAGAAACATTTTAGGAAATGAGATGAAATGTATTAGAAAGCTATATTACATGGTACAAGGAGATAGAGTCCAGCATCCTTGTTATCATAATTCAAAATGTCACATAACCTATGCCAAATGTTTAGATAAATATATTTAAAAATATAAATTGATTATTTAATTTGATAGAAGTAGTCTAAAAGAGTAAAACTTTTTTCATCAGCATCAAACCACATTAAAAAGTTTTGCTAACTACCAAATAAAAAGACATACATAAAATTTATTATTATTTTGATATTAAGTAAAATAATATTAAAATAAAAATTAGATAAATTAATAAATGTTATAAGGATAAATTTAAGCAATGTAAATGTCACACATGAAAAGATTTAGAGTATCAAAGTAACATAACTTAATAAAAGCAAAATGTTACAAGACATGAGTCAAATTTTTTGGGCAAGTTGAATTACAGGAAACTAAGTAGATGGGGCTTAAAATGCCAAATTAGTAAGTTTTTTAAAAATAAAAATACCTCCCAAAGCATATCAAAATCCCAAAAGATAAAATACAAAAAATATTTAAAAAATTATTTATTAAGATTGAGCTCATTGAGATGAGTCCATTGACCATTATTTAATCTCAATCAAACTTCAATTGAAATGCTACAAAATACTAAAAATTTAATTATAAAAATATTTTATTATTATTTTAAAAAATTAAATAAAAATTAAACCCAAAATTAGATAACTTGAAGCATTATAATTTAACAAAACCAAAGTGATATAAATGTCACACAATTAGAGGTATTGAGTTTCATAGTAACATAGGCAACTTAAAATAAAAAAATAAACAAAGAGATAAATTATTTGGGAAAACTATATTGCAATATACTATAGAGATAGAGTTTGCATTCTTGATTATAAAATCTAGTATGAATTAAAAAAACCTCATATATAAGGCAAAAACTTTATGAAATAATATATTTAACTTAATATAAGTCATCGAGCTGAGTCCAACGACGATTTTCTTCTCTTCCATCAGACCTCATTTGAACTTTCTATGTTTTGTCAAAATAAGAAAACATAAATAATAATAAACTATTATTTTAGCATCTGTGAGTATAAATTGAATGTAAAGTGCAATGAATTTAAGAAATACTATTACCCAAATTAAAGCAGTGTAAAGGTTGAGCAATATTAGAAAAATTTGAGAACATGTGATAAATGTTACAAGAAAGTTGATTTCTATAGTAATAAGGAGATCACATGCATCACCATTAATCATTAAATTAGTTATGAATTGAAATGTCTGACAAATTATGCCAAAAACTTAACATAATAAAATATTTAACAAATATGAATAATAAAATTTAAAAGGATAAAGCTCCTCTAGATTAGTATAACTATGTTTATTTCTTCTTGATTTCACCTTTTTTTGAATTGCTAAGAATTAATAAAATGAATACTTATAATATTAATAAATGATTGTCTTCAAATTAAACAAACACTTATTAAGGTAGAATTGACATAAATTGGAGCAATGTTAAATATCCCAATAAAATTGATGTATAGGTCTCAAAAAAAGAGGGTAAAATATTATAGTAATATAATAACATCAAATAAAAAATTAGAAGGAGTGGAATTATACAAGAAAGTTGCATTATAAGATACTATGGAGATTGAGGATGACATCCTAGATAATCAAATCTAGTATGAATAAAAATGAATCAATAGGTGTGCCAAAATCCTAGAAACAACATTTATCAATATAAGAGTTAAGATTTATTAATAAGTTGCATTTGGATTTACTACGAATTATCAAACTAAGTGAGTAAAAAAATAATAAATTGCCATCTCTTGTTAAAGAAGAATAAAATAAAGCTATCATGTGTTAAATTTAAGGAAAGCAACATAACTAAATCTAATTGAAGAAGTTTAGGATATGCAATAAATTATATGAAAGAGTTGCATTCAAAGATACTATGGACATCAAGTGTAACATCATAAATCATCAAATTAGTTGTGAATCAAAATACCACATCAAGTGCGCAACTATCCTTACAAATAAAGTATTTTAAATAATGAAATTAAATATTTAAATTTATTGAGATCATGAAAATGATTTTGAATATGTTTGTTTCATCTCAATTAGATCTTGTTTGTAATTACTAAGATTTCCAAGAGTAAAAATGTAAAAATAATAAGAAAATAATATTTTAATACTAAGAAAATCTATATTAAAGTTAAAATATGATAGATTAAAGCAATGTAATAAGACCAAATCAATGTGATGTAAGGTTAAATGAGGGAAAAATTAGTGTTTTATATTGATATAATTAAATAAATGCTAAAAATTTGAAGAAAGCTAATAGATTATAAGGGAATATTGCATTCCAAGATACCAAGAACTTTTAGTTTAACTTCCATGGTGATAAAATAGGGTTCCAATTGAAATACCATAGAAAAATGTCCAAGCTCCTCAAAAAAAAATATTTAAAAATATAAAAAATTAACACTTAATTGGATCTTACTTACACTATGCCTTATTTAAATTTACAATGAAATACAAAAATAAAAAAGAAAAAATTAAAAAAAATATGATTTTTTTTATTAAGAAAATATATATTCAAGTTGAACTGAGCTAAGTTAATCTCCACACCATTGGAGATTTAGAGTTGTATAGTCATATAAACAAATTAAAAGTGAAACATTTGAAGAAATAAGATTAGTAAAGCTAGATTCAAAGACACTAATAAGATGTAGTATCACATCCACATCCTCAAATAAGGCATGGACAAAAATATCTAGTAAAGTGGGCTAAAATAGTTGAATAAATATTTAAAAATATAAAAATGATTTTTTAAAATTTCATAGATCTCATTGAGATAAGCCTAAGGATTCTTTTTTCGTCTCCATCATACCCCATTAGAAATTTCTATAAATTACAAAAATGAATAACCTCAAATAATACAAAATTATTTTTTTAATATTAAGTTAAAATGTTTGAAAAATAAAATTATAAGAATTGAACCAATTTAATAAAGTCTAATTAAGATGATTTAACAATCATAAAAGCAGAGTATTAGAGTTTAATTTCAATATAACCAATCAAAAGAAAAAACATTTGAAGAAATGAGATAAATTTTAATGAAAAGTTGAATCTTGAGATACTAAGAGATTGTGTGTGTTATCCTTGATTAATAGATCATTTATAAAACAAAATATTTCATAAAGCAAGCCAAAAGATTAGGAAAAATTTAAGAAACACATAATTGAATATTTATTTGGATTAAGCTCATCACATTGGGTCCAATGATTTTTGTTTCATCCTAATTAGACTACATTTAGAATTACTACAAATTATCCAAACAAATAAGCATAAATGTTAATAAATAATTATTTTTGCATTACAAAATTAATATTAGAAGTCAAATAAAATAACTTAATGTAATGTATTACAACAAAATCAATGTGATATAAGGATCTAAAAGGTGAGGGATTTAGAGTTTCATAATAATAAAACCAAATCAAAGTAAATAAATTAAACTAATGAGATCAATTATACAAGAATGATGCATTTCATGGTACTAAGGAGATCGAGTTTAACGTCCTTGATCGTCAAGATAGATATGAATGAAAATAACTCATGAAGGGTGCAAAAAACATAGGAAGAAAAATTTTAAAATATAAAGATGAATATTTAATTAGATAAGGTTACTTAACATAAGTTTAACTATGATTTTTTTCCTCCATTCAAGCACATTTAGAATTTCTATGAATTATTGAAGTAAAGAAGCTCAAATAAAAAGAAAGTGTTATTTTAGTGCAAAGTTGAAAATTTTCAAAGCTAAATAAGGTAACTTCAAGCAATGTAATTAAAAAAATTAAAGCATTGTACATGTCAAAGAAAATAATATTTAATTATACACAATAAAAAAAGAAAAAATCAAAGAATAATATTGAATAATATAAAAATAAATATTTTAAAGTGAATTATGACGAATTACCAAGGTTATGAGAATAAATAATAAGAAATTATTATTTTTAAATTAAGAAAATATAAATTAAAGCTAAAATGATATAAATTTAAGCAATTTAAAATAAGCAAATCAAAGCGATGTGTAAGGTGATGTTATATGAGATCCCGATTTAAATAGCTATATAACTAATTCAAAGTAAAAAAAATTTAAGAAAGTATGATAAATTATATAAGAAAGTTGAATTCTAAGATACTAAACTTATATACCAAATGCAGTTCACTCTATTGACTTTGATTTAATCTCAATCAGGTCTCATTTGTAATTCATCTTAATCACCAAAACAAATAAGAATAAATAATAATGAAATATCTTATAATATTAAGAAAATATTTTTTAAAAATAAATTGAGATAATATAAAGCAAATGTCATATAATAAAATTTAAGCGATGTAGAGGATGCATGATACAATATTTTAAGTAACATAGTAATGCAAAGAAAGCTAAAAAAGCTTTTATGAAATAATATAAATTATATACAAAAGATTAATCCCAAGGTACTAGGGAGATTGAGTGCAGCATCGATGAACATTAAGTTACGTATGAATCAAAATGTCTTGTTAGCCATATAAATTCTTAAAAAAAATACCTTAAAATTTAGATGGTAATATTAATTGAATAGTGCTTATTAGACAAGTCCAATAGTATTTATTTCACCATGATGGAGCCTTAATTAAAATTATTACAAATTATTAAATAAATAGGAATGAAGAATCACAAATTATTATTTGAATATTAAGTATATTTTAAAAGTAAAATGAGATAAATTGAAGAAATAATTTCTTACAAAATTAAAGTTTGTTAAAGGCCACATGAGAAGAGATTTAGAGTTATATATTATTATAAAAAAGTTTAAGTAAAACATTTGAAGTAATAAGATTTGTTAAAAGAGAAAATTGTATTCTTGGAATACCGAAGAGATGGATTATAACATTCTTCATCATAAATTTAGCTATGAACAAAAATGTCTTATATAGGGTAACTTGAAAGGAAAAATATGAAAACAAATATATAAATGTGAATAATATTTGGATGGAGCTCGTCAAGGCTAGTCCAATGATGTTTGTTTCGTATTGAAGTAACAACATTTGGAATTAGTGTAAATTTGAAAATATATTAAATAAAAATAATAATAAATTCATATTTTAAATATAAGGAATATATAACAGTGATGAAGTGAGATAAACTGAATGGATATAATTTAACAAAAAATAAAAAATTTAAATAAATGAAATAATTTACATAACAAAATTACATTTCCAAATTTAGGATATAGATTGTAGCATCCTTCATCATCAAATCTTGTATAAATCAAATTGACTAACAAAACATCCAAAAATTTTTAAAAAAAATTCTCTAAAACTAAAAATAAAAATTTAATTTGGTAGAGTTCATTGACATTATTGTTTGTGTAGATTGAACCTATTTTTAATTTTTAATCAATAAAATAATTAAATAATAATAAATATATTTAAATTATTATTTTACTATTATATATATATATATATATATATATATATATATATATATATATAAACTAAAATAAGATGAAGTAAATCAATCTATTATAATAAAATCAAAGTAATACAAAGATAATAGGAGAAGAGAGATAGTGTTAAGTAATAATATAATTAAATTAGAGTGAAAGATTTGATGGAATGTGTTAATTTTATTGTATATTGCATTCCAAGAAAATAGTTAATTAATACTTTTGCTTATTTACTCTGTAAGGTCATATTAATTCTAAACAAGGTCCATCCATGATGAAACAAAAGTCATTTGACCCATCTTGATGAATTATAATGAGCTAAATATTAATTTTCATATTGCTTAAACTATTTTCTAAGGATATGGCGTGATTCATGAGTTATTTTTGTTTATACACGATTTGAGGATCAAGGTTGTTGCATAGTATCTCATTAGAACTTGAAATGAAACTTTTTGATATAAAGTTTATCTAATTTGACTTCTTGAAATTTATCCATTAGTTTTGTTTTATTATGGTGTTACTCTAATTCTCCTCTCATGTGACCAATAATCACTTTTATTTTTTATTCTATATTTCTTTAAATTATCTTTTTTAACATTGGTATATGTATATATATACTATAACATTGCTCTAATATGTTATTATTTTTTAATCATAATTATTTTGATAATTCATACAAAATTAAAACTTAGTCTAATAGAGATGATCCAAAAGATGTTGGATGCATCTCAAATGTCAAGATCTAGTTAACAAATTATGTTTTTTCATTTTTTAAAATTATTTTAATTTTTTGGATTTGTCATACTTTCCAACAAATTTTTATTCTTGCTAAATTTGAAAATCAAATATAATACACTTGATATTCTTAATATGTTGGAATGCAACTTTCCTATACAAGTTAACTCATTTCTTAAACTTCTTTTATTTGATTTCGTTGTTTAATTTGGTATCTTTAATTCTCTTGTCATGTGCCCCTTACGTCACTGTGATTTAGTTTGATTATATTGCTTCAATTTATCTCATTTCAACTTTTAAATATATCAACTTAATATTGAAAATAAATTTTGACGTGATTTATGCTTATTTATATTGACAAATTGTAGTTGTTAAAAACAAGGTCTAATCGATAAAAAATAAACGTCATTGGATTCACTTAGATAAGCTTTAATAATTAAATATCATTTTTTACATTTTTAAATAGTTAATTTTTTATGATTTTCATAAACTTTATCACATTCAAATTTGTTTTATTTGATGATGGAGGATGTTAAACTTAATCTCTTTAGTATCCTAGAATGATACTATTAAAAGTTATTCATCTCACTTCATGAAATGTTTTGCTTTAATTTTGTTATATTACTACCTTACTCCTAATCTCATCTCTGGTGACATTTATATAACTTTTTTTTGCTTTTGTTACACTTATTCAATTCATTCTATTTTAACTTCAATACACATTAAATTGCCACTAATGTACTTTGGTAATTTATATTAATTCAAAATGAGTCTTGATTAAGATGAAATAAATATCATTGGTGTTATCTCATTGTGTGTAATGTAATTAAATATCAATTTTTATATATTTAGATACCTTTTAATTGTCTTAGAATTGTTTACTATAAACTTTAGTAATGACTTAATTAGATAATGCATGATGTTACTCTTGATCTTCACAGTATCTTGGCATGGAAGATTTTTGTATGATCTATCATTTTTTCCAATTGTTCCCTTTGATTCAATTATATTACCATGTAACTCTAAATCTTAACAAGTGCGACATTCATATTTCTTTGTTTTGGTTGTAATATATTGCTTTAATTTATGTCTTTACAACATTAATATACATTGACTTAACATTAAAATAAGATTTTTTTTGTTGAAGTTTATTTATTTTTGTAATTCTCATTGAGGTGTAAGTGAGGTCTAACAAATGTCACTGGACTTTTTGTAATGAGCTTTATTGAATTAAAAGTTCATTTCTATATTTTCTAAAATAGTTTACTTTGTAATGTCTTAGCTTTGTTTCAATCAATGATGTTGTGCTCAATCTCCTTAGTATCATGGAATCCATCTTTCTTCTGTAATTAATCACATTTCTTAAACTTTTTTAGTTGATTTGGATATATTAATATGTAACTTAAAATCTCCACTTTTTTGTCATTATGTGCCTCTTATTTAGTTGTATTAAATTAATTTAATTTATCTCATTTTTTCTTTGTATTTATTTACTTAAAATTAAACAAAATAAATTATTTTTTGTTATTCTTTATTTTTTAGTAAATAGAAGTACTTCCAATTGTTGCTTTATCAAGATGAAATAGATATCATTATAACTTGATAAGCTTTTTCAAATTAAATATTCATTTTGATAATTTAAATTTTTTTTTCTTTTTTTCTGTATGCTTTAAAAGGCATTTCAATCATAATTGATTTGATGATTATGAATATTATGGTTGATCTCTTTTGTTCCATATAATGTAATCTTCTTGAAACAATTTATCTTAATGATTGAACCTTTTTGTGTTCATTTATTATATTACATTATAACTCTAAATCTCTGCACCATTTATCTTGACAATACTTTTAATTTTGTTACATTAAATTCTTTTAATTAATTTTATTTCAATTCACATATATATATATAATATAAAATAATAATTTAATTTTTTTGTGATTGTTTGATTTTGTGATTCAAAGAAATTCAAAATGAGGTCCAATTAAGACAAAAAAATGTAATTAGATTCATCTTAACAAGGATTATCTAACTAAATATTTCTTTTTATAATTTTTTAAAAACTTTACTTTTACAAATTTTTGTGCTTTTAAACACAAATTGTGACACAAAACTTTGGGTGATTGAGCTTGTAAAAAAAGATTTTCTAAGTATCTTGGAACGCAACATTCCCATAAAATCTGTCTCAACAATTCATTTACGTTATAACTCTAACTATTCTCTTGTGTGAGCATTACTTGTGTTTGATTTGGCTTTATTACATGGTTAAATTCATCTTATTTCAACTTTAATATTTATTTTGTTAGTATTAAAAAAAAATTCGTTATCATTTATATTTAATAGTTTTACTAATTAATTTTTTTTAAAATATTTGTATTTGCTTATTGGCACACTTTACGAGGTGTTTCAACTTGTGTCTTATTTTAACTCTCTACAACATTAAACTCAATCACCGCAGTAGGTTGGAATGTAATTTTTCTGTATAAAGTGTCTTATTTCTTTAAATTCATTATTTTTGTTGTATTATATTACTATGATAGTCTTACTATCCCTCATTGAAGTTTAACTGAACTTTCAAATATATTTAATTTATTTTATAAGAGTGATTCATCATAACATATTTTTATTTAATTTGTTGAATTGTAGTAGTTCAAAAAAAGGTCTAATCGAAAATAATTGTCCCATTTTTTTCAAAAAATTCTTATTCAATTTAGTTAAATTTTAATGAAATTAAAATTCTAATTTTATGTGGTATTTATATTACTTTCATTTTGTTGCAATATATAACCTTATGTTATTTCTTACTTTAGCTTTAAAAATATTTGCATAGTATTAAATTTTTTTTATTATTTATGCTTGTTTACTTATGTAATGCATAATTATTCCAAATTATTTTTGGTCAACATTAAACAAATATTATTTGACTCATTTGGAAGAGCACTATCCAAATAAAAATTAATTTTTTAATTTGATAGTATTTTAGTTTTTAGGGCTTTAGCACGATTTAAGAGACATTACAATTCATAATAATTTTGACGTTGGAGGTTGCTACCCTTGATTTACTGATTATCCCCAAATACTAGTTTCACATATAATTTTTCTTATTTTGTCCAAATATTTTTCTTAGACATAGCTATTACATTAAGGAACTTTAATTTCGTCTCAAATGACCATTACATTCCTTCATTTTGCTTATGTTAAACTACAGTAATTTGAATTCTTTTAGCTTTAATAAATAAATTTAATTATTATGAAAATTATACTTTTTTATTTTTTTTGAATATTTAATTTGTTAAATCATATTATTTAAAAAGAAAATTTTTTGGAGATTAAACAAATGTTATCGAACTCATCTTGTTGGCCACTATTAATTAAATATTCGTTTTTAAATTTTTAAACAGTATTTTTCTAGAGATTATGCATATTTTAGAAGTCATTTTGATTTTATCTAATTTGATAATCAAGTTTGTTACAGCAAGTTTCCTTAGTGCCATATAGTCCATTTTTCATGTTCAATTTAACTAACATCTTCAAATTTTTTTTCTTGACTTTAATTGTGTTATTATGTAATTCTAAATCTAAAATTTATCCTATTTAAGATTTAATTTATATTTACTTAATATTAAAATAATATTATCTTTTTTCATTAATAATTATAAATTAATTTCAAACAGGTCCAATTGAGACAAATCAAATGTATATAGAATCATCTTGATCGGATCCTTTAAGTAAGTCACCATTTTTAAAAAATTTAAAATTTTTTTTTCGAAGATTTTGGAATGATTTAAAAAAAGTTTTATTCACATCTGATTTGAATTAAAGATGTTACACTTGGCCACCTTAGAAATTAAGGTGATTCAATACTTCTCATGTGATCCTATATCACTGCAAGTTTGTTATTTTACATTACTTCAGTTTATCTCATTTAAAGTTAAATAGATATTTTTCTAATATTAAAAAAAATGTCATATTATTTATACTTATTTATTTTTCTAATTCATAGAAATTTTAAATGAGATCTTATCAAGACAAAAAAAATCATTGTACTTGTTTTTCTGAGCTATATAAAAATTAGTATTCATTTTTATTTTTGAAAATATTTTATGTTCTATGCTTTAAAACAAATTTTTATTCATGCCTTATTTGATGATTAAAGATGTTGCACTTGATCTTTTTCGCATTTTTTGATGTGGCCATTTCATACAATTTATCTCATTTCTTTAAATATTTTGCTTAGATTTGGATATATTACTATGAGATATAATTTTGCTCTTGTGTGGCCTTTACGTTGATTGAATTAATTATATTGCAATACATAAATTTTTCCACATTTCAATAATGACATATTTTTTCTTAATATTAAATTAACCATTTATTATTTCTTATGCTGATTTAAATTAGTAAATTACTACAGTTACAAGCTTGGTCTAATTAAGGCAATACAAAAAGTTTACTGTTTATTTCAACAAGATTTATCAAATTAAATGTTTATTTTTATATCCTAAAATACTTCATTTTCTATATTTTGGACACATTTTATGTGATACATATTTTCGTAATCTAACCATCGAGAATGTTGTACTCATCTTGGTTAGTACTTTTTTATGCAGCCCTAAAATAAAAATTAAGTTATATGAATCCACTTTAGGTTGAAATTATATTTTCTTTAATTTTATTAATTTACATTTCTACAATTTATATCATTTTAGCTTTAGTATATACTTGATATTAAAATAATTGTTTAGTACTATTTATGCTTACTCAATTTTGCAATCAATAGTAATTCAAAACACAATTCGATTGAGATGTGATAAATATTGTTGGAATTTTCTTCAAGAGCTATATAAAATTAAATATGAATTTAAATTGTTTTTAAATATTTCATTTTTAAAACATTTTTTAAGTTTTAAAGGTCATTTTGGCTGGTACCTAACTTCTAGATGAAGTTACACTCGATAATAAAAATATAATGAAATGGAGCTTTCCTGAATAATTTATCTCATTACTACAATTATTTTTCTTCTATTTGGAGAAATTAAAATTAATATCTATTTCTTTTCTTGTATGAACCTTACATCACTTCGATTTGTTCATATAGTATTTCTTCAATTTATCTCCTTTTCTCCTTAACATATATTTATTCAAACTTAAAATAATATATTATTATTTTTTAATTAATTAATTTTTTTTTTAATTTTGATTAATTTAAAAAGAAATCTAATAGATTTGAATACGTGTAGTTGGACTCAACTTGATTAGATCAACCTATCTATAATTATTTTAAAAAAATTTAAATATTTTTATTGTATATGGTTTTTTATTTAAAATTTTTTCATTTGTACATTTTTGGAAGATTGAGTATGTTACACTCAATCTTCTGAAGATCATGGAATATAAAGTTCTTGCACTACTTATGTCATTTCTTCAAATTTTGATCTTAGATTTGGTCATATTAATTTGAAACTTTACTTCTTCTTTTATGTGACCTTGGCATCATTTTCATTTGGTGGTATTAAATTGTTTGAATTTATCTCATTTTAGTTTTAATATATATCTATATATATATATACTTAATATTGTAGTGGTAATTTATTATTGTTTAGGAATCTTTAATTTAGTAATAAGAAATAATTTCAAAAGAGAACTCACCTAAAGTGTTGTTTAATAAGAATGTGGTGAATTTCTAAAAATAAAAATTTAGTTTTCTTATAATTATTTTGCATAAATATTTCAAGTAATTTTTAATAAGGTAGAATAAATTTATATTAATGTACTTAAAAAAAATTTTATTTTATTTTAAAAGACTCTTAAGTTTTGTAAAAAAGAAATTAATAATAATTTCAAATATATACAAATGATTTTTATGTGGTTTGACTCATTAAACAAGCTTATATCTAATGCTGACAAAATCTAGGCAAAGAAAAATACTTAGTACAAGTATTTTGCAAAAATATGGTCAGTTTAAACCCTTATAACAATTAGACAAGTGAGATAGGCTATTAAAACCTTAAGATAAACTAAAATGTAAAAAGAGAACAATATCAACAACCAAAATCCTATGCTTGATGAAATCATTAAAAAGGCACAAATATCTTTATTAAATGAATAAAGGATTGAAAATGTTAATAACTTTGCTGAATGTGAGGGAATAGAATTTTAGGAGTTTAATGAATAAGTGACTCAATTGTGTGAAGAAAATATGATGGAAATGGTTGTTGACAACTTCAATATTTTTTCATGAAGCTTTTTTTTTATTGCATAAAAATTCATCTCTCAATTTTGTACTTTCCTTCCCTTATTTATATATAATTTCTAATGACTAAAAGCTCATACCAAACAAGAAAATTTAACCATTATTATTCTACTATTTGTATGTTTTTTAATTAAACAAAATTTTTTAATTAAAAGTTGCAAGGACTCAAAATAATGGCTAAATTAATCACTGCACATGAGCCAATGAATAAAAATGCTCCATGATTGTACGATCATGGAAACTATGCAATAAGATGAATTATTGAAAACTAGTGTAGATTAAAAATATGAGATTGATCTGGGCTATTTGATGTGAATCATGATCAGATGACTGGATTTATATCCAAAGCACAAAATGAATAAGGACATGTGGTCACGAAATAGAGTGAATAAATAGAGGAAGTAAATAGGCATTATAAAATGGTAAAAGAGATTAGGACCATCTTATGTCAAAATATGTGAAAAGATAGCTATTGTTACTACAATAATTCAAAAGCACGCATCAAGATAAAGCTGGAGTCTTAGGCCTAGATTGAAAACATTAGCCAGGATATTATGTTATTAAAGCCTTATGTGATAGTAATTGTTAGCATATTTAGGGTTGCTTGCCCATAGTTTGCTCAAGAGATCATCTCTCATGCATGCCAATTTTGTCATATTCATGATTTATGGCTGCAATATTGCTGGCCTAATCCAGAAAGTGTTATCATATTTGGCATTGAATTATGTGTCCCATTGATTCTTATATCAAATAGGATCAGGCTTGGTTATGTTGAATTGTAGTGCTTTAATGTAGCAATCTTCTTAATATAGCAACTGGTTGAAGCATACTTTGCCTCCACTAAATGGATTATAATTTCTTATGCTACATATTAATTATGGATTACAAAGATATTATTTATTTAAATTGATGGTTGAGATGATCAAGAATAGATCAAAAATATTAAAAGCCTAAATAATGTTTTGAGACAAATTTTAGTTTAATTTTTATGTCTTTTAATAAATATTTCAGTCAATATTAACATTCTAGTCAAAGTAGAATTGAAATAGCTAAAATTAAATTCTAAATACATCTCTTAGGGTTTGTAATTCTAATAAAGATAATCTTCATTTCATTTGACATTTACTCATCTATATTTTAAATCTCCCATGAATAGGGATATCAGCTACCTAAAAGAAAAAAATTCACAAAATAAAATTTATTAGAAATATTTTGAATTTTTTATCATCCAACGAAGCGCAATGGCTAGGAGTCAATAATACAACAATCTCCCCATTTTGATGATAACAAAACCTTTAATGAAATATATAAAAACATAATCTATTTATAAAAGATTATGCATAATAATTAAAGATAAACTCGTACATATTTTCTAATACTATAAAGCTCTCTTTTAATTTATTATTATTTTTAAAATTTTTATTCTCTCTCAAGTGATCTCTATCTTATTTTTTAAATTATTAACAACTTTTGAAACATTAAATTATTCATTAATTGATCATTTAATTTTTATAAAAAAAATTTTAATAATAGATTTATCCAAGGATTATGGTGTCAACTTACTCAAAATCTTTTAATTTTTTTTAAATTAATTTTCTTATAGCTATCACATAATGCATATTATTTAAGGATTATCGTATTAATTTTGATTTAAATTGTGCTACAAAAAAGAATAATCGTTATGATAAGAACAATTTTAACACCAACATAATTTCACTAACAACTAATTTTTTACGAAGACTATAAAGACATTTTTAAGTTTTAGAATATTCTTTACTTATGTACATTTTCTCTATTTCTTTCATTTGAATCTTTTAAACTTAATTCTTCAAATCTTATTTTTTTTAATTAAGGTGTATCATATCTTTTTTTTAGTTAAACATTATTTGTTAAATTTCCATACATACTACATTAAAGAAAGCAAGCAATTTTTTGTTCAACACATTTACATGTAAATGGGCTGCTTTTTATTATTACTTTCCATGAGAATTCAAAATTTTGGAATAAATATTAGCTATAATCCCACATGCATATGAAGCATATTTAGGTTGCATGTAATAGTGACTTGTAATGTTCTGAATAAAACAATGTAAAATATCATCATGCACACGCATATGAGATCTTTTTGCATTTGTAACGAAAACTCATCTAGTAAATCATTTTGCATTTTAAATTAAGCAAGTAGAGTGATTAAAATCACTAAATTCTTTAACTAATGATGCATGCTAATTAAAATTATTTTTAAATAAAAGTTGGCTCTTTCCATATTTTTTAAATAAAAGCCAACATTTTCTTTAATTTAATGAAAATGAAAAAGGTATTCATAATGTTCCTTTCATTTTTTATATTTTTATTTAAATTTTCATACCTTTTACAAACATAAAGTAATTGTTTAGCTGATTTCTTTTGGAATAATTTATCTCTTCCTCATTTGAGGATGCACTACATTCTTCATCCTCTGCTTCTCTTACTATCATGCAAAATACTTCTTGAATGTTGTCTTCCTCTTCACTAGTAGTGATTTCTTATGAATCATTCCATGCAAATTTTAGTTCTTTCTTCTTCTTAGAATTTTTATTCTGAAACTTTCTTGCAATGTTAACAAAATTTAGGTAATCCTTTTGAAATTAAGCAATACCATCATCATCATTAGTGGATGCCTCCTGTGAAATGCTTTCCTCAATTCTAATTGCTATTGTTTGTTCATACTTCTTTGTCTTGTTCTTCTCAACTAATTCATTTTCTTCTTTTCTACTCTCCATTCTAAGCTCATTTATCAGAAGCTTACTAATCAAGTCACTTAATATCATCGTGAGAATAGTTTTCTCTTTCTCAACAATGATGGTCAATAGGTCATACTCCTTGAGTAAGGTTCTCAAAATTTTCTTCATGTTTTAATTCATAGAAATTTATTTTCCTAAACTAGCAATTGCATTAGTAACATTAGTAAATATTGTCAACATGCTTTTAATGGATTCCTTTAAAAGCATCCTAAATTATTCATAACAATGCATCATCATCTTTATTTTTTTTTCTGCAAATAAGGATGTTTCTTCATATTACCTCTAATTTATGAAAAATTTCATAAGGTGTTTCTAAATTCATATGTTTATTAAATTAAATAACATTAAACGAACAATGCCATATATTTATGACCCTATTATTTAATTATACTTTATTTTTTCTTTTTCAATCATTTTACAAAAAGTTTTATATAAAAAAATACCATGGATGTTTTTCTTAGTTGAAAAATCAGATCAATCTTACATTACTTCTCAAATTTCTCAATCAATAGATTTTAAATGAATAATCAACCTAGTCTTATAACCGAGATAATAATCACCCCAAAGGAGTGGTTGGCTATATGAAGAAACACCTTCATGAAAATTTACTAAAGAATTAATTTGAGCCACTGATGAGCCAAAGAATTTCTTGCCAAAAGAAATGGAGTTTGGGTCTGACACCAAACACAGTATGGTTTAGCAAAAGGTGGGTTAATTACTAATAATAAAAATTTTAATTTCTTATAATTATTTCTAGAAAATATTTAAAGTAATTTTATTAAAATTTAATAATTATGTGAAAGTAATATTCTAAAAATTTAATTTTATTTTAAAACACTTTAATTTTTTATAAAAGATGTGTAATAAAAAGATAAAAAAATAATTAAAAATGCATACAATAAATTTTTAGGTTGTTTGGCAATTGAAGGAGGCCCACATCCATTCCTGACAAAAGCCAAGGAAAACAAACCATAAATAGAAGCCTTCGGTTAAAAAGTGGTACGCTAAACCCTCACAACAAGAAAATAAATAAGAGCACTACTACAACTTTAAAATAGTATAAATGAGATAGGATATGATGACCTTATAATGAAATAGAATGGTAATAAAAGAAAACAATTTTGCTACACAAAATAAAAATCAATGCAACCAGAACCTTATGCTTAATAAAATCTTTTAAAAGGCAAACATACCTTAATTAAATGAAATAATGATTGGGAAAGTTAATAACATTATTGATTTAAGAAAGAACAAAAATTTAGGAGTTTATTGACCAATAGATGTTGCAGCATATGGAAGCAACAATATGAATATATTGCTAGCAGCTTCACTATTTTGACTTGAAGATTTTCTTTTGATAAATTAAAAATGCATCTCTTAATTTTGTACAAAAATCTCCTCTTTATAAATAATTGGTAATGACAAAAAGTAGCTATCAAATAGGTAAAAGAAGCCTTTACTGCTATGCCATTTTTACGTTTTTTTAATTAAGGCTAAAATAGCTAAGCGTAAGAGCCATTCTATCAAGATGCACTAGGATTATTTGATTGTGAAAACAATCTGATCAGAGGAATGACAATACATTAGAACTTTTTAGAAATAGCAAATTGATCTAGGTTGTTAAATCTGATTCATGATTAGATGGCTAGGTTTAGATCTTATGCATTGAATAAATTAGGACGAATGGAAGTGAAAAGGAATAGTTAGACAAAGGATATAAATAGTTGTTATAATAAGTTAAAGGAGATTAGAATCATTCAATCTTGAAATTTTTTTATTTGATGGTAGTGATTACTCCCACAATTTGCAGATAGATCATATGAATTTGGTAGATTTGTGGCACCATAGTGCAAAAACTCAGTTAGGATATTATGTTATTACAGCTTTGTGTTATAGTAATAATTAGGCTATTTAGGAAAGGCTACCCCTTTGGTTTGTTCAAGGGCATCACTTATGCATTTTAGTGTTGCATTTCTCATGATGTATGCAAGCAAGATTGATGACCCCATCCAAAACTAGATATCTTATTTGGGATTAAATGAGGTGAGTCGAGTAAAGTCATATTGAAAGGGTTTATGGTTAGTTCCCTTGAACTGTAGTGGTTTATAATAGTAATTTTATTGTAGCAACGGGTTTAAGGATAATTTGTCTTTATCGAAAATGTTAGGAGTTAATTTTTGAAACATCAAAGATGTTATTAACATAAAATGATGGCTATGATAATTAAACGTGATGGATAAAAAATATCAAAATCCTAAACACTATTCAAAAATTACTTTTAATTATATTGATATGCTTTATAATAAATATTGTAATCAAGCTTAACATTCTGATAAAAAAAAATTTACCTAAAATTAAATTAAAAATGTAAATGATGTCCAATGGAGATAAAACATTTGTCAATAGACTTGTCTTAAATAGTTCTATTTAATTAAATATTCACTTTTGTTTTCTTAAATATTTTTTATATTTTGTAAATTTTGTAAGATTTGTAAAATCATAAATCATTTCATGATTAAGTCAGTTAACCTCAATTTGTGGAGTATCTTGGAATACAACTTTTTATTACAATTTACCTTATTTCATTAAAGATTTTACTTCTGTTTTGTTATATCAAGTTCTTAACATACCATTACAATTCTTTGATTTAATTATATTATATTTTTTAATATATTTCAATTTGTTATTAATGTAAATTTATTTTTATTAAAATAAATTTTTTTTATGACGACATATATAAGAAATTTGCAGTAATTCCAAGTAAAGTGTCATTCAAATAAAACAAATATCAACAGACTCACATTGTTATAAAACAAATATCTTTTTTACAACTTTTTTCATTATTTTTATTATATTACAATGTAACTCTAAATCTCCTTCTATGTGTTAGTTAAATTACTTTGATTTAATAATGTTATATTATTTAATTTATTACATTTTAACGTGTATTTTCTAAAAATTAAAATAATATTTTTTATTATTTGTTCTTATTTACTTTTTTAATTTGTAGTTATTTTAAAAAGTTTAGATCGAGAAAAAACATGTACCATTGGACTCATCTCAACTAGTTATCAAATTAAATATTCATTTTTACAATTTTTTAAAAGATTACTTTCATTGTTATAGTATGTTTTACAAGATATTTTTATTTCTACTTGATTTGAAGATAAGGGATCTTACTATTTAACTTAGTATCTTAGAATTCAACTTTTATTTCGTTATAATATTGTGAAAAACAACTTGTTCTCTTATATGACCATTATATTTCTTTTATTTGGTTATATTATATTGCTTAATTTAATTTTAGTTTGGTATTAGAAATTATTTACTCAATATTAAAGTCATTGTTTGTTTTTATTTATGTTTATTTACATTGGTTATTTGTTGTGAATCACTATAAGACCGGATCAAGACAAATAAAAGTTGTTATGCTTTCTCGATGAGATCCATCCAATTAAACCTTTATGTTTATATTCATAAATATTTTATTTTCAATGGATTTTTTATTCTTGATGAGGCATTCTGGTTTAAGCATAATTTCACCATCAAGGATTTCACACTTGGTCTTGAAAATATCTTAGAATGTTGTTATCTTATATAATTTATCTCATTTTAATTTTAGTGTATAATTACTTAATAGATTAATAATAAATTATTATTTTTTATTTTGTTTAGTTTGTAAATTCATAAAAATTTAAACAAGGTTAGACTGAGACAAAATAAACATTTTGGAATCATCCCAATGAGCTATATCCATTAGATATTCTTTTTTTATATTTGTTTTATTATTTAATTTTCTAGGGTTTTAGCACACTTTAGTGGGCATTTTGATTTGCACCTAAATTGATGATAGAGGATGTCAAACTCGATCATCTTTATTAATTGCAATGCATTATTCTGATAAAATTTATCATATTTATTCGAAAGTTTCACTTTGATATTGTAATATTACATTATATCTTCAAATATCAACTTATGTAAAATTTACAACACTTGATTTGGTTAAATTACATTTCATTCATTTTTCTTATATCAACTTTAATATATATATTTAATTAATGTTTAAATTAATTATTGTTTATTTTTATTTACTTTGCTAATTTGTAGTAATTCAAAACAATGTTCAATTGAGACAAAATGAACTTCGTTAAACATGTATCAATGAGTTCTACCCAGTTAAATATTTATTTTTATATTTCTAAATATTGATTTTTTAATAGTTTTGTCATGCTTTGTGATATATTTATATTCGAGCCTAGTTTTGCGATTGAGGATATTGTTCTTGATTCCTTTAGTATCTTGCTGCATAATGTTCCCATGTAATTTGTCTTCTTTTAGATATAATATAATTTTTTAATATTAAAATAAAAATTTTTGATTATTAATGTTTAAATAAAAAATATTTCTTTTTTTGCAATATAATTTTATTATTTTTCATTTATAAGACATTTTAATTGATAATTGATTTGATGATCAAAGAAAGTCACTATATATCATCTTGGCACAATGGACATTAACTTTTTTGTTTAATTTAACAAATTTTTTTAAATGTTTTGCCTTATTTTGGCTACATTACTATGTGACTTTAATTGCCCTCTCATGTGCCTTTACATCACTTTGATTTGGTTATATTATATTGCTTCAATTTATCTTATTTTTGTTTTAATATATTTTTATTTGTTATTAAAATAATAATTTTTAATTATTTATGGTTATTTAGTTTGGTAATTCATAATAATTCTAAACGAGCATAATAAGGATAAAACAAATGTTGTTGGGCACAACTTATGGAGTATTATCAAATTCTGTAATTATTTTTTATATTTTTAAATTGTTAATTTTCTAAGAATTTGGCTATTATACTTGATTTGGTAATCAAGGATGCTACACATAATCTCTTTAGCATCTTGCAATGTAATTTTCCTAAACAATTTATCACTTTTCTTTAAAAAAACATTTTTGGATTAGTTATATTAAAATATAGCTCTATACCTCATCTCATGTAGACATTAAAAGTCATTGATTTGTTGGTATTACACTACTTCAATTTATCTTGTTCTAGATTTAATATGTATTTACGTAACATTTAGATAATAATTTGTTATTAATTTAGCTTATTTATTTTGGTAATTCTTCGTATTCCAAACATGATCCAATCGAGATGAAACAAAAATCAATACTCTTCTTGATGTATTCTATCTAATTAATTATCTATTTTAATATTTCGAAATATTTTATTTTTTGAAGATTTTGTTATGTTTTCTGAGGCATTTTGATTCTTACTATTGTAATGATAGAGGATATTAAATTTGTTTTTTTAGTATCTTGGAATACACCATTCTTGTACAATTTAACTTATTTATTAAAATATTTATCATTAAATTTCTTATAATATATTGCATCAATTTATCTCATTTTAGCTTCATTATACATTATTGAGAAAATATGATCATTATTATTTATTTAGTTTTATACTTCATTGTAGTTACACTTGAGGTTCGATCAACATAAAATAAACATCATTAAATTCACCTCAATGAGCATTGTGAAATATAATGTACATTTTCACCCTTTTTAATATTTTGTTTTATATGATTATGGTTTTTTATGAGAAATGTCAAAAAATAATTTATTTGATGTTCAACAATGTTACACTAGAACTCTATAGTACCTTATAACAAAGCTTTTATTTACAATTTATCTCAGTTATTTAAATTATTTGCATTGATTTACTTATATTTTTTAGAATTCTAAATCTCATCTCATGTGTGATTTATGTGTCATGCATGTGGATATATTCAATCACTTCAATTTATCTTATTTCAATCTTATTAGATAATTATTTAATATTAAAATAATAAAATATTATTTATTTTATTTTCTTTAATGATTTATACTAATTAAAAACTCATTTTTATTAAGATGAAAAAAAATTATTGAACTCACAATGTAAAGCTCTTTTCAATTAAAAAATAATTTATTTTTTAAACATTTTATTTTCTCGAGTTTTCCATGAATTTAAGAGACATTTTAATTTTTATCAGTTTTGATAATTGACGATGTTACACTTGATCTTCTTAGTCTCTTACAATGTAATTTTTTAATATAATTTCTCATTTCTTCAAAGTTTTTACTCTCATTTGACTATATTACTTTGTAACTATAAATCTCATCTCATGTGGTATCTTTATCACTTTATTTTTGTTATTGTTATATTATTTTAATTTATCTTATCCTAGCTTCAATGTATATTTCCTTAATACCAAAATAATAGATTTTATAATATTTATGCTTATTACTTTTTTAATTTCTGGTAATTCTTCATAAGATACAATTGAAATGAAGGAAGGCTGTTGGACACATCTAGTAAAGCTATATTTAATTGAGAATTTATCTTTATATTTTGCATTACTTTCTTTATTTTCTATGGTTTTAACACCCTTTAAAAAATATTTTTATTTATTCATTATGTAGTAATCAATTATGTTACACCTAATCTTGTTAGTATCTTAAATTATAATTTTGTCACATAATTTATCTTACTCTAATTTTGTCTTATTTCATCATATAGTTTTTCTCCAAATCTCCTCTCATGTGACCATTATATTGCTTTGATTTGGATATATTATATTGCTTCAGGTAATCTCACTTAGGCTATAATATATTTTTTCTTAATATTAAAAAATAATTTTTTTAGTTATGCTTATTTATTTTGGTACGTAATAGTAATTCCAAAAGAGGTCAAATCAAGAAAAAGAAAAAATCAATGAACTAGTCACAATGAACTCCATCAAACTAAATGTAGATTTTTTATTTTTTAATATTCTACTTTTGTTGATTTGTGAGCTTTACAACACATTAGTTTGTACCTAACTTTATGATCGAGGAAGTTATAGTTGACCTCGTTAATATCTTGGAATGCACTAGTGCCATATAATTTATCTCAATTCATGAATTATTTTGCATTTATTTGTTCGTGTTACTATGAAACTCTAATTATCTTCTCATGTGAGCTTTACATCACTTAGATCTGGTTATATTATCTTACTTCAAATTATCTTATTTAAACTTCATTATATGTATACTTAATGTTTATATAATAATTTGTTATTATTTATGATTAATTTCTTTAGCAATTCATAATAACTTTAAATAATTTTTTTTGTGACAAAACAAATGTGATTGAACTCATCTGGATGAATTCTAACAACTTAAACTTTTCGTATGCTTTATAAGATATTTTAATTCATACTTGCTATGACAATTGACAATGTTACACCTGATCTTCTAAAAATTTTGGAATGTAAGTTTCTCATAGAGTTTATCTCATTTCTTAAAATTTTATAATTTTATTTAGTTATATTACATTGCCTCAATTTATCTTATTTTCGTTTTGAGATACATAATGACTTAATATAAAATTAATAATTTTTTTTAATTTTGTAATTTTTAATATTTCTGAACTTGGTCTGATTGAGTTGAAACAAACTTCATTGGACTCATTTGAATGAGTTCTATCTAATTAAATCTTTTTTTATATTCTTAAATATTTTATTTTCTAAGAATTTTGGCAGGTTATATTGGATCTCCTAATTATCTTGGAATGTAATTTTCACATACAATTTATATCAGTTGCTTGAATTTTATAATTTTATTTGGTTAAATGACATTACTTTAATATGTCATATTTTACTTTTGACATACATATTTTATTAATATAAAATAATAATTTATTATTATTTATTATTTTAATCTTTGTATTTAAAAATAATTCAAAATTAAGTCCACTAGAGATGAAACAGACCTCATTAGACTCTTCTAGACTCGCTCTATCCAATCAAATCTATATTTTTTAAATTTTTAAATATTTTATTTTCTAAGAATTTTGGTAGGTTTATGAGACATTCTAATTTGTACTTGATTTTATGATTGAAAAGGAATCATCAAATGACTCTCAACAACGAATACCGTGGTTTTCACTTTGATGAAGAATAGACCTAAAAGTGATTTCTTGTGAATTTTAGATTCTTATAAACAATCCATTTTATGAATGCAAGTTGAAACTTAAAGATGTAGCTAAGGGGATGCTTTCTTAGGTGTAACATGACCTATCACCTATTGCAAAAGCTTAAAATCTTTAGCTCAGATCTTAGTCCCCATTTCGAACTAATAGTTGGCATGTTATGCCATGGCATCATATGATGGGTTGAGTGATGGTCGATAGTCAATGTAGTAAAGGTTGTATGTCATCATGTGTTGCGGCATTGGCCTGTTTGAACTGATACTGTAATGTGAAAAGTAAAATGCCCTCCCAAACCCAGCTACTTGCTACATGGTGTGGAATTATTACCACATGTTAAATGAGACTACAATTGAGTTTAAACATATCAATAAATAAGGTTACCCTTAATAATAGAGAGTAAAGTAAGACCAACCTAGTGTGGAAATTAGATAGCCTAATGTCTAACATGTAGTCTAGAGAAGCATCCTGACTAATAGATCAGGATCATGTCCCTTATAGGGGGCACTATAGAGGGTGAGTGCCTAATTCAGTTAATATACTTCATCTATATGAGGCACTATAAATGAGTCTGGTAGTTTGGGAATTCAACCAAAATTTGGTGGTAAATTTCATCAATGGCTAAGTAGTTTTAAGAGATGGATAGAAAATAAGCACTATGATGGAAAAATGAAAAGACTTTGAAAATTAATTAAAAAGGTGCCTAACATTGTTGGGAAAGAAGCAGATGGGAGTTGATGATGCACCTCAGCTAAATGTAGAATGATGCTAGATGGTTTGTTACATAGGTTGAAGAGTAGGCTACTGGAGCCATCACGTTGATAGAAGCTCGAGCAGATGTCTCCCATGAAAAAAACATTGACATCATGAGTGACTATGCTAGCCCCATTCAAGCATGCCATCATGGCACCCTGTACGTTAGAGACACTAATGGGCACTCTATCTGACCATCTCAAAACACAGAATAGGTAGTCTGGCATGCTTGTGATTAATGATGGAGCAAGCCTGAAAGGTTCAAGGAAGCTGATTGAAGGGATTATGATTTGAGGTGTGAGCCATCAATTAACTTAGATCTTCTACAAAGGGTTCAAGTGAGATGATGGTTACAAAATGCAAAAGATAATAAACTATGCCTGAGCAAGCCAAAGCCAGTGAAAATCCTACTAAAGGCCAAAAGAGATACTAACATGCAACTCATTCATCTGACTTGGTTATGAGGAAGAAAGGTTAATCAAACAATCTAGTGGTTAGTTCCACGAAATGTTTCCCTCAATGTGCTAGAGACACTTTAAAAGTTTTATTTGGTAAAATCAACGATTAGGGACATTCGGGGTATAATTTGCTTAGCCTATTCTCAAACTTTAAATAAGTAGGAAGGCTCAGCTGCTTTCATTAGTTAAGCAAATGAATCTAGGCTCAAATCGGCCATTTTGATGTGTGTAACTAGGGATGCTAGATGAACAAAAAGTTTGATTATAGTGTCCAACAGCATGTTAACCTAGAGCCTAAAAAGAGCATTGGTTAATAATACAGCAAGATAATGGTCATAGAAGCTGAAATGTACTAAGCACGCAACAACACAACTGTCAAATTAACTAAAGAAAAAAATGGTTGGCACTTAAGTTTGCATCCATACCTAGCTATTTGTATAATGCAATGCCCCGACGAGTAACAGAGTGTAATGATCCCTACAAGATGTAAGACAAGCTATGTGGAGTATACATTGGTTTTGATCTTTGTGGTAGTGCCAAATGTTCAATTGATGACTTTGATGGCTAAATAAGTGAAAGATTCCATATGAATGACACTTGCACATGGGTTTGCCGAACCTAAGAGACGATGGAATCCCATTGGAGACTATAATTTTGAATGAGCTTCAAGAGGGAGTCAAGTTAAATTTCTTCAACTAGGATGTGCTCATTGATGGCAATGTCAAGTGGTCAAGAGAAATTGGCAGGGCCTTGGGTAGTGCTATCTTTTCCAATTAATAGTTTATCAACAATGGAAATGGCTTAATTAAATGCACGTGCAATTTCATGGGAGAACATCCCATGTTGAGTTATCCTAAGTGTTACCCCAATGAAAATTTAAAATCTAGATGGTGTAGTGCCTTCCATGCTTGATCATACTCACGACAACATCAGGTCTCCAAGGTGAAAAAATGGTGGTTGATGAAGTAATGTAAGGATGGGAAGTCAGCAAAATTGAATAATATCTTTAGCAAAACGATTTGTTTTGAGGGTTGGGCATGAGGGTCCAAGTCTTGAACCCATCAGGCATTGGTGGACTGCTCAAGCTACTCGCACGATCAAACTGTGTTGACACATGTCATTTGGGAATGAATTCAGTGTGACCCCTATGGGTGCCTTCCCTATGTGTTGAAAAATCAACTCAAAATGTGTACTAACACTTGGAATCTTATTATTTCATTAAAACAAAGAATAGCAATGATTCTCAAGGGTGCTAAAAAAATGTGATTTTTATCCATCCCTCTAAATGTCAAAGTGAAGAAATTCAACCATGCATAGGCAAGCAATGTGAGTAGTTATGACCCTCTTAAGGTAGATAAATACCTTGTTATCTAATTAAAGATGTGCATGAATGGACTAATGAGATTCCTACTATTTTTATCCAATAACCAATGAGACCTCAACCAAAGAAATAAACTTGATAGAATCGGTGAGGAACGAAGACCTTATTAATGTTTACTCTAATTCAAATTTGTGAAATGACTTGAGAGATTTACTATAAGTAGGAGTTGGCATCTTTATAGAATTGAAATACCATTACTTTTAAGGTAATTTTACTTAATCTATAAGATGGAGGTGGGGCTCAGCCATACTTTTTTTCTCCAAGTGTTGCCTTAAGGGATCAAAATCCATGTAAAAGCCATCATCTATAGGTAGTTTGTCTGGGGTGACACATTTATTAAAAATAACAATGATGTCTTAAGATGAGCTTAATGAGTACGAAAATCTCATATGGAATAAAAGTCTTAAAGGTCATTAGATTCTAATTTCTAGCAAGAATATGAACAGTGAAACTGTGGCCTATCGATCCTTTATGGTTTTATAATTTTAAGCTAATGATGTAAGAAAAATTTTCAAAGAGATTACTAGCTTGTGATTGCCAAGATTCATAGCAACATCGTTTCTTGATCCTTCAATGTTGATTCTTCCCATCATTATCAAGTAGAATTCATTAATTATTGGATTATTCTCCCTCACATTGAGAAAATGAGTTGGGCTTAGATTATCATGAGATAGGTTACATTTGTCCTACTAATCAAGGTGTCATGATAGTAATTCAACCTAGTACAAGACGAACCATTGATTCACATGATTAGTCATTATGCTTGGTTGAAGAGCTAGTGATGTGAAGTTATCATGTGTGAGATTTTGATTAAAAGCCTATGATTGAAAATCTATACTAAGATGTGCTAGCTAGACCTATCTTTTGCCTATTGATTAATAATAGGAACTTTGCACCAAAATGGCATATGACCATGAGCTCTATTAATGTCATAGATAGTTGGATGGCAAGGACACCATAAGAAATGGCAATTAAGTATGAATGGCGACTAGAAAACTTTCTTAGTAAATAATTTTTGGATAATGCATTATAAGTGGTAGAGTGTCCTTGTGTATTGACCCACTGAGCAACAACCCTATGTCACAACAAATTCATCCCCTTGAAGATATACCCACCATGAAAGTTTCAAAACACCACTTGCTTGCTACTCAGCTTGCACAGCCTGTTCCACCAACCCAATTTATTGTGATACATTTTGTAATACTTATAGCAATACTTCATGAGGTACTTCACGTGATACTTCATGCGACACTTCATCCGATATTTCATGCAGTACACTATGTGGTGTTCTGAGATTCTTGTCCTACCCCTTTTAGGCTTGCTAGTGTGCAAAGTTGGGATGCCTCACACTACTCGGCACAGAAGTTGGATAATGTAATATAGGAATTACAGAACTTTACCTTCTCCATAAATTATCATAATCCACTGAGATAAAACCATTTTTCAAAGTAGATTTGTCCCTATAAACCAAAAGATATGATATTAGTCTCAAAACTTTTTCTTGCTTACTCACATACATTGCTAAAACAGTACATATAGTAGTTCTATGTGGATGGCAAAATGTGTCAATGCTTGTGCCTACATCGGAATGAAAGTAGAGCCACACTATTAGAAGAATTTCCTTATTTCTTAACAAAATTTTCATGATATGCAATCCACAAGGGGTAATATGGGGTGTAGTGTGACCCATAGAGAAGTTGAAGTTTGATTATGCAATAAGCACTAGGGTTTGTGCATGTTGGGCTATCACCCTGTCTATATGTTATACGTGCATGGTAATGCACTATATGTGTATTCAATAACTAGTCTATATGCACCCTATAGTATCTTGAGTGCATTACGACATCCTATGGGTGTAATTAATGGGGCCCACACAGTGTAGCCATTTTTTATGATTTTTAGTGCTTTGGGTTACTAGTGGTAGATAATATAATGCAATTTTAGGAGACTTCAATTCGTCCATAATGAAATTATCATTATATGTAGTTTGTGAATGGCAATATAGAACACAATGCAACTACAGCAAAGTAGTGGTTAGATAGTGCACTATGCACTAAGCTTTGTGCATGTTGGGTTATGACCATAGCCGCTTGTTGTTGTAGCTACGTGCAAGATAAGTGACTGTGCACTTGCATTGCCAGGGACTTTACATACATAGTAGTTACTTCGTACATGTCCTATGACATCCTATGCACATGATTTATGCGGCCCTCAAAGTGTAGCTAATTTTTGGTGATGTTTTTTATTAGTCCTTAGATAAGGTGCTACCCCTTTAAGAGACTTGCATTGTCCCTTAAGGGAATTATCATAATACGCAATCTAAAAGGTGTAATGTGTGGCATGATGTGGCCCATGGAGAAGCATAAGTTGGATTGTGCACTATGCTTTGTACAGGTTTGGCTGTAGCCTTTGATGCATGTAGCTACAATTGTGAACACAATAGAGTAGTTGGCACACTACAACACTTTTCTCACATGACAATACACTATGTGTGCACATGTGGAAACAAATTCACTTATGCCTTATGGCATCCCATGTGATTGGTGGGTGCAGCTTGTAATGTGTAACCTTTTTGGGTACTTTTAGTGCTATGATTTGCTGGCACATGGATAAGGTGATGCATTGTTAAGAGAATTATTGTTGTACTTGTTTGAAGTACCTCTCTTTGCCATTTGAATGGGGCATTGTAAGGTGTAGTTTTCTTGAGTTGTAGTGAAAGTTTAGTAGTGTAATGTGTGCTTGGCAATGTCCTTGTGGTCTATGCTCCTACCCTTTGTGGTGGCACGTGATGTGGCTTGCCCCTTGTCAATGTGGTGGCTCTCTTCAGGAATAGAATTTTCCTCCCAAAATGTTTAATTCTTTTTGACCATTTTCATCACTTGGCACTACTAATACAAGAATAAAGTGCCACTCTAATAGTGATGTCACTTTGTGTAAAGTTGATTTGTCTCACCTTGCTTGCTACTTTGGGCCTTGTTTTGTATAGTGTTTGCTCGTGTTGTAGTGAAACTTTAGTGGTGCAAATTAAACTTTGCCAAATATTAGCTATGTGTATTGTTGCCATAACATGTTCCAGTGCACACTATCATGCCTGACCCAGTTTCACGCAAGCAATTTGCTTATTTTCCTTTCGTGAAACTTGCACAAAACATTTTATTGTTACATGAGTAATGCTCAACATGTTCCATTTTTAAGGTGCAATAATGCCCAGCAATTTTAATTTCTGTTTGGTCAGTACAAGCTATTATGGAAGATTTGTATGCCTGTGCCCTTTTTCTAGGGATTGCCTCTTCTTTTGCCATACGAGTGTTAGCTAAGCTCTTCATCCTTCACTAGACTATTTATGCTTATTTTTGTATATCTTTGAAGCTTTTTGGGCTTTTAGGATTTGAATGGCATGTGTTACCATTTGCAGTAAAGATGTTATCTGTGGTGTCGTATCTTTTCACTTGACTACGTCTTTACATGTTTAGTAATTATGTGCAGGTCTTTGTCATGTAATCAAGCCTTCATAAGTTAGAAGTTTATATGGTTATTACTATTTTATTAGATGGCTAAGTTCCATTCAAACATTTTATCAACACTACACTTCTCTTATGTTGGAACTGTTGGCATTCCATACTACTGTTGAACTTGCGATCATCCCTACTCTTATGTTGGCATGGTCTTGGAAATCAATTGTTTAGATCTTCATTCTCTACCAGGGAGGGTCGTCATTGAAGAATGCATTTGTCAAGAGTCAATGTTTTAAAACTTGATAGATGGTATCCCAACTTTGGAGCATTTGCTCTTCCTTTGTGGAGTATCACCAAATAGGATGAACATGTCAATTATGACATGTGGTGCTACTTAGTGCTTTATCTTTGTATTACTACCTAGTTGATCCTTCTAGTAGTGATATGCTTCTCTCAAAGATTAATCCAACCAGATATAAGTATGAATAATTTCAAATTATGAAGCTACAAATAACTCATTAAATTAGTTGTAGTTTATTTGATGGTACATGCTACATGGATATCTATAATAATTCTAGAGCTAATATTTGCTTCAAAACACAGCTTCGACATGGGATGTATTTGTTACGTAAATAAGTGTTGTAAGCTTTGTCTTGGCTCCTTCATAATCAAACATAACTTGTAAGATAACATGGTCTCGATTCTAGTGATATAGTATTAAAATTTTTGCTTGATAAAAATTTGATAGTTGGATAGGGATCAACCATGGTGGTGATGGGTGATAGAAAATAAGGTTTACTTCTAGAGAGGGAACCTGAGAAAAGCCTACCACATTCAAGGAAGTCTGTAGGAACTCAAGTTTGACACTAGGTGGTAGTGACAATAAGTAACAGTACAAGGCTCTACAAGTTTGGTACATAGAATGAGTATAATTTAATTATGTTAATGAGAATGAATTAGAGATCATGTATGGTGCTAGAAGCCATGACAATTTAGGCTCTAATAACGTAGATTTATGTTCTTTCAGTTGAAAAGCTCACAGTTAGACATTAGTTTGGGTCAATTTGATCACGTTTTGGTGCACAATGCCTGTCCTAATCCTTTTATTGATTATGTAGCCTGACCTTAACTTTCTAAGTCATGCCCTCAACATCATTACTTTGAAGAAATAAAAGTGCTCAAAGCATGCCTATGCTAAGAAAACATTAGCATGGGATTACATCACAAGATTTCAATCCCATTGTGTTGGTCCTCAAGATCAGAGTAATTTTTAAGAGGGATAGTTATGGGCATTCATATTTCATTATAAGAGGTAACATCGTTGAATATATGAAAGAGTTGCAACCTTGAAAGCATTCTCCAAGAATATTTCCATTAGAGATGAACAAAAGTTTGGGGGGTTCAAAGATGGATTAGATACCATCTAATCTAATCCATAAATGATGCTAACTAAAGATTGATGGATCTTGCTTTTTAAACTCTATCAACACCTTATGAGGAGTCAAAGTCTTTAGGTTCCTTGATAAAATAATGGCCAAAGTCAACAACATACTCTCCTCAAGTACGTTCATTTATATAACATCAATAAAACGACAAAGTTGAAGTGATTTGCGAAGGTGCATAACTTAGTTCTAAACAAAATCATATAGAGGTGCATTATGAGCAACCGAGTCCACAACACTATTGCCTTGGTGCCTTATGTGAGATAGCTTGATAGATTGCAAACCCTAAACATATGTAGGTACTTTTGTTTACTTTAGATAAAAGTAGTTGGTTCACTATAGCAATTGTTATAGTATACTCTAATTTGAAGATCACTGTTTGACCATTAAGAAGTAGAATTCTAAGGGGTTCCATTGCTTTAAGAAAGGAAATAATATCCATGGTAGAAGCTGAACCTAAAACACAAGTTGTTCTCATAAAAGTAATTGACTTACCCATGTCATCTAAAATAAGTACTCCAGTTCGAACATTGTTGTCTTCTTACACAACTATGTCATAATTAATCAAAAGGCTAAACCTCAAATAAATTAAAACAGGAGGCACCACAAATAGTGGAGCATACAGCTTAAGTTATCAGAACATGAGTAGCCCTAACATAATAATTATTGATAATTTTGAAGCTCTTATGTGATTTTATAGGCATTAAGGCATGCCCTTTCTAGTTGTTAGAGCAATTTCTCTGGTCAATTTCATTAGCAAATAGGGCCTTAACTTGGTAATTAGTTATGCAGGGTGCAAGCCTTATAGTGAGCTTATTAAAGGTATTATAGGTGCTTAGTTCATGGAAGTTTAAGGAAATCAAATGATTATGATTCCCTTAGATGATTTGGGCTACATGTGCATTATGCTATGTATTCCATGAGTTCATTATCTTTTTAAAAAAGCATAGGTAATCTTAGTAAAATATCAATGTGATGGAGATAGATCATTGAAGTTTCTAGTCTTCATTGAAGAATTCCTAATAAGGGTAGTTCATTAGCTTGCTTTGATTGATTGAAAGGTCTAGTGAGGTGTTCAAATCATTATGATGCAGGTGGTTTGTTGGATATGACTCGACAAGAAGTCTATTAAGCCTCATCTCTTATGGAAAGAAGTTGTAATAAGGTTTCTATCCATGAACCGATGGAAGGATCACAAACAAGAGGAACGAATGATTGAGCAATCAATGCAACTGCTAAAGGTATGATGACTATTTGATATTGCATTCATCTATCAAAAGTCTTTTGCTTCATTATAGACCTCAATGCAATGGGAGATAAACAATAACCTATGTGCTTGTCATGCACCACAAGAGAGCAAATGCAAAGGTAGTAATAAGTTTGTTTTGTATATTATGAGGTTAGGAATCAAACATTGAGTGACTCTTGATAGTGGATATGTTAGCTCATGCATTAATGAAGAATGTAGTAGAATGCATTACATGTTTTGAATTTTAAAATCCTATGAACGATCCATTTTTTAGTGCAAGTTGTGCTCATGGATGCAAACAAAGTGCACACTAGTGTAATGTGAACTATTTCACTTTGTAGAAGACTAGAATTATTGAGTTGGGTCTGGTCCCCATTTTGAGAAGATCAATGACACTTCATGCTTTGGCATAGCATTTTATTTAGTAAATATATATGAAATTTGTAATGACATAAATTAAAGCAATATAATTCAACAAATGAATGACATTTGAAAATAACATGAAATAAGATTTAGTATTACATAGTAATATAACAAAATTAAACAAAAACAATTATAGAAATGAGATAAATTGTGTGGTAAACATGAATTTTGAGGTACAAAAGAGATCTACTACAAAATCCTCAATTGTTAAATAAAAAATGAAACTAAATGACTTGTAAAGTAAGCACAATGCCTAGAAAATAAGAAATTTAAAAATCTCAAAAATTAAAATTTAATAGCATGAAACTTGCAGAGATGAGTCGAATGAACATTGTGTTTTCTCAATTGAACTGCATTTTGAATCATAGTAAACTAACAAAACAAAAAAAGCAAAAAAATACTAATAATCATTTAAATATTAAGAAAATATATTTTAAAGCAAGAATGTGATAAAATGAAGTAACATAACATAAACAAGTCAATGTGATGTAAAAGTTACATAAGAGGAGATTTAAAAAACATGGTATTTTAACCAAATCAAATTGAAAAAATTGAAGAACTGAGATAAATTGTACAAGAAAATTTCATTCAATAATGGAAAGACGATTGAGTATGACATTCTAGATCATTAAATCAGATACGAATCAAAACATCTCATAAGCTACTCTAACAATACTAAAAATAGAATATTTAAAAATATAATAATGAATATTTAAATGTTGGAGTTCATTGAGATGAGTCCAATGATTTTAATTTTTTTTCAACATTGACCATTCAATAGAATTCAGTTCATTTACAAAACAAAATAAGCATAAAAAGAAATAAATTATTTTTTAAAATACTAATTAAATTTATATTACATTTTCAATAAGATAAACTAGGGAAACGTAGAATAATAAAATCAATGTAATGAAATGGTCACACAATAGGATATGTAGAGTTCCATACTTTTACAACCAGATGAATGCAAAATAGTTAAAAAAAATTGAGTTAAATTGTATGGAAAAGTTACACTGATGATACTAAGATTTTGAGTGTAACATCCTTGGTTGTCAAATAAGTTACAAGTCACAATATCTCGTAGTGTATGCAAAACCCTTTAAAATAATAATATTTAAAAATACAAAGAGAAATATTTAATTTGATAAAGCTCTTGGGAATAGTCCAACAATATATTTGTTTCTCTTTATTAGACCTCATTTTTCAATTTTTTGTGAGTTTCTAAAATAATTAAGCTTAGATAATAATAAATTATCATTTTAATAGTAATTAACTATAAAAATTAAATTATAAATAAAATAGATGAAGCAATAAAATATAAAGAAATTAAAGAGATGAAAAGGTCATGCAAAAGAACAATTATATTCACATTGCGATATAAAGAGATCAAAGTGACAAATAAGAAAAAATGAGATAATTTTCATTGGAAAGTCAATTTCCAAGAGACTAAGGAGGTCAAGAATAATATAGACATTTTTTAAATTAGTTACAAAAGAAAATATCTCATAAAGGTACCAAAATTATTAAAACTTAAAATATTTAAAATCATATAAAAAAGAATAGTTAATTACATAGAGCTATTTACAGCAAGAACCACTACATTTGTTTATTTAGGTTGAATCTCATTTGGAGTTATTGTGTTCTACAAAAAAAAATAAGGATAAAAATTAGTAAAATATTATTTTAATGCAAAGAAAAAATATATTAAAACTAAAATGAGATAAACTGAAATAATGTAACATAAATAAATAAATGTAATGTAATATCCTCATGATAGAGACTAAGAGCTACATAATAATATAACAAAATTAGTTAAAAAAATTAAAGAAATGAGATAAATTATATAAAAAAAATTAGAATCTAAAATACTTAGAAGATTGAGAATAACATCAATGATCATCAAATTAGGTATGCATCAAAATAAAATATTTAGAACTTAAACATACATTTAAATGTATAGAGATGGAGAAGAAGAGTGAAATGACATTTGCCTATTCTTTATTGATCCTTATTTGGAAATACTATAAAATAAACAAATAAATAAAAAATAAATAATAAGTTATTATCTTAATATTAATTAAAGATATAATAAACCTAAAATGACCTAAATTAAACCAATGGAATGTGACCAAATCATAGTAATGTAAATGTTACTTGAAAGAAGATTTAGAGTTACAAATGTTTTTTAAATAAATTATAGAATTCAATATAATATATATATATATCTTAATAGTGGTCGTCAAAATAAGTCTAACAAAGTTTGTTTCATCTTGAAGAGTGCCCTTTTAGAATTACTATGAAGTTCTAAAGAAAATAAACATAAATAATAATAAATTATTATTTCAGAATTAAGAATATATATATATTAGATCATAAATAAATAAAGCTGAAGCAATGTAATATGACTAAATCAAAATAATATAAAGCTAAAACTAGAAGAGATTAAGAGTGACATAGTAATATAAAAAAATAAAATCAAAAGATTTGAAGTGATCAGATAAATTGTTTTGGAAACATGCATTTGAAGGTACTAATTAGATGGAGCATAATATCATTGAGGTCAAATAAAGCATGAATCTAATTGTCTTGAATAGTCTACCAAAATATTAAAAAATATAAAAAAAATATTTAATTCGATTGAGCTGCTTGTGTTGATTTATACTTGATTTATTCTTTAAATTTTATACTTGTGTTGATTTAGGAAAAGAATAAATCAAGTATAAAATTTAAAGGTCTCACAAAGAATTCCAATTCTCTACAGTATAAAATATTTCAAAATGTATAAGTGAATGATTAATTTTTAGAGATCATTGAGATGAGTTAGACGATTTTTGTTTCTTCTCCATTAGACCTTGTTTAGAATTAACAAATGTCTTTTGATATTAAAGAAAATCTAATATCTTGTAAATAATTATATAATTATGTAAATAAAATATTTTAAAAAAATATAAAAATTAATATTTAAATGTATAATACTCTTTTAGGCTAGTTCAACATCCAATATTTCATCTCGATCGAATATCATTTGGAATAATGTTGAATTACCAAATTAAAATGATAATAAATTCTTATTTAAATGTCTAATAAATATATATTAAAGTTGAAATGGGATAAGGTGAAGTAAGATAACATAACGAAATTAAAATAATGTAATGGCCAAGCAAATCGAGATTTTGAGGAATAAGTAACATAACCAAATCAAAGCTAAAAATGTAATGAAATAAGATGAACTATATGAGAAAGTTTCATTCTAAGATGCTAAGTTTATTAACTATGATATCCAGAATTGCTAAATCAAGTATGAATCAAAATGTCACGTAAAGGGTGCCATTACTCAACAAAACAAAATATTTAAGAGTAATTATAATAAATATTTAGAAGGATATAACTAATCGATGTTAGTCCAATGACATTTGTTTCATCTCCATTAGATGCCATGTACAATTATTATGAATTATAAAATAAATAAAATAAAATATAATATATTATTATGTTAATAATAAGTAAAATATATTGATGATGAAATTATATGAATTGAACAAATTAAATATATCTGAATCATAGTGATGTAAAGCTCACACCAACTAAGCAATAGAGTTTCATCGTAACATAACTAAATCCAAACAAAACATTTTAGAAAAGAACATAAATTGTATAAGAATTTGTAATCCATTATAGTATACTAAGAATATCAAATGTAACACCATTATTCATTGAACAAGTTACAAATCAAAATATTTAGTAAATTAAGCCAATAACTATTGAAAATAAAGTTGTAAAAAATTATAAAAATAAATATTTAGTTGGATAGAGCTCATCAAGATGAATCTAATCAATTTTTTTACACTATGGTGAGAGCTCGTTTTAAAAAATTACAAATTATAAAATTAAAGAAATGTAACAAATGTAAATGTGACATAAGAGGAGAATTTGAGTTTAATGGTAGTTTAACTAAATTAAAAGAAAAAACATTAAAGACATGCTATAAATTATAAGAGAAAATTGAATTCCAACATACTTAGAGGATCAAGTACAATGTACTTGATCATCATATAAGGTAAAAATTAAATTTTTTTAAAGTATGCCAAAATCACAAAAATTAAAAAATTGAAGTTATAAAAATAACTTTTTAATTAGATAAAGGGAGCCCACGTAAGTCTAACGACACTTCTTTTATCTTGAATGCACCTAAAATAGAATTTCATCAAATTTCAAAGAAAAATATGTATAAATAAAAAGTTATTCTGTTAAAATTATGAATATATAGTAAAGTTGAAATAAGTTCATTCAAAGCATTATAACTTATCCAAATAAAAATATTGTAAAAATCTTAGAAAATTAAATTTTTAGAAAAAAATTTATTATTTAATGTGGTAGAGCTCATCCAAACAGGTGCAATGGCATTTGTTTTGTGTCGATTTCATCTTGTTTGGAATTATTATGAATTTCCAATTAAAATATGCATAAATAATTTTTTTACTTTAACTTAAAGAAAGAATATACTATCATAGAAATGAGATAAATTGAAGTCATTCAACATAACTAAATTAAGTGATGTAAAGACCACATGAGCTGAGAATTAGAGTTTGATAGTATTATAGCTAAATCAAAGTGAAGCATTTTCAAAAAAAACAAAAATTCTGTGGGAAAACTACATTCTAAGCTATTGAGGAGTCTGAGTGAAACATTCACAATTCTCATATTAGGTAAAAATAAAAATATCATATATAATATTCGAGGTGCCAAGAAAATTAAATTTTTTAAAAAGGTTTAAAATTAATATTTAATTTGATAAAGCTCTTCTAGACAAGTCTAGTAAAATTTTATAAATCTCAGTGAGAACTTGTTTGGATTTATGAAAAATTACCGAAATAACAAAACATAGATAATAAAAACTTATTATTTTATATCATTTAGATATAATTTTAAAAATAAAAAAAGATAAATTTGTGAAAAGTGATACAACAAAATTAATGTAATATAATCATCACATAAAAGAGTACATTTAGAAGTACACAAAACTATATCCAAGCCTAAATAAAAAAAAATTAAATTAATGAGACATATAGCATAAGAATGTCACATTCTTTGATACTAGGGAGATCAATTGTAACATTCTTAATCATGAAATTAGGTAGGAATTGAAATTTCTTGTAAAGAATGTTGAAACCATAGAAAATAAACATTTTAAAAAAATAAAAATGAAAATTTACCTGATATAGCAATTTGAGATGAGTCCAACAGCACTTGCATCTTCTTAATTGAAACTCATTTCGTAAATAAAATAAATTACCAAAGAAAAGAGGCATAACTAAAAATGAAGCATTATATATATATATTAGGAAAACATATGGTGAAGCTAAATGGAGAAAAATTGAAGTAATATAACATAATTAAATAAAAGAGATGAAAAAGTTGCACAAGAAGAAAGTTTTACGTATATAGTAACAAAAAAAGATATGAAAATCAATAATTTCAAGAAATATGATAATTTTGTAACAATTTTTTCCCAATATGTTAAGGAGATAGATATAACAACTTTGATTATGAAATTAGGTATGAATAAAAATATCTTATTAAATATGTTAAAACACCAAAAAGATTAAATATTTATCAACATTAAAATAAATATTTTATTGAATATTGTTTATCGAAACAAGTCCACAGACATTTGTTTCATGCAGATTAGATCTCATTTAGAATTTAGACATATTATGAAATCAAATAAGCTTAATAATAATAAATTATTATTTAATATTAGGAACTATAAAAAAATTAAAAATGTGATAAATTATAATAATGTGATAAAACTAAAATATAGCAACAAAGATGTAACATGATAGAAGAATTAACATTTCATAGCAATATAATAGAATCTAAGTCGAATAGTTAAAGAAATGGTATAAATTATATAAGAAAGATGCATTCCAACACAGTCTAGTTGTTGACTATAATATCCTTGATCATCAAGCAAGTTATTAATCAAAACATCATGTAAAGAATTATAAAGCTCAAGAAAACCAAAAAAAAATAAAAATATAAAAATATAAAATATAAAAATATAAAAATATAAAAAATATAAAAATTTAACTATTTAATTATATTGAGCATTTTTAGAAAACATAAACAACTTTTATGTCATCTTAATTAGACCTTGATTATAATATTCGCAAATTTAAAATTTAAATAAAAATAAATAATAAAAATTCATGATTTTAGTTTTAAGTATACATAAATTGAAGCTAAAATAAGATAAATTAAAGCATCCAAATACAAATAAGTCAAAGTAATGCAAAAGTCAAATTAGATGAGATTTAGAGTTAGTAAATAATATAAGCAAATAAAAGGAAAGAAAGTTGAAGAAATGATGTAAATTGCATGCAAAAGTTACATTTAAAGATATTAAGGAGACCAAGTGTAGTATCGTTAACCATCAAATCAGGGACAAATGAAAAGGTTTAATAAAGGATATCAACACGCTAAGGAATAACATATTTCAACAAAATATTAAAATAAATATTTAATTGGACAAAATTCATCGAGATATGTTTAACAATGTTTTTTCTTCTCCATCTAATCATATATGAATTAGTATAAATTATCAAAAACAATAAATATCAATATCAATAAATTTTTATTTAAATATGAAAAAAAAATATATACTAATTCTAAAAAGTGATTGATTAACATGATATAACATAACAAAATAAAATAAATGTAAAGGTCACATGAGAGAAGATTTAGATTTAAAAAATATAATCGAATCAAATTAAAACTTCTAATGAAAAAAGATAAATTATTTAGGAAAATGTTTTTCCACTATATTAAGAAGTTTGAGAATAACATCTAAGATCATCAAATCACCAAAACATCAAGATATTTTGTAGAGTGTGGCAGCAACTTAGAAAGTAAACTATTTTAAATTAAAAAAAGTGTTATTAATACGATATAGCCTGTTGAGATGACTCTAATGGGGTTTTATAAATCTCCACTTGACCTATTTTAGAATTATTACAAATTAACTAAAAAAACTAAACATTAATAATAAAAAATAGTTAGAAAAATAGATGTAATATAATATAACAAAATAAAAGCAATTTAAAGGCTTGGTATATGATTTTTTGACTGGATGGAGCTACTTTAGAGGAGACCAATAGTGTTTGTTTCATATCTATAAGACTTGGTATAGAATTTTTATGAATAAAAAAAGTAAATTAGCCTAAATAATAACAAAGTAATATTTTAAAATTAAGTTTATATATAATAAGTTCAAAATATGATAAGTTAGAGAAACTTAATATACCCAATTTAAAGTAAAGTAATGGCCACAAAAATTAGAGTTTCATAGTAATGTATTGAAGATAAAGTGAAAACTTTAAAGACGAGATAAATTATATAAGAAACCAACATTCAAAGATACCAAAGAGATAAATCATGATTTACTCACCTGTCAAATTAGGTTTAAATCAAAATATCTCATAAAACACACCAAAAGCAAAAAAACCAAAAATATTTAAATATTTAAAAAAATAAATATTTAATTACGTAGAGATCATCGAGATGAGATCAATGACTTTTGTTTCATCTCGAATAAACCTAATTCTGAATTATTATGAACTACCAATTTAAATATCCATAAATAAAATATATTATTACTTAATATTAAGTAAATTAGCGTTAAAGCTAAGGTAAAATAAATTGAAGCAAAGTAATGTAACCAAATCAAAAACATGTATTGGTCGAATGATCATAGATTTAGAATCTCAAGGCAAAATAACTATGTGGAAGAGAAAAGTTTGAAGAAATCACAAATTTTGAAGGAAATTTGCATTTTAGCATACTAAGGAGTTTAAGTGTAATATCCTTGATCATCAAAATATCTTTGAGTAAAAAAATCTAATAAAGTATATAAAACAATTCAAAAAATATTTAAAATAATAAAAATTTACATTTAGTTAGGTGTAGCTCATTAAGACTAGTGCAACGATGTTTAATTCAACTTGATCATATCTCGTTTTGAAATATGGTAAATTACTAAATTAGATGACCATAAATAATAGAAAATTATTTTTTTTTGTTAAGAAATTATATATAAAGTAAAAGTCTAATAAATTAAAGAAATATCATATAAGCAAATGAAAGAAATAAAAACATTCAACGATAAAAGATTTAGTTTTCATTATAATATTTCCAAACCTAACAGTAACAATATAATAAGTGACATAAATTGTGTGAGAAATTTGCATTCAAAGATAATAAGGATATCAAGGATACCATATTCAATAATCAAATCAAGTACGAATCAAAATGTTTCATAAACAATGCAAAAGATCACAATAATAAATTATTTTAAAATATAATAATGAATATTTCAATTGATAAAGCTCATTTAGATGACTCAAATGATTTTTGTTTCATCTTGATTAGACATCTTTTAGAATAACTATAAATTAAAAATTTAGATTAGTGCAAATAGTAAGGAATTAACACTTCAAAGTTATATAAATAAAAATTAAAGCTAAAATAGGATAAATTGAAGTAATATGTTATAACTAAATCAAAGTCATATAAACATCTCAAGAGAACAGAATTATAGTTACTTAGTTATATATCCAAATCAAAATAATGCTTTTAAGACTATACATAATTATATAAAAAAGTTGTATTTCAAGATACCTAAAAGATAAAGTGTGACATTCTAATCAACAAATTTAGTGCAAATCAAGATGACTCTTAAAGTAAGCCAAAATTGAAAATAACATTTAAAAATATATAATTTGATATTTATTTGATAGAGCTCAATAAGATGAAATCGAAGATGTTTGTTTGGTCTCTAACAAACCTCATTTGTAATTACCATAAACTAGCAAAGTAAAAAAGAATAAATATTAAAAAAATTTATTTTAAAATAACATAAAAATATCAATGATAAAATGCGATAAATTTAAGTAATGTACCATAAAAAAATATAAGAAATGTAAAGGTCACACTAGAATAGAATTAGAGTTTCATTATAATATAACAAAGATTAAGTAAAATATTTGAAGAAATACATAAATTGTCTATGACACGTGCATCCAAGACACCAAAGAGATCAATTATAACATCTTGAGTAATTAAATTAGGTACAAGTTCACATGTTTTTTAATGCACACCAAAATTTTAGATAATAAATATTTAAAAAAAGTAGGAAAAAAGAATTTTTAACTTGATAGAAATTATTCAAATTAGTCCAATGATATTTATTTCATTAGGTAAAGCCTCATTAGGAACAATAATAAATTATAAAGGCAGAAACGTGTAAATAATAAAACAATGTTATTTTAATATTAAGTGAATATATATTAAAGTAGAAATGAGGTAAGGTGAAAAGTTGTAATAAAGCTAATTAGAGGTAGTGTAAACTTCACTGGGGTAGTGATTTAGAGTTGCATCTAAATCAAAGTAAAATATTTGAGAAAAAATGAAAAATTACATGGTAAAGTTTCATTGAAAGATATTAAAGAGATAAGTGTAACATCCTTGATAATCAATCCATGTTTCTTTCAAATAAATAATTTATTTTAGAAAAAATCCAATGATGTTTGTTTTGTTTCCATTGAATCACATTTTGAATTAACATAAATTCCCAAAGCAAATAAGAAAAAATAATAAATAGTTACTATTTTAATATGAAGTGACAATATATCAAAGATAAAATGAAGCAATATAATATAACAAAATAAAAGTAATATAAAGTCACATATAAAGAAAATTAGAGTTTCATTGAAATATAACATAATGTAGATGAAATATTTAAAGAAATGAGATAAATTCAATGTTAAACTTCCATTTCAAGGTGATGTCGAGGTTAGTCGCAACACCTTTGGTCATCAAATCATGTACAAGTCTCCATCTTTGATAACGCATAAAATAATCTTTGAAAATAAAATACTTAAAAAATAAAAAATATAATATTTAATTTTGATAGAGCTCAATTAAATGAAGGTAATGATATTTGTTTTGTTAGTTCAAACCTCATTTTGAATTACCACAATTTACCAATATAAATAAGTATAAATAATAAAAAATATTATTTTAATATTAACTAAACAAATGCTAAGTTGAAATGAGGTTAGTTGAAGAATTCTAATAAAACTAAGTCAATGTAATGTAAAAATAACATGAGTTGTGATTTAGAGTGATATAGTAGTAAAACTATATCAAAGTGAAATATTTCAAGAAAAGAGATAAATTATATGGCAATGTTCCATTCAAAGCTATTAAGAAGAATGAGTGTAATGTCCTCGACCATAAAATCATGAAGGTATCAAAATATTTCGTAAAGCATGCTGGCACTCTAGAAAATAAAATATTTGAAAAATATAAAAAAATAATTAATTGGATAGAGATTGTTTAGATGAGTCTAACGACACTTATTTCAATTTGATTGAACCTCAATTGGAATAACTATGAATTATAAAGTTAAATGGGCATAAATAATCTTAAATTATAATTTTAATGTCAAGCAAATGTATAAGAAAATTGAAAAAAGATAAATAAACATTATATAATATAACCAAATCAAAGTAATGTATGGATCAAATAAATGAAAAATTAGAGTTTCATTACATTTTAACTATATCTACATGATGTATTTCATGAAAGTGTAAATTATCTAGGAACGTTACATTCCAACTTACTAAGTGCGTCAACTATAACATTCTTAATTGTCAAATAAAGTATAAATAAAAATATTACATAAGCTATGCCAACAACTTAAAAAATTCATTTTTAAATAAAATCACTTTGTCGAGATTAGTCCAATGATGCTTCTTTCATCCAATCATTCCTCACTAGGAATTAATGCAAATTACCAAACCAAATATTCAAAAATAAACATAAATTATTATTTTAGTAAGTAAATTAAAAATTAAAAATTCTAAAAAATTAAAGTAATTTAAATATCAAAGGGAGAAGATTTAGTTTCATAGTAATATAGCCAAATTAAAAGAAAAGGTTTCATGAAAATAGATAAATTGTTTGAGAAAGTTGCATTATAGAATGTTAATGCGATCAAGTGTAATGTTCTAAACCGTTAAATATGGTATGAGATGAAATATCTCATAAAGCTTACAAAAAATATATAAAATGAATTATATATATATATATGTATATATTTATAAGTAAATATTCAATTGGATAATGCATATTTAGACAAGTCCAATGACATTTGCTTTGTATCAATCAAACCTCATTTGAAAAATTTTGAATTTCCTTGATAAATGAGCTAACATAACCATTAATTACTATTTGCAAACAAAGATTCATACCAAAATATGATAAATTGAAATAATATAATATAACAAAATAAAAATAATTTAGAGATCACACAAAAGGCAATTTAGAGTAACATAGTGAATAATTAGAAGAAAGCATAATGTTTTTAGAAATGAGATAATTGTGTGAGAAAAATACTTTCTAAGATACTAAGCATAATGAATGTAGCAACCTTGATCATCTAATAAGGTAAAAGTCAAGATGTCTCATTAAGCAAATCATAACATTAGTAAAATAAAATATTTAAAAATATTAAAATATATATCTAAATTTGATAGAGCTTAATGAGACAAGTTGAATGATATTTGTTTTTTTATAGTACACTTTATTAAGATGTATAATAAGTTGCTAAATTAGTTGTCCATAAATAAAAATGTTAAATTACTATTTAATATTAACTCAATTTTTACTAAGGTTAAAATAAGATAAACTAAGGCAATGTAATATAACTTAACCATAATGATGTAAGGGTCACATGAGTGGAGAACTATATTTTAATAAAAATATAATCAAATCAAAGCGATAAGTTTGAGGAAATCACTTAAAGTTTACGGGAACGATGCATCCTTATTTACTAAGGCAGTCAAGTGTAACATCATTCAACCTTTTATCTGGCACGAATTGTAATTTCTCACAAATAATTTTAAAAGCATTGAAATTAAGTTATTTAAAAATATAAAAATAAATATTTAATTGGATTGAGCATATTGATATAAGTGTAACGAAATTTGTGTCACCTTAATTAGACCTCATTTGGAATAATTGAGAACTATAAATGTAAATAATCATAAATAATAATAACAAATAGTTTATTTAAATTTAAAAAAATATATTAAAGTGATGCAAAATTCACAAAAGTGGAAGTTTAGAGTTAATAAGAAATATAACAAGAGCAAAAAAACTTTTTGAAAAAATGGGATAAAATTTTTAACAAAGGTGCATTACAAGATGCAACAAAGATTTAGTGTAATATCCTCGATTGTCAAATCAAATATATATTTAAATACCTTGTAAACCATGTCAACACCTTGGAAAATAAAATATTATCATATAAAAATGAATATTTATTTGATTGGACTCATCCAAATGAGCTTAATGACATTTTTTTGAAATGCATGTGACCTCATTTTGAATTGTTAAGAATTATTAAGTTACTTAAACATAAAATTATAATAAGTAGTTAATTTATAATTATTTAAATATATTTTAAAGAAATTTAATGGTATAAAATCAAAGAGATGCAAAGTTCACATGAGGGTAGAATTAAAGTTTTGTGGTAATACAACCATATCAAAATTAAAAATATGATGATATGAAAAAAATGACATATAATATTGACTTCCAAAATACCAAGAAGATCGGGCGTAACATCATCGATCGCTAAATCATCTATAATTAAAAATATCTCATAAAGTATGTCAAAACTATAAAAAATAAAATATTTTAAAATATTAAATTAAATATATAGTTTGTTGGAGTTCATCTAGAGAAGTCGACAATGTTTATTTCATCTCAATAGGGCCTTATTAGAATTATTTTGAATTAAAAACTTAAATAACCATACATAGTAAAAAAATTTAAATAATAAATAAATATATAATAAGATTGAAATAAGGTAAATTAAAAAATTAATATACTCTATTCAAAGAGATGTGAAGGTCACATGAGAGAAAATTATAGTCTCATTCTAATTTACCTAAAAGAAAGGAAACAATAATAGAAATGAGATAAGTTGCATCGTAAAGCTTCGTTGCATGATACTATGGAGATTAGTTGTGATATTCTTGATGATCAAATTAGATATAGATAGTAATACTCATAAAATGTACTAAAATCTTTAAAAATAAAATATTTAAAAATCTAAAATTATATATTTAATTTGATAGATCATATTGAGATGAGTCGAAAAATATTTTTAATCATGATCAGGACATATTAAGTAATTTGAAATTACATAACTAAATAGAGATAAATAATTTTAAAAATGTTATTTAATATTAAGCAAATATATATTAAGGCAAAAATGATATAAATTAAAACAATTTAACATAACTAATCAAAATGATTTAAACATCACATAAAAAGATATTTAGACTGAACAAATACTATAATAAAATTAAAGAAAAAATTTGAAGAAGTGCTAAAAATTATTGACGAATGTTGCATTCCATGATTATGAGAAGATCGTGCATAACATCCAGAAAGGTCAAATATGGTACAATTGAGAAGCTTTATAAATCATACTAAAACCTTATAAAATAAAATATATAAAAATATTAAAATACGATTAAATTATATAGAGCTTGACAGGTCGACCACAACAACATTTGTTTCAGCTTTATGGAACCTCTTTTGGAATTGTTACAAATTACAAAATTATTTAAACATAAATAAAAAATTTATTATTTTCACATTAAGTAAATATATGTTTATTCTTAAATGAGATAAAAAGAAGTTTTGCAATATTTCCTAGAAAAATAAATTAAATGGCTATAAGAGAAGAGAATTAGAGTTTCATTGTAATATAAGAAAAGAAAAATAGAAATGAGATAAACTTTTGAACAAAGTTCAACTCTGAGATACTAAAAAGATTAAGTATAAGAACCTTGATGGTTAAGTGAGAAAGCAGTTGAAATATCACATAAATAATGCCAAATCCTAAAAAATAAAATATTTATAGAAAATAAAGAAATATTTTATTTGATAAAGCTTGTTTGAATGAGTCCAACAATTTTTATTTCATCTTGATCAATCCTATTTTGTCATTACTATGAATTAAATAATTAAATAAGTTCATATAGTAGTAAATTATTATTTTAATACTAAGTAGATTTATAATATGACTAAAATAAGATAAATTAAAGATATTTAATTTACCCAAATGGGAGCTATATGAAGGCCACGTTGGAGAAGAATTACAGTTTCATAGTAATATAGCCAAATCAAAGAAAAATGTTGTAAAAATAAGATAAATTGTACTTGAAAGCTCGATTCAAAGATACTATAGAGATCAAGTGTAACATGATCTTCAAATTTGTCACAAATAGAAATATCTCATAAAGAAGGAAAATTTAAAGAAAATAACACTTTTAAAAATAAAGATTGCACGTGTAATTGAATACAGCTTATCAAAATTAGTTGTACAATAGTTGTTTCATCTTGGTAAGACTTCAATTTGAGTTACTATAAATTATGAAAGTAAATAAGCATAAATAAAATAAATTATTTCTTATAAATTAAATAAATATTAAAATTTAAATTAGATAAATTGAAACAATATCATATAATGAAATACAACACATGTAAAGGTCACATGGGATGGGATTTAGAGTTACATTATGACACAATCAATTAAAAGCAAAAAATTTCAAAAAAAAATGAGATAAATTAGAACATAATGTTGCATTCTGAATTACTAAGGAGATTGAATGTAGTATTTTCGATCATTAACTATGATACAAAAGAAAATATCTTGTAAACCATGTAAACAAGTTAATAAAAAATAATAAAATGAATATTCTTTTGAATAGAGTAGTTTGGGATTTGTCTATCTACTTTATTTCTCTCGATCGATGGTTGGTGTGCGTATCTACAAATTATTGAATTAAATCAACATAAATAATAATATATTATTATCTTAATATTGAGAAAATATATTTTAAAGTTCAAATGAGATAAATTGACGTAACGTTGTATAATAAATCAAACTGCTGTAAAGTTCAAGTGATAGGAGATCTAGAGAAAAAATAATATAATCAAACCAAACCAACACATTTGTAGAAAAGAGATAAAGTACATGGCAAGTTACATTGCAAGTATATCATAAGATCATGGATAATTGTCAAAACTATGAAATGGGATAAGATTAAAATATTTTTTAATGTATTCTAACTTTGTAAATAAAATATTAAAAAGGTATGAAAATAAATTTTTCATTGGATAAAGCTCATTGAGATGACTATAATGACTTTGTTTTGTCTTGATTTGTACTTACATTGAATTAATAAGAATATAAGAATTAATTAAACATAAATAAAAATAAAAACTTAATTTAATATAAATTAAATTAATATTAAATGTAAAATAAGTTAAATGGAAACAATATAATACAATCAACTCAAAGCATTATTAGAATCATTAAAGGGGATAATTAGAGCTTCATAGTAATGTAACAAAATCAAAGAAAAAATTATTTAAAAATGAGATAAATTATATGGGAATATTTGATTCTAAGATAATAAGGAGATTGTGTATAACATCCTTGATCATTAAATCATGTTCAAATCAAATTTATAGTGTAAAGAGTACAAAACACAAAAAAAGATATTTAAAAATACAAAATGTAATATTTAGTTAGATGGTGCTCTTCATCTCAATCAAACCATGTTTGGAATTATCAAGAATTACCAAGTTAAATAAGTAAAAATGATAATAAATAAGTTTAATAATAATTATATATAAAATAAGACTTATATGAGTTATATTTAAGCAAATTTATATGCCCAAACGAAAAGATATATTGGTTACAGGAGAGAAGAATTACTTTTTCATAGTAATATTACTATGTCAAAGTAAAAGCTTTGGAGAAATGTGACAAATTATATAAGAAAGCCATAATGCATAAAACTAAGGAGACTAAGTATGACTTTCTCAATCATCGAATGTGGTATGAATCAAATTTTCTCTTAAATCATTCAAAAAAATACAAAAAGATATTTAAAAATATAAAGATGAATATTTAATTTAATATAGCTTGCCAAGATAAGTTCAATGATGTTAATTTCATCTTAATGAGACCTCATTTCAAATTACAAGGAATTATCAAGTTAAATATTTAAAAATAAAAATAAAAGACTTTTAATCTTAATTAACCAATTATTAAAGAAAACAATTACATAAATTGATTGTACTATAGCAAAATGAATAACATGCAGATGTCACACAATAGTACATTTAGAGTTACATAATAATATAGCCAAATTAAAGTAAAATTTTGAAGATTTGAGATAAATTGTGTTAGAAAGTTACATTAGAAGATATAAAAGGAGAGCAAGTGTATACTTGATCATCAAAGAATGTATAAATTGAAAAATCTTTCATAGAAACAAAAAACTATGTAGACTTAAATAATTAAAACAATTTATAAAAATTAATATTTCCCTACATATACCTCATTAAAATAAGTCCAAAGATATTATTCTATCTTGATCATATCATTTGTGGAATAATTATAAATTACCAATGTAAATAAGCAAGAATAATAAAAAAAATATAATTTTAGCAATAAGCAAAAATATATTAACACTAAAATGAGATAACTTGAAAGAACATAATATAACTAGATCAAAATAATAAAGGTCATGTGAGAGGACCATTAGGGTCCACATATTAACATAAAAAAATAAAAGAAGTATTTTTTAAAAAAATTGAGATGTTTATGGAAAGCATGCATTCCAAGAAACTAAAGAGATCAAGTGTAACAAGCCCAATCATAAAATAAAGTAATAATTAAAATATGTTCCAAAGCATAATAAAATCTTAGAAAATAAAAAAAAAATTAAAAAATATAAAAATGAATATCGAAATTAAATAGAGTACTTCAACACGGGTCAACTAACATTTCTTTTATCTCCATTGTTGCTTGCTTGGAATTACTATGAATTACAAAATTAAATATACATAACAAAAAATAAATAACTACTTTAATATTAAGTATATATATGTATAAATATTTTAAATCCAAGATGAGACATTTTTAAAAATATAATATAAGTAAACAAAAATGATGTTTGTCATATCGGAGTAGAGTTTTTCTTTAAAAGTAATATAACCAAATTTAAGCAAAAACTATTAACAAACATGATAACTTGATCTAAAAGATTCATTTTTTAGGTAAAAAGAAGATCAAAGGTAACTTCCATGATCATCAAATAAAATATGAATCAAAATGTATTATAAAGAGCATAAAAATAATATAAAATAATATTAATAAATATATAAAAGCTACAATTTAATTAGATGGAGCCCAACTAGTGGAGTGCACTAACATTTGTTTTATCTAAATGAGTCCTAGTTTTGAAATACTATGAATAATAAAAATAAAATAAGCCTTAATGATTATAAATCATTATTTTTCTATAAATAATATATATATATAAATATATTAAGTTTGAAATGCGATAAATTCAGGCAATTTAATAAACCAAGAAAACCATATAAAGGACATAAAATGAAGGATTAGTATTTCAATGTAATATAACCATGTCAAAGAGAAACATTTGAAAAAATGAGATAATTTATATAGGAAAGCTATATTCCAAAATTCTAAAAAGATTAAATGTAACTTCTTCAATCATTAAATCTAGAGACGATTTAGAGTTATATAATAATATAACCAAACAAAGCTTAACAATTGATAAAAGGAGATAAATTATTTAAGAAAGTTACATTCAATGATACTAAGGAGATCAAATGTAATGTCCTTAATTATCATATCAAGTATGAAACAAAATATCCCATAAAATATGTAAAAACACTAGCAATTAAAATATATAAAAATGAATATTCAATTTGATAGAACTAATTGAGATGTGTCCAAAATGTTAATGTTATCAAGTATAGCTCCTCTATTGTTAATTGTGGTATAAAACAAAATATCGTATAAAAGAAGCCAAAAATATTAAAAAATAATATATTTAAAAATATAAAAAATATGTGTTTAATAGGTTAGAGCTCGTTAGGATGATTCAAACCACATTTTTTAGCCATCATTAGAACCTAATTTAGAAATAGATCAAATTATAAAATTGGAAAGCCATAAAAATATATTGATGGTTAAATGAGATCTATTGAGACAACATAAAAAACAAAATCAAGGTGATATGATGATCACATTAGAAAAGATCTAGTTTTACAAAGGAATATATGAAAAAAAAAATACAAATTATAAACAAATGACATAAATTGTATCAAGAAGTATCATTCCAATATATTTAGGAGATCAAGTGTAACATCCTCCACTAAGAAATAAGATATGAATTAAAATGTCCTTTAAAGCATGCTAAACCTTAGCAAAATTTAGTGAGAAAAAAATTGAAAATTCAATAGAGCAGTTCTCAAACAAACCTCATTCTAAATTCTTATCAATAGAGAAAAATAAATAAGCATAGATATCAATAAATAATTATTTTGATATAGGTTAAATTATATATTACAGCTAAAAATTGAAAAATGTAGGCACTTTAATAAAGTCAAATAAATGAAATATAAGGGTCAGTCAATAGAAGAATTAAATTTTAATAGTGATATATCAAACAAAATATGGAAAAGTTTGAAGAAAGTGAGATAAATTGTAGTAGAAAGTTACTTTCCATAATTACAACAAGATCGAGTGTGATATTCTCTATTGTCAAATCAAATATGAATAAAAATGCCTTACAAAACATGCATAAATCTTAGAAAATTAGTACAATTACATTTCTCATCTCAATTTAACATCTTTTGGAGTTAATGTGAATTGAAAAATTAAATAAGCATAAAAAAATTAAGTTATTATTTTAATAATAAATAAATATAAATTAATTCTAAAGTGGGATTAACTAAAGAATGGTAATATTACAAAATAATGAGATGAAAGTCGCATGGGAGGACATTTAAGGTTACATAGTAATATCACCAACTGAAAGAAAAACATTTGACCAAATGTGAAAAATATGAGAAAGTTGAATTCAAAGATATTAAGGAAATTAAGAGCAAAGTCCTTGATCTTCATATAAGGTATGAGTTAAAATGATGCTTAAAATGAGAAGAAACCTGTTGAAATAAAGAATTTAAAATTTAAAAATGAATTTTTTATTAAATCATTGAGATAAGTCTAACAATATTTGTTTCATCTCAATAGAAACTTGTTAGGACTTACTCAGAATTATGAAGGTAAATAAGCATAAGTTATAATAATATATTTTTTAAATAATAATTCAATATATGTATAATATAAAATTCAATAAATTGAAACAATGTAATATAACCAAAACAAAACAATATAAAGGTCACATGAGAGTAGAATTAAAATTTCATTGTAATATAACGAAAGCAAAGAAGAAAGTTTGTTCAAAATTAAATAAATTATATAGGATAGTTGTGTTTCAATATATTAAAGGGATAGAGTGTAATTACTTGGATAGATAAATCAAACACAATTGAAATGTCTCATAAAGAATGTAAAAAAACTTAGTCTAATAAAATATTTAAAAATATAAAAAAATAAATGTTTCACTAAATGGAGTACACTAAATTAGTCTAACCATGCTTGATATTAAGTTGTTATTTTGATATTAAGTAACTTTATATTAAAGAAGAAATGAGATAAGTTTAAGTAAAGTAACAAAATCTAACAAAAATGATTGCAAGGTCACATAAGAGGATAGTAGGGTTTCACAATAACATGATCAAATTAGAGAAAAAAAGCTTAAAAATTTTAAAAAAATTATATAAGAAAGTGGCCTTTCAAGATACCAATGATCAATTGTGACATCCTCGCACATCAAATTAGGTGCAAATTGAAATTACTCACAAAGTAAAAAAAAACTTCAAAAAATAAAATATTTAAAAATATAAAAATTAATATTTAATTAGATAGTACTTGTCAAGAGGACACGAATGACATTACTTTTATCCCAATCAAATCTCTTTTGGATTTACTACAAATTACCAAATTAAATAATCACAAATAATAACAAATTATTATTTTAATATTTACTAAACATATATTGAAGCTAAAATGATGTAAATTGAAGTAATATAATATATCAAAAATAAGGCAATATAAACTTAACATGAGTGGAGAATAAGAGGAGCATAGTAATATAATCAGTTGAATGGAAAAAATTAACAAAATTGATTAAGTTTAGGAGAAACTTGCTCTACAACATTTAGAGGTGATTAAGTGTAAAGCCTTTTTTTATCAAATCACGTATGAATTTAAATTACTTGTAGAGTTTGCCAAAATCTTGAAAATTATTTTTAAAAGTACAAAACATTAACATTTAAAAGTACACTTTATTAATCATATCGATTCTTACATGATTTGATAATCAAGAAACTTACAATCGATCTCGTTAGGACCTTGGAATGTAATAGCCTTCTTGCATAATTTACCTCATTTTTTTCAAATTTTTTTGCTTCGATTTTGTTATATTTCTAAGTATAATTCTTTTCTCATGTGACATTTAGATTCCTTTGATTTGCTTATATTACAATACTTTAATTTATGTTATTTCAACTTTAATATATATATTTTCCTAGTATTAAGATAATAATTTATTATAATTTATTATAATTTATGTTTATTTACTTTAGTAAAAAGGAGTAATTTGAAACAAGTACTGATATTGGTGAAGGAAATATTATTACACTCATCATGATGAGCTTCAAATAATTAAATATTAATTTTTGTATATTTAATTTTCTTTTATTTTTATCTATTTTATGAGATATTTTGATTCAACCACAATTTGAGAATTAAGGATATTGTCCTTAACATCCTTGGCATCTAAGAATAGAGTTTTTCTACACAACATATCTTATTTCTTCAAATGTTTTGTATTCATTTTGTGTTATTATTATGAAAGTCATATTTTCTTCTTATGTGACCTTTAGAATTCCTTGATTTTCTTATATTATATTACTTCAATTTATCATCTCATTTTACTTTTATTAAATATTTACTAAATATTAAAATAATAAATTATTCTTCTTCATTTTTATTTAAGTTTGTAATCCATAGTAGTTCTTAATGACGTTTGATTGAGGCGAAACAAAAGTCATTGCGCTTGCCTTAATGACACCATCCAAATAAATACTCATTTATATATTGTTATTTCTTTTGTTTTTTAGCATACTTTATTGAAATATATTGATGCGTATATGACTTGGCAGTTTAGAATGCTACACTCAAACTCTTTTATATCATGGAATACAGCTTCTTATATAATTTATCTTATTTCTTGAACATCTTCACTTTGACTTTCTAATATTCCTATAAACGAAAACTTTACCTCTGATATGACTTTTATATTGATTTTATTTTGTTTTGTTATGTTGTTTTAATTCACATGATTTTAGTTTTGTTATATATTTGGTTAATATTAAAATAATAATGTCTTCTTTTTGTGTTTTACTTACATTAACAAATTATTGTAATTCAAACAAGATTTGATCATGTCAAAGCAAATATCATTAGACTCATTTTAAATTGCTCTATCTAATTAAATGTTCATTTTTTTTAAATTTTTAAAAGCTTTGTTTTCTAAGAATTTGACATTTTGATGAAACTCCAACTAAATATCTAATTTACATTAACAAATTATTCCAATTTTTTCCATTCAATTTGGCTATATTATGATGTAACTCCAACTCTCCAACTCCTGTTTTAATTTAGTTATATTAATTCAAACTAATTCAAATGGAGTACCAATTGAGAGGAAATAAGCATTGATTTGTAACATTCTTCACAATCGAGTAAGTTACTAAACTCAATAAGAAAAATGTTAATAAATTATTATTTTTAATATTAATTAAATATGTATTGAAGTTAGAATGATGCAAAAAGAGCAACTATAATATAACAAAAAAAGTATCGTAATGAGCACACAAGAGAAGATTTTGAATTTCAATTTAAAAAATCAAATCAAAGTGAAATGTGTGAAAAAAATTGAGATAAATTTAATTGAAAACTTACATTTCATGATTCTAAGGAGATGGAGCATAAGAGTTTGACCTTCAAATATGGTATGAATCATAATATCTAATAAAATATGACACAATCTTTGAAAATAAAATATTTAAAAATATTAAAAAGAAATTTAATTCAATGAGCTGGTTAAGATAAGTCCAATGGCTTTTGTTTCATCTCCATTAGACGACATCCAAAATCACCACGAATTACAAAATTAAAGAAACATAAATAATAATAAATAATTATTTTAATATTAAGTAATTATATATTAAAATTAAATAAAATAAATTGAAATAATATTATATAACAAAATAAGATATCAAACGGTGAAAAGGGCCGCACAAAAGGCAAATTAGAGTTATATAGTAATATAAACAAATTAAAGCAAAAAAAGATAAAAAGGAAATATTATTTATTGGAAGTTTACATTCTAAGATACTAAAGATATTATGTGCATCATCAACTTTTTATTAATTAGATAAGAATCAAAATCTCTCATTAATAATGAAAATTTTCTAAAAAATAAAATATTTCAATATATATAAATGGATTCTTAATTAGTCCAACAATATTAGTTTTTTCTTGTTCATGTCTTACTCAGAATTACTATGACTTATAATAATAGGTAAGCTTACATAATGACAAATTAAAATTAAAATTAAAATATTAGGAAATATATTTATATATTAAAACTGAAATAAGATAAATTGAAGTAATGAATATAATCAATTCAAAGTGATGTAATGGTTAAACGAAAGGTGGCTTAGCATTAAATAAATATATAACTAAATTATATGAAAATTTTTTAAGAAATGAGATAAATTCTATAGGAAAGTGACATTTTAAAATACTAAGGAGATGGAGTGCAACATCCTTAATTGTCAAATTAGATACAAATTCAAATGTTTTATAAACTATACAAACACCTTAGAAATTAAAATATCAAAAAATATTAAAACAAAAACATAATTTGATAGAGCGAGCAAGATGAGTGAAAAAAAACTTTTTTTGTCTTTGGCAGACCTCAATTGGAATTTTTATAAATTATAAAAGCAAATACGCATAAATAATAATAAATTATTAGTTTAATATTAAGTATATATATATATATATATATTAATTCTAAAGTGAAATAAAGTTTGTGTGATATAATGTAACAAAATCATGGCAAGATTAAGGGTAACATCATCAACCATCAAAACAATTACGAATCAAAATGTCTTCTAAAGCATGCCAAAACTATAGAAAATGAAATATTTGAAAATATAAAAATATATTTATAACGATTGAGCTTATCAAAATGTGGCCAACAAACTTTGTTTCATCTTCAACAGACCTTAATAGTAACTATTATTAATTACCGAAATAAATTAGTGGTATTAATAATAAATATAAAATTAGCATCAATCAAATATTTATTAAAGTAAAATGAGATAAATTAAAATGATTTAATAAAGCCAAATCAAAGTGAAACAAGGGAGTGGAGAGTTAGAGTTACATGGTAATATAACTAAATCAATCTAAAACATTTCAAGAAATGAGATAATTTGTGCAAAAAAGTTATATTCTAATATACTAAAGAGATTATGTGTATCAATCTCCATCAACTAATCTAGTACTAATGTAATGCCTCATAATGGTTGAAATAATCTTGGAAATAAAATTTTTTCAAAGTAAAAAAATAAATTATCAATTAGATATACCATGTCAAAATGAGTTTAACAACATTTATTACGCTACAATCAAACCAGTTTTGGAAGTATTATAAATTAACAAGTAAACAAGAATAAATAATAGTAAATAATTATTTTAATCTTAAGGAAATACTTATTGAAGAGAAATGACATAAATTGAAACACTACAATATAACAAAGTTAAAATGATGTAATGGCCACAAGACATTAGAATTAGGGTTTTATTGCAATTTAACCAAAGCATAGCAGAAGATTTAAAAAAGTGAAACAAATTGTAGAAAAAATTTTCATTCCTATAAGTGTAACAATCTCGATAATCAAATCATGGTCAAATAAAAACTTTTTATAAAATATGCCAATATTATTGAAAATAAAATATCTTAAAAAAATAAAAATAAATATTTAACTAGATAAAGCTCCATTAAGATATGTCACACAAGAGGAGAATTAGGAATTTATAGAAATATAACAAACTCAAAGTAAAATATTTGAACATATGAAAAAAAGTTACAAAAAAATATTTTATTTCAGGATACCAAGGAGATCGAGTGTAACATCCTCGACCATCACCGAAGTATAAAGCAAAAAACAACAGAAAACATGATAAAATATGATAAATAAAAATATATAAATATATAAAATTCAATATTTAAACTTATAGAGTGCAACGAGATGAGTCGAACATTAGTTGTTTCATATTGATTAGACCTTGTTTAGAATTAATGTGAATTACCAAATAAAAAAACATAAGTAATAATAAATTATTGTTTCAGTATCATGTAAATTTATTTAAAGATGAAATGAGATAAATAGATGTATTATAATATGTCAAATTCAAAGCAATGTAAAAGGCAAGCGAGAATTGATTTAGAGTTAGATATTAATATAACCAAATTAAAGAAAACATTTTGGAAAAAATAAGGTCAATTAAGTGATGAAGTTGAATTCCAAGATACTAAAGATGTTGAGCATAACATCTTCAACTGTCAAATGTGGTACAAGTTAAAATTTCTAGTAAATCTTAGTAAACGCTTAAAAAATAATTATTTAACAATGTAAAATATAGTACTTACGACAACTCAAACTACAATTACTTTAAAATTAAATAAATATATAATCAAAATGAACTCATACTAATTTAAGTAATATAATTTAATAAAATAAAATCAAGGTAATGGCCACATAGAGTAGAATTATATGCATATGCTGAGACATATGCACATGCACACACATGCACACAAACAAAAACACAACCGCACATGCATAAACACAAATGCACTCATACACATACACAAGTAGTCCTACATGCATATGCACTCACAAAAACACACATGCATGTACCCACAAACACGCATATGCAGACATGCTCACAGGTATGCACACTTGCATATACACTCACACATACACATGCAAACACAGACACCAACAAGCATAAACACTTGCCCACGCACATGCACACACACAAACACACACACACATGCGCACACACGTATCTGCACCCATGCACACACACTCACACATGCACATGAATACACAAGTGCAACCCAAGGACACAAAAGAGAATACACATGCACACTCACACAAACGCATGCACAAACACACATTCATATGCACAAACACACACATGCACACATAAAAGTACACAAAAATAAGCACCCAATCACTTGCACACAAACTTGCACATGAATGTACACCTATATGTATAATGACATGCACACTCATGTGCACATACAAACACACATAACCATACACAATCATGTAAACATGCACACATGTGCATATGCACACACACACACACTCTCACAACCACATTCATCCACACACATAAACAACCTTGCATACATGCACAATCACACAAACACCCGCACATAAAAATTCACATGCACATATGCATGCTTCCATACATAAATGCACATACACACATGTACACAACCACAAAACACAAAGATGCATACATACCCACACAAGTAATGTACACACACATGCATCTACATGCTAACTTATGCACATGTGAACACAAATATACACACTAACACAGACATACATATGCACACATACACACAAAAAAATGTACATGCACACACACACACTAAGGCACACATGCACATTCATACATGAGCATGCACACACAAGCAGACACATGGATGCATAGGCTCTTGCACACTAACTCACACACTCATGCACAAGGACACAAATATGCATATACAGGCTTACAAACTTGCACACAAATAGTCCTACAAACATGCACATACACGCACATATGCACATATAGACACATGAAAACACATGCCCACAAACAAATACACATATAGAAAAGCACAAATGCCCACACACCTGCATGGACATACAAACACACACACATATGTACTTGTATACACACATATGCACACAAAGACACACATAGAGAAATGTACACACACATAAACACACAGGTGCTCGCATACACACAGACAAACACAAAGACACATGCCAACACACACAATGCCCACACACATGCCTATGCATATACACACACACAAGCACACACTCACACACCCAACCACGCACGTAGACATACACATGCACACACAAGAATGCACATGCATAAATTTACACACACACATGAATGCGTATGCTTATGTACATGCACACAAACCAGACAAGCACCCAAGCATAGACACACACTCTAATATGATCAAAATGCACATGCACTACTAAGAACACATATGTACATGCATCTGCAAGCACACTCACATGCATAGGCACACACACACACACACAAGCTCATAGACTTGTACACTCAATACAAACTTGCACGAACATACACACATACACACTCACATGTATGAGACACATAAGCACTCAATCATACACACAAGCTTGTATACATGCACATGCACTAAAAAATGTACACACACACACACATCACATATGCCTACATGCACATACACGCATGCCCATACATAGGCACACATCAATTCCCAAGCATAGACACATGCACACACTCACACATAAACACATGCACACAAAATGCAAAGATGCATGTACATAAAAACTTGCATGCACATGCAATCACACAGACACACATACATGCACACACCTATGCACACATGCATATGTACACAAATGCTCATGCATGTACATGCACACACATGCAAACTTACTTGCATAGGCTCACACATATATACAAAGGTTCATAGACATGCACTCACACTTTTACACACACATGTGCACAAAGATATGCACATGCATGCACACTCACACATAGCAACACACACACTCACATACACTTCATTCACACACTAGCATGCACACTCACACACATATAAGCATAGACATAGATACACACACACATACATATGCATCGATGCATTTAAATGCATGGATACATAAACATGCATACATGCCTACACCTACATATAAGCAAACACACACACCCACCCACATATGCACACACACACATAGATCCACACATACACATACATGCATAAATGAACAAAAATACACACACACACATATGCACACAGATGCACCCAAGCACAGACGTGCTAGCATATGCACATATACTCTCACATAGGAACACACATGCACAAGCTTACTAACACACATGTATAGATGCAAACAAACACAACCATACACACACACAAGTACACAAACACTAAATACACAGCCGCTCACACACACATGCTTGCACAAATGCATGTGCATATACACACACACATACACACACAAGCCTATGCACACACACACACATAAAATACATGCACAAAAGTATGTGCATGGACATACATGAACAAAAGTATGTGCATGGACATACATGCACAAAAGCACATTCACACGAAAACAAATGTATAACCATACCAACTTGCATTCAACCATAAGCACACAAATGCATGCATGCACACAACCACACACTTGCCCACACATAAACATATGAACACATGGACACACATGCAAACAAACACACACATGTAAGCACAAGCACACACATGCATACACACGCATTGTGTGCTCATGTGAACACAACCACAATTACACACTTACATGCACATGCACACATGCCTAATCATCCGTGGACACATGCTTATGAGCACACACACATATTGACATGCATATATGCACACGAATACACACATGGATGCATACAAATACATACCCAAAACCATACACACACATGTGCATACATGCACAAATACATACACACATGCATTACACATAAATGCATACACCTATGCCAATCCAAACAAGTACATACACATTAATAGACACATGCACACACATGTGCATATGCACCTCAACATGCATACATTTACATATGCACATGCACACATATGCTCTCCCATATGCACACATGCTTACACCTTCACATGCACCCGTACTCACGCACACATAAGAAGACATGCACACATAGATGCACACACACACATGCACATAGAAAAAAACATGCTTGCAGACACACTTCTACACACACACATACAAACATACACATACGAGCACACACATGTGCATGCATAAGCATATGCACATTCATGCACACGCACAAGGCACACAGGCTTATGGATGTGCACACATATACTCTGACAGACACATGCACATGCACACACACACACATGGAAGCACAATCATGCACACACACATACATGCATAGACACTTGCCCACACACATACACACGCACACACCAACAAACCAATATGCACACATAATTACACATGAACATGCACACACACACATGTACACAAAGACACCAATGCACACACATACACACATAGGCATATTCTTATAAGCATGCACACACACAAACACGGACGCACACACACATACACACATATGTACAGGCACACATATGCACACACATGATGTGTACATAGACACATGCACCCAAATGCACATACTTGTACACACATGGGAACACACATGCATATTCAGAAGCACACACTCCCGCACACACACACACACGCACGAATACACAAGCACGCATAGGAAAATATGCTCGTACACACATGCACATGCACACACACATTCACACTCTTGTCTATGTACATAGACATGCATACATACACATGCACATATACAAACACCTACACAAGCACACAAAAACACACATGCACCCACACACTAATACAAGCACAAACAAAAGATGTCGTATGCACAAGAACTCATAATGCAATCACAAAAACACACACACATATGCATGCACTAACACACATTAACAAATATAGACAAATGCACAAATATATACATGCACATGCACACCACTAATACATAGAAACAAAAAATTCACATACACACACATGCACCTACACAAACACACACACACACAAAAATGCATACACAGATTGATAGACATGCATACATGGGAGCACAAACAAATGCACACCCATGCACACACACATCCGCATGCACACGTTGGTGCATATACACATGCATACACACACACACACACAGAAATGCTCACTCTCATGCCTAATCAAAAGTAGAAACACATGCATGCACACACATATACACAAATGTACACCCATGCACATGCATGTGCACATGTACGCATACAGATGCATGCATGCATACACATGCACAAATGCACACCTACACACACACCAACATATACCCACACACATAAACAAACACACGCACATATGCACATGCACACACATGTTTATGCTTGCACACACATACATATGCACACACACACACACATGCATGCAAGAGAGCACACTTGTATGCATACACAAAATCATGGCCACACACACACCCTACACAAACATGTATACACACACACATGCTTGCAATTACACACTTATACACGCACACACACTTGCATGCACAGGATGATGCACACACATAGTGTACACACACATGTGCATAGCTACAGATACACACCCACATAGATGCACAACCACACACACACCCACACATATATGTGAATGAACACACACATGTAGAGATACACATTTGAACACTTGCATAAACACAAAACCACAAACTCACATAAACACAAACAATCACACATGCACACTTGCACATACAAACATGCACACAGTCTTGTGCACTCATGTAGGCACATGCACACACACACATAAAAATGCACACAAGCACATGTAGACAAATACACACACATACAACACACACCTGCATAAAAACATGTGCTTGCACACATATATGCACACACAAAACATGCACACAAAGTCATGCACAAATACACACAAATGCACGCAGACATGCACACAAACACACCCATATGCACAAAAAAGGACATGCCTACACATGTTCATGTAAAAGTAAATGCACGCATACACACATAGATACTCACATGCACACACAGACTCAAATGCATGCACACACAAATGCACATATATAAAAACACATGTACATGCACACGTACACACACCTGGGCATGCACACTGACCCCTCTGGGCATGCACACTGACCCCTCTCCTACCAATGCACACACACATCCACACACACAAATGCAAACATAACCACACATGCACAAACGCAAATGCACACGTGCTAATAATCATGTATAATCGCACACACACATGTTGAAATAGACACACATGCATGCACATGTAGACATGTGCATAGACATACACATGCATACACAGACAAAAACGTAAGCACACACACACCCACATGCATACACACACAAACAAACATACACATGCATATGCACGTATGAAAATGCTCCCTTACGTACATACACACGCAAGTGCATACCTAAGCACACAAAAGTGAATGCACATGTACATGAAAACTCACACACACATAAGCATATAGATGCATAGGCTCACATACACACACATAAAAACACACACAAATACGAACACAAACCCATGCACATAGATGCACACCTATATGCACAATGACACATATGCACACTCAAGTGCACACATACTCATATATTGACACACATACCCACATACATGTGTACTTACACACACTTGTACACACATATGCATTAACACACACATATGGATACTCTCACATACATGCACTATCACAGAAAATCACACAAACCTTCACACATGCACACACAAATACATAAACACAAAGATGCATGCACACACACATACACACGCACCCATATGCTCACCTATGCACACACACATACACTCCCACCCGCACAAACACACATGCTTACAAGCACACACACACAAACATGCACATAGTGTACACAAGCATAAGCACACACTGACACATGCACCTACACACACAAACACACATGCGCATAAACATGCACACACACACTTGTGCACATGCACACAAAGAAACACACATATAGATGCACACACACACATATGCACATGCAAACACACATATGCACATGCACACACACATATGCATACATGCATACACCCACTTGCCCACACACACACACATGCTTGTTCACATGCACTATATGCATGCACCCACATACTCACACACATATAAGAACATGCATGTACACACATAATCACACACAACATATGTACACACACATGGACAGAGAGACACCCACTAACTCATACACATAGACACCTACATGCATACATGTACACATCGACACACACATATAAACATGCACATGCACACATAGACAGACATGCATACACACAAATCACACATACAAAGACATATGCATGTGCATAAGTATACAAACATGGAGATGCACACAAGTACATGTATATGCACATGCAAACAAACATGCACACACGCACACATGCACACACACCATTGCACACTCATGCACACACACCCATGCACACACATGCACATACACACATATATATACCTTAACAACACACATGCACACACACATTCATAAGCACATGATCACGTACAGCCACACATGCATGCCAATTCATAGACACACACATGAGCACTTACATTCATACACACATGGTTACATATTCATATATGCACACACATACATAAACATGCACACACACTCACACAAGCACCCAACCATAGACACACAAAATAACACAAACAAATACATGCACACATAAGCACACACATACACACATAAGCTCAAAGACTTGCATAGACATGCACAAACATGTATAGACACACACATGGATGTACCCACACACATGCATACAAACATGCACACAGACACATATATGCACACATGAACACACACACTGACCACAAATGTAGACACATAGAAACCAACAAATGCCCACGCATAGGCCCAAATAGATTGACATGCATTGACACACACATAAGCATATGCACACATGTACCCACACACAAAGCTGCATGCACACACAAATATGGATGTACTCACACTAGCTCACATAGACATACATGCATGCATCCATGTAGATAAACACATATGCTAACACACACAAATGCACACTCACATGCACAGGAACACACACATACACAAAGGCTCATAGACATGCACACACACCTACATACACACGTGCACATAGACTCGTACATGCACACACACACACAAGAACACTAACATAAACAAACACATGCACACACCCATGGCACACACACAGTTACACATTGACACACAAAAAATATATGCACGCACATATGCTCACAAACACACACACACACACACACACATGCTCGCACATGCATTTGTGAGCAAGCATGCATGCATGGACATACAAAAACACGTGTCCCAAAGGAACACACTCATAGGCATACACACACATACACACGCACAAACATAAATAAATTCACACACACACATGCATACACATGCACAAAAATAAGCAATAAGTGCTCCTTAAAACACATGTGCATGTGCATGCACTCACACTCACACACACAAAAATGCATGCATATACAAACCCACACACATGCACACAAGCAAACACACAGAAGCACACACACACACCCATGAATATGCATAAATACACACACAACCACTCACTCACGTTTGTACACTCCCACATATGTATGCACGTATGAATACATACAAGCACACGCATAGAAGCACACACATACACTCATAAACATGAACATGCACACATGCACATGCACACACAAGACATTGCACACATACACACATACATAAAACACTTGCACAAACGCACATGCATGGATAGGAACCCACAAAAGTGCATGCACACGCAAATAATCGCTCACATACACACAGTCGCTTGCACCCACATGCACAAAGACGTGCACAAACACATGCAGGCAAGCAAAAGCACACACATACCCTGTGTACTCACACGACTACAAGTACACCAATACACAAGTGCACGCATGCTCACACATGCATGACATAGGTATGCCCATGTACATAGAGACACACACAAATACATGCACATACATACACACACAAATGCACACACATGGATGCACATGCATAAAGGCATACCCACAACCAAACACACAAATGTCCATAAACCATGGATACGAACACACACAAACATAACTCAAGAACACAAATCACATGTGCAAACACCACAAACATACAAACACACACACATGTGCACAAATACCTAATCATACATACATTTACGTGCACACACACACACATACGCTTGCACATGCACACACCCCTCACACACATGCATGTCCATGCATTCTTGCACACTCACAAGGCATGCACACATGCATGCACCCATACTTGCACACACAGAAGAACACATGTTCATAATGGTGCACACACACATACCATGTGCACACACACAACATGGATACACAAAACAAGTCGCATGCTCACACACATGCACACATGAACATGAGGATGCACACACAACTGCATGCATATGTAAGCACAATCTCATGCACATTGATGCACACACTCATACATAAGAACACAAATGTGCACCAATAGGCTTATAGACTTGCACACATAGAGGCTCACAAATACACACACACACATGCACACATGTAAGTGTATGCACACTCACACATACACACACACACACACCCATGCACATAGACATGCATGCACACACATTCCCACACACGCATACAAACACACACTCATACACCCACATGGACATATAAACAAACATACATATGCACATGCACACAAAGAGGCAACTAAACATGTGCACGTACACACACACACACATAAATGTCCATGGGCATGAATACAATGATGCACACATACATACACACATTCACACTTACACACGCACACACATATAGCCATGCATAGGCACACACACATGCCTATTCACAGACACGCACATGAACACTCACAAGCACACACATACCTAACCACACATGCACACACACTAACACAAACACATAGACATATTCACACACACAAATGCACATTCATAAAAGCATCCACACATATATAAACACATAGATGGATGCACATTCCCACACACACAAACATAAGCACAAAAATAGGCACACACAATAATAGAACACATATGCACATGCATATGCATATTCATTAATACAAACACATACTCACAGCATAGGCACACATGTACACACACAAGCTCATAGACATGCACACACATGCAAACAAATACCTACAAATTTGCATACACAAACACACACACATATACACACACTCACATGCACACACTCGCACACATGCATACAAGCACACACACACACACATATGCACACACACCCATAAACCACACAAGCATGCATGCACACAAACACAAACCCATGCATAGGCACATATAGATGCCCATGCAAAGACATTAACATGCACACACTAATAAATAAATAGAAGCAAACGTGACCACACACACAAGGATGCATGCAAGCACGGACACGCATGCACATGGACTTGCACAAAAAAATATACATGCACACACACCCACACAAATTCTCTACACTTTCACACATATGCAAGCACACAAACACACATAAGAAAAGATGTACATACACACACATGCACACATGCACACTCACACATGCACACTTTTACAATCATGCCCATGCACACATACACAAGCACACAAACACATGGATACACCCACACATTTACATAAGTGTACATGCACACAAATATGCATATTCACATGCCAAACACTTCACACATGCACACAAACACACATCCACACATGCACACAAGAAAACACAAAGATACATATATAGGCACACATGCATGCATCAACACATAGACAAACACGTGCACATGCATGCACATATGCACACACTTATGCACACACACACATGGACACACTCGTATGCATTTTCATTCGTACAAATACACACACACACACACACTCATATAGACAAAAAGCACACACACACATAGGCAAACACAATCGCGAACACATGCACAAGCACAAACACACATACATACACATGCACATATGCATGTTCATGCATGTCGACACAAACCCATAATCACACACATGTAGACACAAACACACCCATACCCTTACACATGAACAAAAACAAACACAAATGAACCCACACACACACATATGTGTACACGTGCACAAGCACTCAAACACATACACATGTACTCTGCACACACCTATGCACATACACACATACACAACAACACATGCACACAATCACACATGTACATTGACACATATGCAAATGCATTCACAAGCACAAACACACACTTACACATACACATTGACACATATATGCAAATGCATAAAGACATATGCATGCACACACACACATGCACAAAAACATGCACACACACACAAAAGAACAAACATGAACATGCACTAAAACTCACATGCAAATAGAAAAGTAAACATACATGCACAATTGTGCACACACACACATGTATACTCATATGCATGCACATGCAGATATGCAAGAATATGCACAAATACACACACACCCACACACACATACATGCACACATACACACAGGCATGAATATGTGCACATCCACACACACACAAATACAAGCATGCACATGTTCACACATTCACCCACATAAATACCAACACACAACCATGCACATATGCATGAATACACACTTAAGCAAACATGCACTCACCCATGCACACTCATAAGCACATAAACACATACATCGATGCACACAAAATGACATGCACATGCACACAAACATAAGACGCAGGCAAGCACA